>OZ024813.1:19784920-20144288 GCA_964017055.1 Chloromyia formosa
TACGTGGTGGCTGATATTCTGCTGTAACTGTCGAATAGAAATTATCAAACTTTTTAGAAAAGTCATTTTCAAGCCAATTTTCAAATTCAATAATTTTTTGGCTTGCATATGAAATGTTTACCACTTTGCTCTGAATAATATTAAATAATATATCAGTTTTCGAAAGAATTTCAGAAAAAATTAACAGATATAATTGAAAATCTGACTCTGCGAATTTTTGTAAGTATATATCGGAAAAAGTCAAGGAATCGCCATCCCAGTGTTGAGAACCATTCGAAATTGTCTCAAAAACTGTACAAATTTCATGCTTATGTTCAAATATAACGTTAATAATACGCGAATGATAATGCCAACGCGTTTTGGAAACCGATGGTAAACGACGATTTACTATATTTGCAGAAAGGTCCGACCTTTTAGTGGATGTATTAAAAAATGATGCGATTTTATTGATGTGCGCGAAAAATAATTTAATTTCCGGAATAAACTCAACTGCTTTAGACAATACTAGATTTAGTGAATGAGCGTAACATGGAACGAAAATTGCCGATTTATGTTTTTCCCGAATTAAAGTCTGAACTCCACGAATTTGAGAACTCATTACTGCTGCGCCATCGTAACATTGTGCAATTAATTTCTTATCGATATTAAAATTTTGCAATTGTTTTAAAATGTGAGAGCTTATTGCTGTAGCTGTACGATTAGCGCTTACATCCAAAAATCCGATAAATCTTTCTTCAATCTCATTTGATATTGTATATCTAAAAATCATCGTTAATTGTTCCCGACCGCTAACATCTGGCGTTTCGTCGACCATTACAGCTACAAATGGAGCCTCCTTTATTTCCAAATTGATTTTATTTCGAACCACATTAGCTATAGCGGAAACAAGATCGTTTTGGATTCTATTAGACAAACCCGAAAACGCTGCATTTGCTTTTATAGAATCTATGTGGGACTCAATTATCGGATCGTACAAACTCAAGAAATTTACGGTTTCGATAAAATTAATTATTATTTCCGCGAAAAGGAAGCTCCTGTTTTGCCAAAAAAATTACAGTATCGATTAAACGTTTCAAAATATTACGATTACGCTCAACTTTTTCATTATGCAAACTAACAGATATTGCCACCTGGTTACTAAGCATAAACTCTATACGCTGAGAACCAAAATTATCTAATTTAATTAACGACTGAAGATGTTTTTCGGAACTTGAATGCTTTGCTGCTGAGCCCGTAAAATTATTCAAATCACTAAATCCAGCTTTATTCCAAACAGATTTTTCATTCGTGAACAAAAGACACGGCCAGCAAAATAACTTATTTAATTTACAGCTTCCCGTTAACCAAATGTACTTTTCATACGTTTCGATATGGAATTTTCGCGTAATATTTTTTAATTTAAACTCTAAACTAAGATCTGGCTTCGGTCTATCCGATTCTATAATTTCTCTTTTCTTGGCAATGGAAAGAGTTGAAAATCCCGCTTTTAGTACGAAATCCGTCGCGCAGCAATACTCCGACATAATGCGAAAAGAAAACTTACCACTTTTATCACAAATCAAATCAATTAAATCACTACAAACGGTCAAAAAAACTTCAAATCACAATTTAATCAAAATCACCCGATTGCACTGATTTCCTCTTTTAAATTGCAACGGAAAATCCATTACATAACAAAAACAAAAGCTCTACTGGAAAAATCAAATTCCCATAAACATTCCCTGCATTGGCAACATTTCATTAACAAGCATCATTGGGCTTTATCCCACACACAAAAGCAGTCGCGCCAGTGCTTGACTTGTCTCATATAAATTTGCGAACAAAACAAAAAAAAAATCGTTGCCCAATGTACTACCGAAATCCAAGATTCCCATTTTCTGGAATCAACATGTCTCTAGTATTTGGATGCACACATGTTACATGCATCTAAAGATCTAGGCACATTTTCCTATTCTAAGTTTGGTGTCTATGGTGTGCAAAATGTGGGAGGTTTGAATATTATCTAAAGTAATTGAACGAATGTTTTTTAACCAAAAGAAGGTGCGGATCAGAATTTGAATGTGTAAAGGAATATTTGAATGATAATATGTATTCTTCAGCTTAAAGAAAAACATTGACTGAAATGATGATATGTGTATTGGTGTAAGCAAAGTTTATTATTGAATTGCTTATTTCGGTAAGTCAAGCAGTTTGGAATTGCTTACTACGAGTGCACGTCACTGTTATATAGGCCAGTCAAATTAAGCCAATTTTGGGGCTTTTTAATAATAATGAGGGAAATATCTGGAAATAATTTTAATCCCTTCTATAGATACTGAATACATGGAAACTGAGTTTGCACGCTCGTAGAAGGTGAGCTTAACTTTTGGAGGGCGAAAATCCGAGAAATTTGAGCCCTTTTTTTAATATTATCATTATAAATCCTAAACGGTGCCTGGGGTCGAAAAACCTTGCAGGAGTAAATTAAAGACCGTTGAATCGTTCAAAATTAAAGTTGAAATTCGGTTCAGTAGCGTAGTCAAAATCGATAGTCAAAAAATGACACACACATCATCACATCTTTCACCAGGACAACGCACCTGTACACAACTGTGCGTTGGCGATGGGAAAACTGCAGGATTTGGGGTACGATTTGCTCGACTATCTGTTCCCAAACTTGAAGAAATCAGTTTCTGTGAAGCGCTTCGCATCCAATGAAGAATTTGAGACGGCCGTAAATGAATATTTTCACTGCCTTCCAGACTCTCACTTCCGGAAAGGAATACTGATGTTGCAGAAACTCTCTCTCTCTCTCAATTGCCCTAACCCCTTGTGGGCATAGCGCGTCAACTGTTCCATGTGGCCCAGTTGACGTTTCGTCGGCATAAACTGGTATCGAAGAATGCAGTTGCCAGCATGCACCTCCTACACATCCATGGCCACGAACGTTGTCGTGTACGGGATTCGAACCCGAAACGCCAATAGTCAAATATGAGACTGATGCCTCAACACACTGCGCTACCGGTCGTCCCGAGTGTGTGTGTTGAAGTCAAGGGAGATTATGTAGAAAAATAAAATAATTTTTTAACTGAAAATCGCAGTCTTTCATTGTCAGAGAGAACTTTTCACCTTACTCTCGTATATAGTTTATATGGTGGGAGATGTTTCCTTCTATGCGTTGCCAACTTCATGACAAAATTAATGTACCCTATCGCATACGTGAAGGGTATTAAAAAAATGTGGCAAGCTTAAATGTGCGATTTGCTATGCACGACTCTGCGTCTCGATCGCAAGCAAGACATACAACTAGTACTTCGTGCTCTATGGCTTGATCGCTAATAGCGAACAATATGCGACGATCATGTGGCTAGCAAAACGCATCTTAAATCGGTTCTAGATATTCCGAATATTCTCTCCGGAAAAATGTTATAGGCCTGCATTTTTTGGAGGAGTTTATTAAGATGTAGGAATGGCCTTTTGATCCAAAAAGGATTTCCGGAACGTCTGCAGTGAAGGGTTTATTCAGGCCATACCGGTACAATTTTCCAAAGAGGATTTCCGGAATACCTTTAAATTAGGTTTGGCATTCTTATTTTCTCAATCTAGTCCGCATGTGTCTTCTACATTGTAAAGGCACCATTCGATTTGATAATCTGGTTTCATTTGCAAAACAGTACAATTGGCTCTTGATTATACACAACACTGTCGTCATTTTGCCGATAAACAACTCAAAAACAGCATACAAAACATGATTTGATTGATCAAGATACATACACATACGTACTTGAAGAAGATAAGATATTGAATTGACATTTAAATAAACTAATGATTCATCGCAGACGGTAAATCGAAATATAGTCTGACAAACTACATACTGATTCCGTCAGATATTTCTGCATATATTTGCATATAAGATTAATGCAAGTTGGATGCATTTTTACTAGCCTGAATATCGTAAATATAAACAAATTATGGAATGAGGCAATTCTGCTACAATGACAACAAATATGCGGATATGCAAAGAAGAATATTTTTTGCATTTTTTATCTAAAGTTGGATCGAAACAAAATCATAGAAGCACCAAAAATGTTAATGAGATATTTTCATAACAATAGAAGCCCCGAGAACTTTCCATTCATCGCTATATAAATAAAAAAATCGAGAAAAATTTATGTTTTCCATTGTTTACCTTAGAAATAACCGCCAAAAAGTCTCTAGGAAGCAGCAACTAATCCGAAAGATCAATAAGACTGTTGTTATCTACGAAATTCCATGTGAAACGTTTGGAATCGAGGCTATCGGGTTCAAATTGTTAAGCAATGACGTATCATTAAACATGATTGTTTAACATTTCATATTCAAGCACTTTGCAAAAATACGTGAATTCAGTTTTTTTCTTATCAAATTTTTGGATTTCTTCAGTTGTATGGGTTGGAGCTTTTGCATAACAACACTATCGACAACACTTGTCACTTTCAATTGACGAATCTGCTGGCGTAGATGCCTTATCATCAGAGACAAGAAGATACTTTCTACTTTTTCTTTTGTTAAAATTCAGATTGTTTTTTTTTTTCTTTCGATCGCGTATCACAAAATTAGGCAACAGAATCGAAACGAGAACACACTGGAAGAACGACCTTCAAATCACGTTCACTTAAATTACACTTCAATCTGGTTAAGATCTTATTTTTTCACTGCTTAAATGGCATACACCACCGAGCGATATAATACAAAATACACACGTAAAATCCAATACTATTGCAAGGAACGATAACACCTATAAATGGAACAATATCAACGAGAAAAACGTTATCAACGGCACAATAACGACAAGACGGTGACGACGATTACAGTCAATTTTTAAATTTTCGCGAAAATATCAGTTTTTGCACATTATCGCAAATTATGTACATATGTAGATTGCAATTGCGCTGCCTTCACAGTAGCTTTTATACATAGGAAGAAGAAACTTATTAATTGCAAATTATTTCTTAACCTTCGCGACCAGAGCCAACAAAGTACGTGTCATACATACTGTTGCTTCCAGATCACATGTATGTACAAAACTTTTGCGAATCTAACAACTGAAACCGACGAGTACTCGTGTCGAAGACATGTCGATAGTAACCTCGCTATTTTCCCGTATACTATTCGCGAACAAGATCCACGTTAAATTTACAGGCAGAATGTCGAATGTCGTAGTAGGCTTTGAGAGTATCTAACTTAACCTAGTCGACACTAGACTGCAGATAAACGAAAAGAAAAAAAAGATCGAAAGTGTGAAAATATCACGATCGCGTATAGGAGAGTTGTCGCGGGTTCAGCTGTAGACGACGGATCGCGTTGGACCTACTCTTATTAACTAAAAACCGCGACTATGGTTTGATGCCAAAGAAAATGCCATACAGCCACCAACATTGTGCATACGGCTGATATCGACTATGCCAAGCAAGATAGCAGCAGCAGCAACCGCGGTGCAGATAGATAGTACTCGTACGTAGAGCTAGTTGCGTTAGTGAGCGAGCGAGTCGATCAAGACCATAAACAAGATTTCCCCAACACATCGAATCGTGCATGTCGATTTGAATTTTGATTTGGATTGGAAGAAAAATTTTGAGAGAAGTCTCGCAGATCTGAGCTGCTATCAACCAGTTAAAAATTGGATGATTCTTTTCGGATTTTGGTTGGCTACTCACTGTATGTACATCTCTTGACAAAGTTGCCAGTTGCATACAGTCCCGCATGATCTCAAAACTAAATTCAAATATGCAGGTCCACTATATTCGGTCTACATCCCCCAACTAGTCTCTCTATTTCCGTTTTTATACCCTTCACGGATGTGATAGGGTATATTAACTTTGTCATAAAGTTTGCAACGAAGGAAGCATCTCCGACCATATACACTGCTCGTCACCAGAATAGGTTCAACGCTTGTGCAAAAGTAAAATAGCTCTACCTCTGTAACCAACCGGACGGTTTCAATGAAATAAATTTTTTTTATCGATAGCCGAAGATGTTGTTAATGAAGTAAAATAGTTTAAGATTTAAAGAACACATTATAATTTATTTATATTTTTTTTTTCTAAAAAACATTAAAAAAAGTTCATTTTTTTGGTCACCAGAATAGGTTCAAACACAAAATAGTATAAAAATTCATATCTAAAGCAAAAATTCAAGCTTACATTGGTTGTAACATAAAAATGATTAGTTTTAAAATATTTTAATAGTGCGTACTACCTCTTTGGTTCAAAATGACTTCGTAAATTCGGTTTGGCGATGAAGCATAATAATTTCCAATATCTCAAAGGGAGATTTGAGCCCACGCCTTTCTAATGGCTTCCTTTAGGGTCTCAGTATCTTCGTACTGTTCCCCCCCCCCCCCCCCCCTTCATACACCCTCCGTGATAAAAGTCCCCACATATTTTCTGTAATATTAAGATCAGGAGAGTATGTCGGCTATTCAAGCAATTTGCATTTGACCCTTGATCCACGATTTTACCTCTCTTGCAGTATGAATGGGGGCATTATCATGTTGGAACGTCCATGTAATTGGTCCAAAAATATTCGAAAAATGTGGAAAGGCCTTTTCCAATACCGATTTGTAATCGTTCGCGTTCATTTTGAGAGTTAAAAATTATAATTTACAAATCCCATCATATGAAATGGCTCCCCATACCATTACACCGCCTGCACAGCTGTGATGACGACTTAAATAGCTTTCAGGCGTTCTTATATCAGTGTAGAGTCTATCATCCAACACCTTCAATATCGCAAAATAACGGCGCGATGGGTTCCCAAACTGTTCGAGCAATAATTCATGCGGTTGGAAGTTTTTCGCCGCTTGCTGACGCGATACGAGGCGGAGGGGGACGGTTTTTTGACGCAAATCTTCACTACAGACGAGGCATGGATACACTATTACACTCCCGAAAGCAAGGTGTCGTCTAAAGAGTGGAGGAAGTCCAGTCAAAGCGAAGACAACCAGGTCCGCGGGTAAGGTTATGTGTACTGTATTCTGGGAACGGCGGGGAGTGCTGTACGTTGACTTCCTGCGCACACAACGTTCCATCAATGCTGCATACAACTCTAACCTTCTGAAAACACACGTGAAACCCGCTTATCGCTCGACACGGAGGAGCATTCCAGTGCGAAGTGCTATTCTTCTCCAGGATAACGCGCGCCCTTATACAGCACGTCTCACGCTCGATACAATATCAGAATTGGGGTGGGAGGTACTAGAACACCCCCCCCCCCCTACAGCCTGGATTTATCACACTGCGACTGCCACATGTTTGGACCACTGAAAGAAGTCCTCGAAGGTCAAAGATTCAACACCGACGACGAGTTCGTGCGCACATGGATGTCCAAGTTGTCCAAGGAATTCTTCGATACCGGCATCAAAAAACTTCCGGAGAGGTGGCAAAAATGTGTAACTAGGGGGGGGGGGGGAATTACCTAGAAAACCTGAAATTTTTTGTAAATATTTTCGATAATAAATAAATGTGTCAGAGCGTTTGTCTCGATCATATTTGAACCGCCCTCGTATCCTATCACATTCGTGAAGGGTATAAAAAGTTCGGCGCAATTGGGATTGGATCGCCAGACCGTATGTTTATGAGCACATATACGCTCCCGATGCAACTATGCAGCTTCTGAAGGAAACTTTTCCGTGTGCGAAGCACGGAATACATATATCAAGTTGTTACTCGTAATTCACATGTACATGTACGCACACTAGTGTTGTTTACGCATTCCACAGACTCCATGGTTTTACCCCGTACCACGTGAAAAGATGTTTACACATCAAAAAGCGGTACCAAAAAACCGGTACAAGTACCGATACTGAAACGAGTACCAAAAATCGCAATACCAGTACTAAGAAAACCGAAAACCGGTACCGAAATTTGAGTACCGAACAGACCTACATATGTCAATGACACATTTCAAATTTGAAACCTTTTTTAAGAACGAGTAATGTAGAAGTAAAATTGGATTTTGAATGACAGATGACCACTTGAAATTCAAACCGTATTGGATACCATTATTGGAAAATAATTGAGGTTTAAGAAACAATTTAGGAAAGCACAAAGGGAACCAACCAATCCAGCAATAAAAAAGCTATAAAATGACAGATATTCTATTATTACTTTCAATTGCAACAAAAACACAATAAATTTCCAACTGGTAACTTATAGCAGCAACCATTATGCGATCACTACTCTCATTTTACCGACTTGTAATAGCTTTGTCCGCCAGCTATACGAATATTTTAAAAATAAAACTCATAATAATTGCATAGACAATTTGTAAAATAGACGATTGTCTCACTTTGTCTACGACGTAGAAAAAAATGAAAAAGAAATTCTGAAATAACCTCAATTAAGGTCGTCGTGAAAATTTGCACGCTATGATTAAGAAAGAGCCGAATTAGGAGGCTCACTGGGATTTTCTAGTATTTCGATAATTTCGCGTCAACTTTGGGTGATGATGAGGTTAGATGTTGCTGATGGCGATGTGTCATGTTACTGCGCCATTCCGGTAGGAAGTGACTCATCAGAAAAAATGACGGCAGTCCCCGTGCGAATCGAGTAGAGTTAGCAACGATACTTCATAAATTTGAGCCATGTCGATTCAGCAAATTATATGTATGTACAGAAAAAAAAGTCACAATCTACAGAAAAAGATAAAGTTTTTACTGTTATGATCTCATGCATGCATTCTAAAATGCATACATTGAGGTTATCGAAATAAGATGAGATAAGAATAAAAACAGAAGTTCGTAGATAAGAAATTTTGATATTCGCCCAGGTGCGCGTAAAAGATGATAAGGAAACGTAAAATTCTGTATACATATTTAATTATAAGAATGAACAGAAAATGCAAATGAAATGATTTCCTAAAGTATAAATATTGAGCCCTATTGAGCCCCACGTTGGTGGCCTTATATGTTTGTAACGGACGGTTTGGTGGACATCCGAAGGTGGGCACGGAGTCTAAGGTTGCATAGTGACCGTGAAGGCCGGATAGTGCCATCTGGCGAAGAAAAAGGCCCCTCATCGAGCTAAGCAGCGGCCTATGCTTACTGTAGCTCAGTTCGGGAGACGTGAGCGGGACTTTCGCCGCTTGTTGCCCCCTCCTCGGCCGACGAGAGAGACCGCATTCACAGCGAGGATCCCAGCGGTCCAAGAATTAGAGACCTGAACATCCAGATCAACATGCAAGTGGGGCGACCGGTAGCGCAGTGTGTTGAGGCATCAATCTCATGTTTGACTACCGGCGTTTCGGGTTTGAATCCTGTCAACGACGACGTTCGTGGCCATGGATGTGCAGGAGGTGCATGATGGCAACTGCATTCTCTGAAACCATTTTATACTGACGAAACGTCAACTGAGCCACATGGAACAGTTGACGCGCTATGCCCCACAAGGGGTTAGGGCAATTAACAGAGAGATCAACATGCAAGTAGCTGAACACAAACGGTCAAAATGGAGAGCCCATCTTAGCAGCTGCAACTTTAAATTCGGAGTTTTCAAGCTCTGGTCAATAGTCAGAGCCTTCACCTATCCATCAAATAACAAAGGGAATGTTGCCAACGAATTCGATAACAAAACGGTTTGTGACCCCTCCCAATGCGCACACTATTTTAATAGGTAGTTTGTCCATCATCCTCCTCCTGACAAACTCAAGGGCATAATACATCGTAGGATCTACGACCTTACTATTGACCAGACGCTACAATTTACTCCTAATCAAGAACCATCAAAAATGCAGAAGGCTCAAAAGCCTTAGGAACGAATGGCATTTCGATGTTGATGCTAAAAAGTTTGGACGTGCTGGGCATAGAGTAACTAACGAAACGACCACTATTAATCTTTCATTAGTCGTTCCCGAGATATGGAAGAAGCAAGGGTGATACCCATACTAAAACCTGGGAAGAAAGCAACACGTGGTGAATGATATTGTCCTATTTCTCTACTTTCACCTGTTGCCAAGCCGTTGCAATTGCCACTGATCACGTCACCCCAACCATCAACATCGCTTCAATAGTATGAACAACACAGCGATGGTCTTGGATGCAATCACATTTCAAATTTATAACGGCCTTAATCAGTTTCGTCCGTATCAAAGAACGATTCTGGTGGTTCTTGACTTGTCAAAAGCCTGTCACACTTCCAGTCACTCGTCTTTTCTTTCATCTGCTGTACATCACTTCCTGTGCATGCTAAAAAATAGATCGCTAACTATTTGACTGGTCGCTAATCATTCGCGGAGCTCCGGGACAAGAAATCAAAACTAAGGAGGATTAAACAGGGTGTCCCACAGGGAGGAGTCCTCTCACCCACCCTGCTCAACATTTACCTATCAGGACTCCCTACACTACCAGAAGGACTCCAACTCATCACCTATGCGGATGATTGTTCAATCTTAGCCACCGGTAACGACATTCCATGGATGTGTGGAATGATCAATGACGTACACAACGCCTTTTTCGACAATAAAAACTTGTTGATCTCAGCGCCAAAATCATCTGCTACACTGTTCACATCTTGAACCAAGGAGGTGAAACAATAGCTCCCACCGTTAATCATCCGAAAATCCTTGATGTTACCTTGAATAGTATGACATTATCATCTGTCCATGCTTCAACAAAATGCAAAAAAATAAGAGCTCGAAATAAAGTACTCAAAGCGCTCGCTGGAAGCTCGTGGGGAATGGATAAGGAGACGTAACGTATAAAGCCATTGAAATACCGGTGGCCATTACGCAGAACCTATCTGGTCGCAGAACCTGAGTGACGCACACTGGAAGCATATGCAGTACTGCCAAAACGTTGCTTTACGCAAAATGACAGGCTGTCACCTGATGTTATCTCAGGATCACCTCCACCAAGAGACCAACATTCTACACAGTCTTCCCAGATCGATTAGAAACACGTTTGCACACCTTCGATCTGGAAGGTGCTCCCGTCATAATTCGTACTTGTCTCGCATCGATAACGCTTGTAACGCTAGATCTCATGATATTGGTCACATCTTCAAACGCTCAGAGCCTCCCACCTCGCAAACACCCAGAACGGGGAGGAGTGGGAGGTTTCTACCGATGCCGCCATCTTTCCCTATCTATACTGCAGGATACCGCTGCGTCTGCGCCAAAGGAGTCTGTTCCGCAACACACAGCGGTATCTTGCAGGTTCGAAAATAGGAAAACAAGGGGTTTGAGGCAGTCTGTTCCGCAGTATGCACGCACGGAGTTCCGCAACTTGGAAAACGAGGCTTAAGGCGTTGCTACAAGAACAACAGCTCATCAACGTGAGATATATTTAACATGGGATCAAAAGAGTGGTTTTACGGAACAAATTGCGGTCCGAAAATTGTAGCTTATTATTTAGTTTTTCCATCTTTACCCTTTCAATCGGGCTATGAAGGATGGGGACAGGTGGTGCTTTGAATGGTGCGAGCTCCTCTTACTACAATTAAAGTCTGATCGTGGACCTATTTTCTGGCTCTATTGCCATACCCACAGAGGTGTTACATATTTTTGCTGATACAAATAACATACCCTAAGTCTTCAGAAAAAATGGTATGTTCCTATCGTGGTTTGCGCCTTGGTTAATTGTGGGTTTACAGCTGTAGCGTATAGACCGAGCGAAGTGAGTGTTCTAGGTCGGTATACTGAGGGTAGGAAAACCTAAAGCCGCGGAGCTCGCGTAAAAACCACTATTAATCAAAGACGTAATCCACCATGTTGGCCTGCCCAACGAGACAGTATTCCAGCTATGCTTGGAGGACGTCAATATCAGTAAACACTTACTCTGTGAAGGTTTAGGAAAATATATCCTGGAGAGGCGATGCCTACCCAATGTGTGATTTAGACCAATAAAATTATGACTAAAGGCCACTCGAAATTGAAAAAAAATCGTTGAAAACTATTTCGCCAGTATCGAGTGTTGCAAGCGGTCAAGAGCCAGCCACTAAATATTGCTGCAACTATGCAAAAAGAAACTGTCTATCTGGTACATTTATCGAAATCTTCATCAGCAATTAAAACAGATCTTGGATCTTTTGCTTATCGAATCTGTTCACGGTTTCAATTTAACGTATGCTATAATAGCTTACGTAAAAGACCTTTGTTACATATTACTCCAAGTATACCAAATATGCATTTAAACTTAACAAAACTTCAAAATCATTTCCAGGTACTCGACCACAAAAAATGCCCCAACAGAAAAATTGCACAAAATAAATTGATCTCGTATGATTAACACGATCGGCTTTTAGTAGTCTAGTCATTTATAGTATTCCATTGCGTTTTTTTCTAAACGTACGTTGAATATACTCGTTCGAATGTATCTTTTTCGCGGACGGTTAAGTAGCGCACAACCGTGGAGGTATTTTTTATATTTATTTTTTTCTTACCAATGCAGGTAGGTTTTCTTTTATTTTCCAGCAAATCAATTTTAAAATGCTCATTTATCTTATTTCTCTCGCGTATGTGTAATAGCTCGTCACGACGGTAAAATATGCATAAATTGTATACAAATTTCGTATGCAGTAGATGAAAAAATGTTCGACTCAAAAGATATGATATACGAGTTAATGACTGTCTTACTAATTTGACTGGCCCTCCTTTAAACAACAACAAAAACATTCAACAGTCGAGAGAGAGAGAGGACCAAAAAATTAAAACACTGAACTAAAAACAGATATTCAGATGCACATTGCATAATTGCTTGTTGCATATTTTAGCATTTCAGGCATAGTACAACTTGTCTAAGGTGGAGCTTTTTTTTGTATTTGCTTTACGGTTTGTATGTTAATTTGTACCATGGCTCACGAGACCTGCACAGTATTTAAATAATTGTAGGGTGTGGAATAAATTTGGGATCGATACTATATAAGACTCACACTGTCAAAGCACATGGCCCGATCTGCATTTTTTCCAACTTTTTTTTTTTATTTCTGCTTGGTGCAGTACAGTACATTAACACATGTTTGTCCGAAGTGCACAGATCATAGAAAGTCAGTGTCATTCATCGATTTAGTAATACGTGCTGTCGTAATGACATCGGATGGGTCGTTATGCTGTAACACGTTATTATTGGTCGGTACATATATGTGGTCACTTTTACTTTTTGAGCTAGACTGCCTACAGGTGGATTTTTTCTTTCTTATTTGGTACCAGTATTCAGGTTGATATAATGGTAAAATGATACAAGACTTATTTTTAGTTGTTGGACGACTAATTAATAGTTTGCATGTAATGTAATAATAATGACCTCTTTGGGTTGAATAATCTAATAATCAAGGATCGTTATGGTACATGCAATTATGATTAAATTCCAGTAGGTAAGATCCTACTTAAAATCAAATGCGATAGATTTTACACTCCCCAATTGTTATGGTTCCTCTTCAGATACTAAAATAAACAAGAGATGAGATGTCTTCGTTTTTGTATAGCGGCGTGGATTATAAAGATCAAAATTAGGATTGAGTTTCGCTTTGTCTTTGAAAAGCTAATATTTGCCATAGAGCACACGAAGTGGCGCCATTACATGAATACATCATCAATATACGTATACATAATCACAGTGGCCAAAAATTCCAAAAAGTGATTTTTTTTTAATTTTTTATCCTGAATGGTGTTTTTGAGTTGAATTGCTGTCCGAGCATGAATTCCCAAAATATTTATTAAATGCAGTGAGTCACAGTGAAAATTAACCACCTTCTGTTGGACAAAGAATTAATTACAAAATGACTGAAAAACCATTCAGATTAAAATTGTTTTTATGAAAATTTATTGTCTCAACATATCAGTCTCTCATTTCAGTATGTTTTACAACTATTTTTTCTGTTTAGTACAAAAAAAAAGGATAAACTTAAAAAGTTCAAAACTACACCTCACAGTAAAAGTGAACCACTTAAAAGTAAAAAGCATATGTACATATATAGTACAGTGTGCCCTTCTTCAGATGGTAAATACTTTAATGGAAGATAGTATCGTTCATTTGTGGAAAATTTACACCAAAGGGAACACTCTGTCTTAAATCGTTACAGAGTTTTAGTATTTTCTGTAAACTGTGGTCTGCAGCGAATTTTGACGCCACACCGCCACGGCGAAATTCGCAATAGGAAACGTCACCATGGATTGCTAAGAGGATAAAGCTGTTTTGCTTGTAGCAATGGCTCAGGATGTAGAAAGGTAAAGGTAAATTTAATTCCTTTAACAATGGATGGCGGAACGTTTATAAACGCAGTCAGGTAAAATTCTGCCTTCTTAGGGACCCGTTACTTATTGCTTTTCTCGGAAAAAGCGGTAGCTTGGAATAAAAAATAAGAATTGGTACTTACTACATTTTGCTCCAAGCTCGGCGGCAATACCTTTCCAGATTTTATCTTTTTTTCGTATGTTTTTTTTTTTATGTTTTTCTTTCATGATCTCGATCAATTTTTCGATATCGCTAGCCATATCGAATAAACAACGACTTGTGAAGTAAACAAGAAGATATCGACGAAAATGAAAACGCACTCACCGATTTTTTGTCGTCGCGACAAAAATCGCTGCACAAAGTGGCGAAATTTCGCGTCGATGTGGGCATCTTCGTACGATGCTGTGGTCACATTTTTGTCGCTGCGAAAATTTACGTCGCGAGTCTGCCGGGCGATTTTTGTCGCGACGGTGTGAGGATCGCTTTATGCGTATTATTCGAAAATGTTCAGATCCAAACGTAATAAATGAAATACAGCACAGTCGCGATAATTTCAACCTGCGATAATCTCAACCTTTGATAATTTCAACTAAATAAATTATACATTATATACTCTGTAATTTCAATTCACTCTTGTACTGACTTTTCGATAATATCAATTTTGCAAGAAATGCATTTATGAAAATATTATTGAAGCACCAAAAGTAAAAGACGATGATGCTATTCGATTTTTTTATGTTGTCTTAAAGTGGGCTGTGCAAAATTCAATTTCTATAGACAAAATTAGGACACTTCAAGAACCAAAGAGCACGGCAATAGGTAAATAGGTGCTCACAACGCACTGTTAAGCAACATAAAATCAGCGATATCTTTCCAACATGAATTGAATTAAATTTTATAAACATGTAAACAGGCTGTCTCGCGTTGGATTTGAAATACTGATAGGGGTTATTCCACAGTTTGTTTGAGAAAAAATGGTTCCATTAGAATTGGCATATCTTTAGCCGTTACCGAGTTATAACTGTTTTTGTGATTGTTATCAAAAACCGTGACCTGCCAAACAAAATCAAAATTTACCACTTCCCCAATAATCAAATTTGAGATTTCACATCACCCCTCCGCGCCATGATGATGATGAGTGTCAAAATACCTAATTTTAAATTATTGTAGTTTTAACGAAGCTTGGAGATATTATTGCCTATAGTGATTGTTATCGTTGGCCATCAATATTTTTGACCTCTTATGTGTTTGGGGCATGCAGGGGTGTGCTAAATGTAACTATAGAAATACCTAGTCTAGCCATAAATACTGTTACAAACTTTTTGAAGCACTGTTCAATAAAAGAGGTGTTATATGTTAAGAAATCATTGTTTATTTATTAAATGCAAGGTCAACAACGGAAATTGCAACAAGTTATTCGAAGTGATTGCCTTATGCCTTTACACAAGCCTTTAATCGAGCTGGCCACTTATCTATGGAAGCACGCACGACTTCAATCGGAAAGTTGGCGACTGCATGTGTAAGAGACTTCTTTAAGGATTCGATATTAGAATGTCTTTTAGAGCACGTCATTTGCTCTAAGACAGACCATAATTCGTAATCCAGCGGATTCAGGTCTGGGCTAGAAGAAGGCCAATCTTCAGCTTTAATAAAATCTGGAACATTTTCTTCAAGCTATTTTTGGGTTGACTTCGCCTTATGACCTGGTGCAGAATCTTGCTGGAAACTCCAAGGCTGATTTTTGAATAATGACGTGTTGAGAGGTTTCACTACACTTTCAAGGACACTTTCTTGATAAATTTTGACAGACGTTTTGACGCCCTTCTCACAAAAATGCAACTTTGTCACCCCTTTGTAGCTAACACCCCACCGAACCATTACTGAGGCTGGATGATGACCTCTTTGAACCTTTTGGACAACTTGAGAAGCTTCTCTGGCACTGCGAGCATAAACCCTATCGTTTTGTTTATTAAATGTTTCTTCGACAGTAAAAATTTTTTCGTCCGTAAACAAAATTTTACGGTGTTCTTGGTTTGCGTACCGGCACAGTAATCGTTTTGATTTTTCCACTCTATTTTTTTTTAACGAATCTGTTAGTAAATGCCCGGTAGATCTACGATAAGCACCCAACCCCAAGTCACTTTTGATGATACGTGAAATTGTTCTTTGGGGTATTTTCATTTCACGCGATAATTTTTTTTTGTTTCCGAAGAGGATTACGGCGAATTCTCTCGCGCACGACTTTAACCGCTTGAGGTGTTCGAGTAGTTCGCGGACGGCCACTTCTTTCACGGTCACTTACTCCAGACGTATCATTAAATCTTTCAATAGCCCGATATACAAACATTCGGCTTATACCAAGGGTATGCAGAGTCTTAAAAATATCACTTGGTTGCATTCCTACTTTATGAAGTGCAATCACAGCAATTCTATTTTCTTTGTCACCCCAATCCATGTTCACTACACTAAAAATTAAACTCAAATGATGACAAATGCATCAAGCACAAGCGTACTATAGCGATTAGCTCAATTTTTAAGAAATGCAATATAACGGTTCCTTTCTGCAGGGTTGCCAAACCTTGTAACAATATTTATGGCTAGACTAGGTATACTACTTAACCTATTTTGTGAAGATATGAAAATTCTATTATTTTTAGTTTTCTATGCTAGTGAAATGCCACTTTCCTGTAAGTTTTCATATTTCTAAGTGTAACGGTCTGGAAATGCAAGGATGATGGGTCAAATTATGATCTCATATTTTCCCCTCTGCCTCTTCTCTCCTTTCCTCAAATTGTAAGAAAATGCCAAAAATGGAATGTAATTTTTTTTTACTTTCATTTCCCCTTGCTCAGTCGACGCGTTGTCCATTCAATATTTTCTTAGGCATACGGTCATCGTCCATTCGATGTATAGGTATGTATGTACTACTACTAATGGCTGTACCAGATGCGCGATGATCCTACCGCATTCCGGTGGGAACATCAGCCTTTTTTACCCATCCGGTCACATGCCATTCTTCGGCTAGCTTGCCAAAGGTATGATACCCTTCACGCTTCGCGTTGTGACTTATGGTGCATTTGCCACTTTGAAATTAATAGTAAAACTTGTTCCGATTTCACTGTTCCTATGAGAGGTATATGAAATAGTGAGCCAATTTCAACCGAATTTAGGGACGTGATTTAGCAGTCAATTTGATGGAATAATATAAAATTTCGTAAAGATATCTTTAGAAATAAGAAAGTTTCCCA
Organism: Chloromyia formosa; assembly: GCA_964017055.1. Lineage (NCBI taxonomy): Eukaryota > Metazoa > Arthropoda > Insecta > Diptera > Stratiomyidae > Chloromyia > Chloromyia formosa. Next base: position 19,802,354 of record OZ024813.1, read on the forward strand.
ACAAAAACCTGCTTTTGGAACGGTCGTTCCTATGACAGCTATATGATAGAGTAGTCCAATTTCAACCAAATTCGGAAATATGCTTTGGCTATTGATTAGTGTGAAATTTGAAAAATATAGCTTTGGAAATAAAAAAGTTTTTCTCACAAAGACTAATTTTTGGACCGGTCGTTCCTATGGCGGCTATATGACGTAGTGGCCCAATCCCGTTGGTTCCGACATATTTACAGCGTGCAATAGAAAGAGGGCATTGTACAAAATTTCAGCTCGATAGCTTTAAAACTGAGGGACTGTATTACAAAGAACCAGACAGACGGGCAGACGGACAAAGCGTAATCGACTCGTCTCATCATACTGACCAAGAATAAATGTAGCTTATATGGTCGGAGATGCTTCCTTTTGTGCGTTGCAAACTTCATGACAAAGTTAATATAACCTATCACATCCGTGAAGGGTATAATAAAGTAAACAATAACAATATCGCCTGTGCTTGACAGTGCCTTTTTACGTAGGAATGCAGAGTACTGCTTAAAGAGAAAAAACCAAGGTTAACATAAAAGCCACATTTAATGATCGTCTAAAGAAATCCACTTAAAAAAAAAACTAGGTGCTAAATAGTACTACTTATAATAATGCTAATACACTCTTATCACCTCTTTGGCATTTTTCCATAATTCGTATTTTATAAAAAAAAACGCAGATTTCTCTATAATCACTTGATGACGTATAATTACCATGACAATGTCTTCCACATCTGGTCTACAAGTAAAGGCAGAGTTGCTTTTTAAAGTTTGTTGATCAGATTGTTAGTCGTGAATACTTAGTTAGCAGGATGGGAAAAATGTTCACCTGAATTAAATATAACAAGGGGAAGTGATATAAGACGTGGATAGTTGAGATAAAAATTTAAGTAAGTAAAGTAGGAACTGACGAAAGAAAATTAGCACTACGGTAGCTACGTATTAGTATTATAAGAATTTTTGCTGATTGATCGTTTTGACATGGATATGTCTTATAGCTGGGGGTCATCCTAAAAATCTGTCCGTCACACGAAATGTCTGTTTTTCTACTCGGGGGTCAGAAGAGGAAACAAGCCCATTGAAAATTTTTCCGAGTTCTATGAATGTAGTGGCCGATCCTCAGTCAATCCGAGTCAGTCATCAAAGGGAACTCACGAAAATCGAAAAACTTCGCATCATGAACTGACTAAACAACCAGGCACCCATAAAACAAGTCAACATCATTCAACTGCCATCCCCTCGTGATTCAAATCTGCTCACAACACCAGCCACATCCAGACAACCTGTCTTCCTCACTCGTGCACAGCGCTATGGCTCCTCCTTCACAGCAATCTTTTTGTTTTCATCAATTAGTCACTAACCTGACTCAGTAAGAAAATCGTTGGGGTAGGTCGGGAAATAGCTTCAACTTCACACACACACACACACTCGTATGCAGGCAATGGAGAGACGGTTGAGTCGAAGAAGTTCAATGGATGGGCGTTGCTTCGTCATCGGCGACAGTGCGAAAGATATGCTTGCTCCACGGATCTTGGACTACACTTCCGCGGCGGATCCACCCCTTTCTTGTGATGGCCAATCCCATCCAGCCGACTGAAATCAGTGTCACCAAGGTCACTAACGTGTTTTTCCCGTGGATGTAGTACTTGTATCGCGCATACCGCGTACTATCACGATTGATGATATATCAACTAACAGTGCACAATTCTGATTTAGTGAGGAGAATAGTGCAGATGATTTGTGCAGCGCGGATAACGTAAACGTTAATGCAATAAAATTGTGTTGTCGCGCTTACCGTCTTTAGACTTAGACGAGTACTATCTAAGTATCTAATAGTAAGTGTGTTTAGCTAGACCGCGGCTTGACGCGATCGATCGCGGATTGACGTACTAACGAAGCACAGGCGCATATAAATATGTAGAGTGTATGATCGCTTGATCCACACACGGGGCAACGGTTGGGTTAATTTGTATTCTCCTGTACACTATGCGGGACGGTATGTCTTGAAAATGATACAAAGTATCTACACTGCATGCAGATACATCGGTACATCTTATGCCTACCGAAAGCGTGGGACGTGTTTTGTCGAATGAATTCATCCTGTATAACTATACTGGGATCTTTATAAAACTTACGTCGATATCTTCAACACAACAGGTTCCACGCAGTCGGTAGCCAAAGACATATCCATGTTCCGATGTATCTGCATGCAGTGTAGATACTTTGTATCATTTTTTATCCCCTTCACGAATGTTAATACGTATACCCTATGTATAGTATTGTATATTAACTTTGTCATGAAGTTTACAACGCACAAACTAGGTATATATATTCTTGGTCAGTATTAATTGGGAAGGTAAGCAATTTGACCTTGCAAAATATGATAGAGAAATGCCGTTTGGTATGATTGTTGGTGTTTCCCATACATTCATTTTAAGAGATGGAGCCACCCTTGGACCCCGCGGCGGTGCAGGCGAAAATACGAAAAATTTGAGCCCTTTTTTTAATGTTCTACTCATAACTTCCAAACGGTGCCTCGTATCGAAAAACTTTATCGGATGTAAATACAATAAAAGAGCATCATCAATTCTACATCCAATGCATTGCTCAAAGTCGAAATTTGGTTTAGCAGTATAGTCAAAATCGATTGTCGAAAAACGTCACTTTTTGAGGCTTTGGAGAAAAATCAGACTGTATCACTTTTCAAGCTCACATATCTTTTAAACGGATTCTCCAAATGAAAACCTAATTAAATCAAAGCTAAAGATATCTCGATTTCCAGCTTAATGTGCCAATGCATTTCAAATCGGTTTGTTTTTAGTGTAGTTGTGTGCGAAAATGCAGAAATGACAGTTTAGCCATTTGGGCCTTAATAGCTCCATCTTGGTAAATATGACAGCTAAAAGTTTTGTTTTAATCTTAATTTGTAAATATTTTAATCTTGTTTATTAAAGCAAACCACCATCATAACCCGCAGACAGCTAATTCGATGAAACAGTGAAATTTTGAAACCTGTACAAATTTATTTTCTGTGGGAAAATACGTGTATGACTTCTCTGGGTCGTGCAGACAAACTAATCCAGGTACGTTTACAAGGCACAACAGTAGCGTAACGTAACGGTAAGTATCTTCCGAATACACACTTAGTAGCTGATCAAGTTGCGACTAAAACTAAGCCTACATTTTTTCCGCACACTATACTAAGAATGTTGTGTAAACACTTTTGACAGTTCGCAGGTGCTATTCGCGCCGTCAGTTTGCAGAGGGAGAATGCATTTTTGTGAACACACACGCAAAGTTTGTGTAAAGAAAAGTTCGGAAAAAATTTGACAACTTACGATTCATGCTGTTCAGAAGGCCCAAAATGAATTCCTGAGTGTGGGATTTTCGGCACCTTGTGAACGTACCCAATGTCACTCATTCACAAGAAAATCGGGCAGTCTTCAGTCAAGAAAGTGGCCAAAAATTAAGCTGACAGCATATTTTTCATCCTTAGTGGCAAGGTCGTGGTAGCCTAACTCCCGCTTTTCAATACTAAATGGTGTAAAATAATCTATGGTATTATGTAGCAATGAATTTAGTAACTTTGTTGATGGATTTATTGAAAAAATAAATCCTCTTATAAGCAACTTGCATGTAAAAGGTGTTGCGTGCTTTTTGGACCTGAAGGACTTAGAAAATAAAATAACGATAATGGAAGACTTGTATAGCATCCATGGGAGATTTGGGCTATGTTAATTTAACACCGCCCGACTCAAGGATCCAGCTGTATTACAGAACAATGACCATTTTCCGCCGAAACAAGTTAGGATAAGCAGTCATTAAGTTAATGACGTAAACGAACATTCGGATACGGAAAACCCGATATATATAGGAAGTCAACGGCAACAACTTTTCATTTAATGAACAGTGATGAGACACTCGAAGGTATCCCCATGGGGAATTTTGTTAAAGTAACCGTAAAGATCTGATAGTATGTAGCTGACTACCGGCTGGCTGTAGCTCAGACCAAAAGATGTGGGAGGGTTTTAGCCGCTTGTTATTCTAATCATTACAATAACATGATCTCGTGCCCAAGGAACACGCATCTAGGTGGAAAAAACGACCCAACCCAGCTTTGCGATACAATAAACGTAGCAGATTGTATGGGGGACCTTCCATCGCGTAATTCGAAATCGAATACATATTCTAATCTCTTCTTTCTAAGGTGAGTTAACAGCTTATCTTACCTTACACTCTTTCTGTCCCTGGGAAAATACAATATATTATTTTGCTAAAGATGCGTGTAGGTCTTGCCACTAATGAGTCATATAAACTTTGTAAGGAATCGGTAAGCAGGTTTTCGGTGTCCTCTTTGAGTGGGGCTGTCTACTTTTCCCGTTTAAGTATTGACCAAGTATATGTTATACCTGTTATGAGGAAACGATGATTTTTTTATTCTTATTTATTAATGATTATTCGGTTCTGACCACACTTAATCATGAATCGTTTATACTAGAATTTTTGAAAATTAACAAGGCAATTTTTTAACTGCACGGACATCTGAATCTGTGGTTTCGATGAAATTCTTTTCAGGGAACCTAGTATGGCGGGTGTTTTTGGCGATGATCCATTCTGTATGTATGTTGTGCATACTGGCTGAATTTGTAAAAAAACAGCATTGTAAATACAACTACAACACTTCATATGCAACTTGGCTGTATGTAAATTGCAAATTAGTGATGCCAAGAATATAAAAAGAAGTTGTTTAAATTCCAGAAAAGATTTGGCTTAATGAATTTCAGCAGAGGCTACCGCTCGGAGCTGAAGCAGGATACATTTGTTCCCTCCCTCCCGCCTGTTATTGTTCTGCCTTTTTCAAGATAACCAATGAACAGGATCAATTTCGCATCCCAAAACACGCTAGCCATGACCTTTCCGCCAGATGCGATCGACTTCTCTATCTTTGGCCCTGAATCACCGGTTTCCGCCCACTGCTTCGACTGCTGTTTCGTTTCTGGCATGCAGTGGTGGACCCAAGTCTCATCCAAGGTGACAAATCGCCGCATAAAATCGGTCGGATCCCGATTGAATCGATACAAAGATTGCTGCGAAAATCGTTTGTGCATTTACTTTTGATCGGCATTCAGCAAATGCGGCATCCACCTTGCGCAGAGCTTTCGCACCCTTTCTTCCGATATCCCCACAGCCTCAGCAATATCACTCACTTTCATTCGTCTATCGTCCAACACGATATCATGCACTTTTTCGATGGTTTCCGGTGTGGTTGCGGTTTTTGGCCGTCCTTCACGTGGGTCATCTTCGAGGGACGTGCGACCACGTTTAAATTCATCTGCCCATTTTTTAACCGTTGACATCGAAGGAGCAGAGTCCCCGTAACCTTTTATTAACTTCGCATGCATTTCCTTAGGGGTTAATCCATCCAAAACGAAGAATTTTATGATTGCACGATATTCAAGTTTCTCCATTTTAACGAAAAACACGTAAGACGTCTACTGCAAAAAATGGTGTTAACAAACTACTTGAAAGACCAAGATGGAACTTGTCGTGCGAACTAATGACAAGTGCACCCAGGCAGGAAACAAATTTTTGCTGATTGTAACGGTATTTCTGTGTCAGGCCGAGAACTTTTCACCTTCCTTACCCTCGTATCAATGGAAAAAGTGTACAGAAATTAAAGAAGATTTTGTCAAAAAAAATCGTCTATATGTAGGTATATGATTGTCTACAATGTAAATCAGTTCACTTTTCGATACGTTCCTTCTTATCTATATTTTTACCTGTTCTGTCACTTATTGTTGGAACATCGGTACTCATATCAGTAGGAAATGAAATCACATTAGGTATCATATGATTTTTATTTCCGACTGATAAAATATATAGCACAACTTAGGACGAAATTATTTTATTGATCACCATTATTTGACTCTATGCATTTGGAATTGAGCTCAGCATTAACATTTACTGATAATGTTCAAGGACGATGACAAATTACGGTAGTAAATTTGGAATTTATTAACACTATCATAAAATTATTTTGGCTCAACTGCCACTTCTCCTAATCAACTTGATAATATGTTATTTGATGCAGTTTTGCAGATATGAGTATGTATGTACGGGATAATTTGAAAAGTTCCCCGCCTTTTTAAGATAAAGGAATTATTTCTCAACATAGTCACCGCGCAAATCCATACATTTAGTTAAACGTTTCTCACAGTTCTTCAAACCATCAGAAAAAAAAAATCTTTGGATACACTAGAAAAATACTGATCTACAATGTTTTCAACAAATGCAGCAGCAAGCGTGCGGTTAATTTTCCCAATCTTGTGAATCTATTCACCTGATTTCTCGCAAACCTCAGTAATCTCTTAAGCCACAATCGACGATCTTCCATCACAATGTAATGCACTACATCGGAAATTTCGTCAATTGAAAAAGTTTTGGGCACCCAGGACCATCATCATCAAAAATGCTGGTACGAACACATTAGTACTCAGCAACGCAATGTTTTACAGTTGTAAATGAAGGACTGATTTTTCGCAATGACCTTTGATTCGACACTTTATTCAGCGCGAACCTCGATGAGGATAGTTCGTTGACACCGAACATCAGCTTTGCGCGCTCCTGCCACCCATTTCTGGCAAGCTTTCGCGAGGCGGGATTGGTTTTTCGGAAAGAGCACACCAAGGACTTTGATTCAACACCTTATTTAACGCAAACCTCGATACGGTTAGTTTGTCGACCTGAAACATCACCTTTGCGTGATCCTGCCACCTATTTCCGACGAGTTTGGACGAGGCAGGATTGCTTTTTCGAAAAGATGACATCAAGACCTTTGATTTGATACCTTATATAGCGGAAAACGAAATGAGGGTAGTTCGTCGATCTCAAACATCACTTTCGTTACGCGTTATTACCAGTTTGGACGAGGTAGGATCGCATATTCGGACAAGCTGCCTAGTTATTTATCTACACTTTTACGCATTTTTGATTACAAATCGACATGAGGGCAATGTGACCCACTTTTCCTTAACTTTTTTGTAGTTAGTTAAAAAACATTTCTGACAGGATCTGCTTAGGATTGCTATTCCGTGATTGCACATATTAATTCTATAACCTAATTACAGTCCGGAAAGAAATTCGAAAGGGATAGTAAACACACGGTTACTTTTCTCTCATGGTGTGGGTGGTTTTTGGGATTTGCAAATTGATGCGGACTTGCGAGAAACAGCTCAAGAGCTGCCGATGCCAATACAAACATTCAAGAAGAAAGATAGTACGAGTATGTATGGGATAGCCAACGCAAACTGGCATAATACCAACAACTACAGAATAACGAAAATATTTTGGAGCTCCTACGATAGAAGAAAGACTATAAGCCTCTTAGAAGTATGTACCTAGAAGACACTGTGCACTACTATTGGGTGATACGAGTATTGGGGACACTACTTGATAGGGGAACACGCGTACAGATTAAGTGCCGCTGCACATTCGCATCTAAATGAAGATGGACGCCGCGTCACTTAAGCTTCTCCCCTCCTTCTTTGATACCTATCGGCATTTCAATTCACTTGATGTGATAGGATGCAGCGTCACTCTGTATAATATGAGCCGAGCCACACAATGTCGAACACGAACTCGACATTTGTGTGAAGTATCTTGAACATTCGGACGAAATGTTAAAGCATCGCTTGAGCAAAAGTGATCGTCAAGCGAATGGCTTAAGAAAGTCCACACAAATCTGAAGAAAATTGTCCACTGTAAATGTGTTCGTGTTCCGATTTCGAGTTTATGTGGCCCGGCTTAATCGCAACTGATTTGCGGACGCGTGAACTGCCACTGATAGGAACAGAAACCAGCGGACGCTCAGATAGCTATCGAGATTAGCCAAAAAACGCCAATAGCTATCGGATAGCTATCGGTGGCCTTGTGCATCGCTCCACTGCTCCCAATATATTTCTTCCTATCCGATTGAAAGCTATGCGGCGTCCGGCGTCATTTGGATGCTTATCTGCGCCGGCTCTAAAACTGATAGCTAGTGGTGGCTGCAGGAATTGCAACCTACCAAATACAGAGGAAACTCTCGGGCACCTTCTGTGTTAATGTCCAGAGCTCACTAGGAAAGATTAAAATGTCTGGAAGTAAACTTTTTCAACGACCTGCAAGGAGTTGCAGGTCGCAGCTAAAGAAGCCTTTGGGCTTCGCTAATGAGTCAGCATTCTTCGAGTTCAAGAACGATCTTCTAGTAAGGGCTAACTACGAAACGTGAAGAGTATCGGCCGTATGTGGTATCGCTATGGACCCAAGTGGTCTATGCGAAGCCGTTAGGCTGCTACTTAACCTCACCTAACCTAGGGGTGCTCAAAATGAAATGTCGACATTTTTACAGGTATCCGTCGCGACGTTTGAAGAAAGTTTAAAAAATTCGAATTCCAAATTTCGCGCATATTTTAAGAGATAACTTCGCGCTCAGTAACTTGCATGAATTAGAGAACAGTAATCCATGGAAGTTACTGAGGGTTAGTTTTATCTGAAAATGGGTAAGAGAACCGAAAATCATCTTTAGTCTTATAACCGAATAAACAATCCTTAATGATTATAACGATGGAAAAAAATCCAATATGTACATATACGCTTTCCCCCGAAACTGCTCCAGACAATCTTGGTATCTTCTGTGAATATGAGACACCTGCTCGCCATGGCTCAGCCTACTTTCGTGATGCATTCCGGGAGGACGAGGCCATCACCTCTATCAGTCCGAGCCATCATCAGCAGAGGTACGTCGCGATGCGTTATCAAATCCCTTGCACAACAGGCATTTGGTCGCAGTGGTTGGGAGCTCCACAGTACCACGGCCCAATTCATAAGCAATGACATAGAGGTTCACCACACCTATTTGGTTCCTTCCCGAGAAATTCGTTTTTCAATCAAATTTTAACCTGAGTCAAAACTAAGCCAGCCAGGTACAACAGATCATTTTTGGTCCGCGGAGCCTACCATAGTTACCCATATGGTGGGCACTGCGGAAAAAAGTCAGCGGTACCTCTTCGAACCCATCGACTCAAGTATGAAATATAATTTTTCGGCTGTTCAATCATATTGCCTTGGTATGGCACTGATAGTGATGTTTGACGTCCTTCCGTCACTTTTTCCCAAAAAAAATACTGCCCATATGCGGAGTTTTCCATTTAGTCAGGTATGAGGAATTTCTATTTTGCGCGTAGCTTATCATATTAAAATCGAGTCGATCATCCAGGATCCCTGACCAGGATTTATCTAATTTAATCTGTTGTATGATTTAACCACATATACCCAGGATTCGTTTATACTAAATTTTGGAACTTCTAAGGTCCAAACACTTCATTTTTTTAGTTTTATAACTTTGTGAACAATTGACAACGTAGATTGGACTTGCGTGTTTTCTAATATTATATGATTCACTCTGCGTGTTGTGTATTTTAATTAGCAGTTGACTAGTCTCTATCCCAGTACTGTTCCGTCAATCACCGTGAAGTTGATATTCAGATTGATACACGAAGCTTTGGTGAGATTGTAATTTTGAAGTGGGCATCATGCATGATTAAAATGTTAGTTTCGTTAGCCCATATAATTCTAGTCTTTCTCCAAACTGCAACCATGCCGTGCTGTGTCATGTAGACACCTTCACTCCGATGATCTGAAAGCTCGGGCCTTTGTAATGCGTCAAATTAATAGTTTGTTTGAAGTTTACAGAAAATTATATAGTAGAAGTCTAAAGGGCAAAGACTTCCGTAGGAATCAACCGAAGATTTTCTTTGGCTGTGAAAGTCTTTATTACTAATTTTTTAATATGGGTTATCTACTACATATTAGTATTGAATATATATGATGTCGGTTATTTTTCTAGGACAAATTCTGCGTACGGTTCTGCCCGAATGTAAGTGCATATGTAGTTAAGAATCGTGTACGTACCTTTGAAATATTTCCGATACGCTACGTAAATACACGAATCTACGGAAGAAATGAAATTATAGTAAAGTCGATTAAATATTTGTACTACTTATAAAATATATAATAAAACATGTATAACAATTTAATATAAATAACACAGGCCAGCAAAAAAAAAATACCTTTTAATTTTTTTTTAACTTTGATAAATGATTCCTATGTATTTTTTAGTGATGAATTCAATACCGAAACCCATTTTTTCCTATCATGTCAGGTTTTCCCACAAAACATAGATTTAATGTGGAAAAGGGACGAAAGTGGAAAAGGGATCATTTTTTTTAAAGGCGTGCAATAAAGTATACAAATTAAGTAGTACATACTATATGTATGTTTGGTCTTACCAATGACATCTTGCCTCGTTCTTGACCAATAACAAATTTTCATTCAATTTTGAACCTTTTATTGCATTTTTATTGCATAACTGTCACCATCCACTGTCGATCTCCAACTCGAACACGAACATGGTACGAATGTCCTCTGACACACACACACACACTTCATATCCATGTGAAGAAAACCGGTCGACTTGTACCAGGTTCGTGTTCGAGATCGACAGTGGGTGGTCACATTAACTCAAATATCATCATAAAGTAACTAACAATATCGGAGTCATTATCATGTTTTTACTGTAGAGGAGCTAGTTAATGTGTTCTTAGGAATAACTGGTGTCCAGAATAAGCATTTACTATTAAAGAAAGGAGCTATCCCCTCTTTAGGAAAATTAAACTAGTTTACACCCGATTTTCCAGATTTTTTATGTCTGTCAAAGCAAGAATGGCTACTTTGCTCAAAACCCCGTTAACACTTTACATATTAAGTGAATTCAATAAAAAAAAATGATTTTAAGATTAAAAAAGATTGGAATCTCACATGCTAATCTATTATACAAAAAGTGCATAAGCAGCAATATAAAAATATTGGATATTGGAATTTGTGACTAAACTCTACGTAATGGAACTTTTTCATTACTTTTCCTGTAATCAGCGCTAAAAATACAATAAAAATCACTTATCAGATTAAAAAAAAAAAATTTAATTGCAGGCCTGTCTAAAAAATTCAAGTCTGGCAATCAATACAATCTTTTTCTATTAAAAAAAAAGACAACGAGCCTTGCATTTTGTTTTTCGCAGTGCGAATTGCAGTTATTCAACGGTTGGTTGGGGGCGGTTATTCTAACAATAATTATTCATAAATTTTTTTTTAGGGTCTTGTACTAAAAATAAAACTCTTATAAAGCCGGTAAAATGTCTATCTGTCCATCTGTTCATAGAATATCTCATGAAATTAGGTGAGAATATGTACAAATACTATAATTCGCTGGAGAAAGCGTTGCGTCGTAACTGGCCAATAAGAAGAGCCAGGAGCCGATATTTACATACCAAAATAAACGCTTGCTACAATACCCTCTCCACAATGCTCCACAAGTGCTTGATCGGCATTCGTTGTATTCAATGTCTTTACTTTTATTTATCATTGGCTAAGTTCATAATACACAGCGGAATCGAAACATGCTGTGCCAGCAGTATCGAAGCAGCATTGGCAGCGGTTTGTTGTATTATGAACAACATACATCAATTGTCAAATTTCTCAAAATTGACTAACGCCAAAAAATCGTATGAATACGATAGCACGAGTGTCATTAGGGTTTTGTAGTAAAACAAAACCCTTATGAAATCGGTCATGCGTCCGTCTGTCTGTCTGTCCATGAAATATCTCACGAACCGCTGAAGCTACATGCATGAAATTTGGTGAAAATATGTGGAAGTACTATAATTCTCTGGAGAAAGTGATGCGTCGTAATAGGTCAACTTTAAGGGGGGGTCCCCATAGAGGGGAAATGAAGGTCGAAATTTTTTTTTCGTCTGGTATAGGCAAGTGGGGTATCGTAAGAAAGGTACCGTCGAGTACATTCCATTTCTGGAATTTTCAAATTTGAAGAAACGGGAAAAGAGGGAGAGGGGAAAATATGTGGTCCGAGTTTGTCCCCCCCCCTTGCATTTCGAGACCGTTACACTTAGAAATATGAAAATTTACAGAAAAGCGGCATTTTACTAACATAGAAAACTAAAAATAATAGAATTTCAAAATCTCATCAAAAAAGGTTAATAATAGTACATTTCTATTGTTGCAGTTAGCACACCCCTGCACCCTTTAGGCACACCCGAGACCAAAAATATTGATGGCCAATGATAACCAACACCATAGGCAATAACGTCCTTAAGTTTCATTACAATCGTGTAATATTTAATAATAGTACATTCACTTAAAGTTAGGCATTTTTACACTATTTATACAAAAAATACACCTACCGGCTTCGAAGGTGCGAGTACTACTTGCATGTTGTTTTTCGTAGTGCGAATTGCAGTTATTGTTACATATTATGGTTAATTACATTTATGAAAGGGTAAAGATTTGTAGGGGGCGATGTGTTGTAATTGGCCAACTATAACGAGCGGGGGAGGGGGTGGGGCGAAATTAAGGTCAAATTTTGTTTATCGACTGGTATAGGCAAGTCGGGTGTTGTGAGAAAGGTAATGTTGAGTACATTTTATTTTTGGCATTTACTTTAAATTTGAAGAAAGGGGAACAGTGAGGGAGGAGAAAATATTAGATCGTAATTTGTCCCCCCTTGCATTTTGAGACCGTTACACTTAGAAAAATGAAAACTTTCAGGAAGGTGGGTTCCGAATAGCATATAAAACGGGAAATAATGGAATTTGTATATCTCCTCAAAATAGGTTAATAATAGTTTATTTCCATAGTTACTGTTAGCGCACCCTTGCATCCCTTAAACACGTCCGAGATCAAAAGTACAGATGGCCAAGGATAAACAACATCAATATGTTCTAAGTTTCATTACAATCGCCTAATATGAATGGGCATGTAAGATGCTAAATGATGGGTCAGACATTTTTATTATATTTTTTTTATCCATCTAAGTGGTACTAAGAAAAGCAAGGAGCCGATACTTGCGTACAAATATAAGTGCTTGCTACAAAACCCTCGGATTGCGGGCGTAGCCCTCTATATTCCGGTTTCATTTTTAAATTGTCAGCAGCATATGCTGGTCCCAGCCAGCGGAGAAATTTTTGTGATGGCGAAAATGACATTGGGCACAGGATGTTGTGTCCATCAGAAACGCAGTGGAGAGAAATCATAAAACAAACAGTAGGCCAACCGCTGTGTGTTATGAATTTAGCTTTGAATATATAGCCATGGAATGAGCTTATCCTGTATGTCTCTGGCTCCAACATTTGGCGAATAAGTCGACAGCCAGCCTACTCGGTTGTTGTTTGATATTGACATATGTTGACTGTTCTGTCGAATTGTGCATGAATAAAGGTCAATTCTTGTCAGAATATCGACAGCCTACTCAATTGGCGTTACGGTATTGACATAATGTTGACCGCGCTGTCGAATTGTGCATAAACAAACGTCAATTCTTGTCAATATTTAAATTTCATAATTACTAAACGGTCTACTGAGTTAGCTGACTGTCGACCACATGTCGACTTAGTACCCAGATTTTAGAGCCACTGTTTCTATGGAGACATACAGGACAAGCTCATTCCATGGCTATATATTCAAAGGAATTTAGGCATTGCCTAAACTTAAAAAAATGCACCGTAAGTTACAGCGAAATTAATCAAAACAAAATTGCATGTCTCAACTTCTTAACGTACGTAGTACTGTGTGTACATCACAATTTCTTTGCAACCCACGTTTCATAATTGACCTTAATTTCGAAATCTCTTCATCTTATCAAAAGGCTCTCGAAATTCGTGATGTTAAAAACGTTAAATAAATTTCGCGAGCCTCAGAGTGAAGATGGCAAAACTAAGACGTGCACCCACAATAAATCAATTTAAACAAATTTAGCAGGCAGACATAATTTAATTACTCACACTTGTTTTTATTGTTCCGTGGGATTGCTCAACCACAAGCAGTAATTTTACATTGCAGTGCTTTCAACATTGTGTTTTTCTTGGTTTTTGTTGAGCATAATATGATTTTGCAATCAAATTCCCGAAAAAAAGCAAATCATGCTTTTTTTAAGATATAATTACATTCTGTTCGACGAAGAAATTTTGCCTGTCATCGTTTATTGAATTTTAAGAATCTGAGAAAGTGAATTAGATTTACGATTTATGAAAAATCGTGAGGATAATTTGATTGTACATACATATATACTTATACGTTGTATGAGTGTGGTTTGAAAGGTTCGTGAAAAAATGAAAACTACTTAAATTTTGGGGATAAATCTGTTTTAGTTAGTATCCATATGTTTATGTACCCAGTTCAAAGTTGCTCCATTTTTAGTTGACCCGAGGACGCTCAGTGATTCACGTCTTTGGCCAATAGTGGGTTTGTATTGAGATAATTTTGCACTCCTCTTGCGTGGGCTCTGCGGCTAAACGGGACGTTCGGTAGACGTGAGATATCAGTCGCCACTCTAGAATATTGCATCTAAAGAATAGGGATTCAGTACCTAGTGCGTTAACAAAAACTACCTATGGGTACTATTAGAGCTCCCATAGCGATCCAAGCTTAGCAAGTAAAAGACGGCTCGGATAGGAGGTGCGTGCTAGAAATTGCACAATTTGAAATGTATATGCTATCGAAACGTCAACAATGCACCGCTAGATGTTGGCGCTCCCTCCCCCTGGAGGGTTAAAGACAATTAACCGCTCTCAGTATACTGCGCTCTAGAATGTTCGCTTCGCTTGCTCTCTACGCTACAGTGGTAAAGCCACTACTAGCCAAGACGCACACTATGATACGTCGCCCGGTGAATTAAGCCGAGAACACATATACGATTGCGATCACAGGAGAAAGCGAACACACCATGTTGCAATCGCGATCGCAATCGTAAGGAAATGTTTTTTTTTTTTAAATTGTATGCACACATTGTTTTAGTCAGCATGTGACGTGTCATGCAACACATTATGTTTTTTTACATATTCAATTAATTTTTCCGTGAGATCTGCCATTTTTAATACTTGCGATCTGCACTAAATTCAACCAGTTGCGTTTGATCGCAGATCGCCAACTACCCCGCGATCGAACGCTGCAGATGTCCACTCTATTGCTAACAGATCGCGACAAGTATGTGCTGCTTAACTTCATCATCATCATCATCGTGGCGCGGCAGCCCGACGTCGGGCCATGGCCGCCTGGATCGTTGTCCTCTAATTATCTCGGTCTTGTGACCACGTCCTCCAATCTTGGAAGCCCAGTAGTTGCGCGGCGTCCACATAAACTGAGCTCTGCAAACGAGAGGACGCGGTCACGTGACCGGGATAATTGAAGGACAATGATAAAAATTAAAAAAATTACATATTCATGGATAATTTCTTTTCACTATTTTGATGGATAATATTGAACTTAATTGTGAAATTTTTCATTTACCAATAGGTGTAAAAATATCCGCACAAAAGGTATTTTATTTACACCGAAAAAATAAACCGTCATAATGGTACACCGAATCTGTGATTTTTCCCTAGGTATTTTTTTTTTTACTGTGTAGTGTCGACTATTTGACTGTCCAGTGTGTAGGGGGTCGCAGATATGACAGAAAAATTTCAAGATTAAATTCAGATTCAGGCGATGGTCTCACCATCATGAAAATGGCTTCAAAGCAGGCATGTCCTGTATGCCACTTACAAAAGAATATCCTTCAACATTCTAAGAATTTTTATTGTCCATTTTTCGTCTATTTTCATCAATGTCGAAACTGCCTTCTTCTTCATTCAATATTCCAGAAAACATAGCACACTTGATTGGCTTTTCCAAGCCAATCAACGGAGACGACGAGCGCGACATGGCTATCAAGTCAATAGCCGCATGAGTCGTAAGATACCACACCGCACTTTCTCTTTCGAAATCTTCACGTTTTATTCAGTCTATCGTTTTAATATGGATAAGAGGTTAATGCGCAACATATTTTATTAAGATATATGTATATGCACTTGCGGTAGAAAAAATACGGGATTCGACTTTGTACGCGTAGTTTGTAGTTTATCGATCACATCTAAAGCGGGAAGTTACCATAGATGTATTTTAGCATCAACATCAATGGACCATGACTCCGAATTGAATAAGAAGAAACAGTGCGTGGAATTTCTATGTGCGGCTAATTAAGGTCCAGTCAAAGGTGGGCGAACAATGGGCAGAGGTCAACGATTACTGTTTCACGGAGAAATGACGGATTCATATAAATCTCCCGTAAATTTCGAATCGTTGATATACGCTGATTGGAATGAGATGGATACCTATCGTTGATATAGGCTGGAGATGGATACCTATCTATTTACAACGTTTCGAATTTGATCCGTCAAAAAAAAAAAGAAAAACAATTCCAATCTGTTGCGGCTTGTGGGTGCAGTTACATAATTTTTTAGCCTGACCATGTGCTGAGATTTTATACATACTTGTCGCTAATTAATTCTGAAATCAAAAGCTTCATTTGGCCTTGCTCAATTAATGGCATCGCAGTGCAGACTTTCAATAGGCGAACAATTTAATATGTAATGTAATTTGTTCAAGTTGGGTGGGCTCTAATGTTTTTTTCTTCTATTTATTCGCTGTAGAGGCTGAATGGAAGCATTTGAATGAAACAATAATGGGTTCAGATTTTTAATTAGAATGAATGAAATTAGTATGAATCATGCATTAATTATCGCTTGTTTTATGTTAGAATTTCGTAAACAAGTTTTCAAATTAGTATGTTTAATGTCTGTAATACGTAATATATTGGGGTAAATGGGCCAGGATTGTTTGTATAATATGATAAGGGCTGGGGTGGGCTGATTTCAAGTCAAATTCTGTAATGCACAAGATGCCGGAAACTGGTTTGAGAATTCAACTACAATACATATACCTATGAGGGGGCAAAAGACCTTTTCCATAGTCCTCCACGTGGGCGCCCCCTGGTAACGGCAGTCTATCAAATCGCTGACGGCCAAGTCTTAGCGATAAGACAGTTTGGAAAAAGGTAGATAGCTGTAGCTTAAATGGCTGACCAACAAGGTCAGGTTCAATTTCAATAAACATACTCTATTCCTGTGTTTTCTGTATCGAAGCCCTGGGATTTCTGATCCTGATACTGAACGTTACTTCGATATACTTTCCACCAATGTCGATGAGCTCTTAGATAAATACCCTGCATCAGAAATCGTCTTGGCAGACGACTTCAATGTACACAATGTACAATGGCTTAAATATTCTTCATCTACAAGCCAAGCAGGAAGACTGGCTGAGCTATTCTGTGAATCATACAACCTACACCAATTAGTAGATTCCCCAACCAGAATACCTGATATAGAAGGTCAAAACGCCATCTTATTGGACCTGTTTATAACCTCACACCCCGACAAATATTCAGTATCTGTTTCATCTCCTTTGGGAAACTCCGATCATAAATTGATACCGACCAAATTCACAACTAGGTCACTAAATGTCAATAATCTATCTTCCAACAAGAGACTATTGTGGCATTATGATAAGGCGGACTGGGTTGCATTTAATCAATTCATCAGTGAACTGAACTGGTCTGACTGCTTCTCTACGCAGAACGTCGATTATATAAGCGAGTCAATTAGTAACATCATTTGGTATGGAATGCATCCCACACAGTTCTAAGAATACCAAACCAACCACCAACTCTTGGTTTAACAGAGATTGCAAAGAGGCTATAAAGAGAAAAGAAGCGGCATACCGTGCATACAAACAATGCCCCTCTGTCGAACTGAGAGAAGTTTACAATTCTACGCGTAACATCTGCAAATCAGTCATAAATAAGGCTAAATTCCAGTTTGACAGCAAAATTAGGCAGAAAGTGTTCGTTCAACGGAAAGGTAGCAAAGGTTTCTGGTCACTCGTCAAATCTGTGAAGAATAACTTCACCTCCTCTTCTATTCCACCACTGGTATATGATGGCAAAATTTACAGTGAACCGCAAGACAAGGCCAACCTGTTGGCCGAAACTTTTGTTGCAAACTCTTGCCTACTACCCACTACTCAGAGTCCACCAGCCATACCCTTATGTGATTCACACCAGAGACCTTTGCATTTCCGCACTAGGGAAGTATTTAAAGTACTCTCAAAACTCGATGTATCTGGACCTGATGGCATCTCCCCCTTAGTTCTCAGACACTGCGCTTCCTCGCTAGCCAAACCTCTCCGAAAACTCTTTTACCTGTCCTACGCAACAGGAGTGTTCCCATCATCGTGGAAACTAGCTCATGTCCAACCAATCCCCAAGAAAGGAGAAGCATGTGATCCATCTAACTACCGACCAATAGCACTAAACTTCGACCCTATCAAAAGTCTTCGAAACCCTGGTTAACAACCAACTAATGAGCTACCTTGACTCACATCATCTCATCAATGATCGGCAATATGGTTTCCGGTCTTCGCGCTCTACCGGCGACCTAATGACATACCTCACCGAAAGATGGAATCGCTGTATCCACAAATTTGGCGAAGCTAAAATCATTGCCCTCGACATTTCGAAAGCTTTTGATAGAGTCTGGCATCCGGCTCTTCTAGCTAAGCTCCAGGCTTTTGGTTTGGACCCAAAATTAGTTAAATGGATCGAAAGTTTCCTTCACGACCGTTCGCTTCAGGTCGTCCTTGATGGAGTTAAATCAAATTGCCATACCACCAACGCAGGGGTCCCCCAAGGTACTGTCCTTTCACCAACACTCTTCCTTCTCTTCATCAACGATCTTCTCAGCGTGACTTCCAACTCAATCCATAGCTTTGCAGACGATAGCACCCTTGACTACACTTACTCTTTCAACTCTGTAGCTGACTCTCGCCGAAATTCAACATCTATCAACAGAGATCGCATGTTTGACTCACTAAATGAAGACATTTCAAAAATTATTGCATGGGGGAAAGCGAATCGAGTAGAGTTTAACGCCTCAAAAACTCAATGTTGTCTACTTTCCAATAAGCGATGTGCTCCACCTACCGCCCAACCCATTCTTGTCGATGGGGTCAGCATTCCTGATACGCCCATACTGAACATACTAGGTATTAACATCTCCAGTAAACTAAATTGGTCCGACCACATTTTTTGCGTTGCAAAAAACGCAATGAAGTGTCTGGGCTTTCTGAATCGCTGTAAAAGATACTTTTCACCATCTGATCTGGCTCAAATTTACAAGGCTCATATAAGACCGAGACTTGAATTTAATTCCCACATATGGGCAGGCGCAGGTAGAACCGCATTATCCGCGTTAGACAAAGTTCAACGGAAAGCCTTCAAGCTTATTGGCGAGGAACCCATAACATCTAAAATCGAACCGCTTGAACACCGGCGAAGTGTCGGCTGTCTCTCACTCTTCTATCGCTACTACAACCGCCGTTGCTCTGATGAAATAGCCAACCTCATTCCTGAGCGTACTTTTCCTTTACGTAACACCCGACTAGCCAGTCGTGTACATCCTCATCTTCTAGAACTCAGCAATAGTCGCACCGCCAAATTCCATGACTCGTTTGTATCTAGGACAACACGAATGTGGAACGATCTACCATCTTTTGTTTTCCCCCGCAACTATGACCTACAAAAATTTAAACGGAATGTACACCGTCACCTTATTCAAACTCAACCCATCTCCCCACTACCTTAATCCCTTACCGCCAATGCTGTGCTCTCGCATCAAAGGGTTACCCCCTAAGCTTTGGTATAAACATAAAAAAAAAAAAAAAAAAGAAAAAAAAAAAAAACATCTAATCGCCTCAGGTTTAGTAGGATGGAATGACTTGCGTAGTTGGACCTGCAACATAGTTGTATGAGCTATCTTCCGAGACCATCCCCTGAATGGGGTTAAGCGATGTGCTGACAACTCGTCCTTGTAAAAACCACTCCAAGTCAAGAAACCTGGAACAAAAGCCTCGGATTGGACGGATCAACTACGACGACCACGCAAACGACTAAAGGATTATTCTTTCGGATCCTGGAATGTACGCTGCCTGAACAAACCGGGGCCGAGAAGGCCCTCCTTCAACAGGTCAAAAAGTACAAACTGAGCATTACAGCAGACCAGGAAACAAATTGGCTTGGCAGCGAGATCAATGACAAGAAATCGCAAACCATCGGGCCGCAAGCAGTTTGGAGTAGCATTTATAGTGAACAATCACCTTAAACCGTATATTACGGACTTCAAACCCATAAATGAAATGATTCGCATCAAGACTCGATTCTTCAATCTTTGGCTCATCAGTGTACATGCCCCCACTAAAGTTAAAGAAGACGCAGTAAAAGACGAGTCGAAGAGAGTCTCAAGGCGGGTGTAGAACTGCCTTGAGACTCTCTTCGACTCGCTTCCAACAAACGACGTCAAATTGCTGCTGGGAGACTTTAACGCAAAAGTCGGAAATGAAAGTTGGCACCGAGGGACCACTGGACGCCACAGCCTCCATGAAAAATGTAACGACAACGGCTAGCGACTTATCGACTTCGCCTGCAGCAGGAATCTAATCGTAAGCTCTACGTGTTTCCCGCATCGTCGCATTCACAAGCAGACCTGGAAATCTCCAGACGCACATACCGTCAACCAAATTGATCACATCCTCATTTGCAGGAGATGGGCGTCTAGTGTGATGGATGTCCGCTCCTATCGAGGAGCAAACTGCGACACAGATCATCAGTTGGTGAAGACGACCTACAGATGTAGAATTTCCTCAGTGCACCAATCGAGAATCTTTGCGGTTGATAAGCTTCTGAACGATGATACGGCGGTGGCGTATACTACTGGCCTTGAGGAAAGACTATCGCCTATGCTACACAACATCAGCAAAACACAGACGTCCATGGGTTCTGGGAAGAACTCAAGGGTACCATCAGGGATGTCGCGGAGAAGGTCGTGGGATATAAAGCCCGGCGAGCGCAAAATGACTGGTTCGACGAAGAATGCTAAAATTCACTTGACGCGAAAATCGAGGCCTACAGACAATGGATTCAACGAGGAACCAGAGCCAGAAGAGAGAAATATGACGAGCTACGGGGAGTATCGAATAAAATAGTTAGACGTAAGAAACGTAAATACTTTGACGAGCAGTTGCTGAATATAAACGAAAACTTAGCTAATAGGAACACCAGACAAGCGTACGAACTAGTAAATACAATTAAGACCGGCTACCAACCCAGGACTAGCCTTTGTAAGGACAAGGATGGAAACATCATCAGCGACACCCATGGCATTAACAAACGATGGGCCTCTTATTTTGAAGAGCTTCTGAACCTTCCATCTAACATCCCCACACATGAAGCTCTCGACCATATTGTTGATCTAGGCCCAACCGTGCAATCCCCGACAGTAGAGGAAGTTGATCTCGCGTTGCGGTCACTAAAACGAAATAAAGCGCCGGGCGCTGATGAGATTCCAGCTGAACTCCTAAAATTCGGTGGAACGGGTCTAGCGGCCAAGGCCCGACGTCGGGCTGTCGCGCCACGATGATGATGGGTCTAGCTAATGCCATACATCAATTACTCCTGTGAGTATGGGAGGACGAGGAGATCCCAGACAATAGTCACGAAGCAAAAATCGTCGACAATTATGCATTCCTACCAGTAGAATGAATAAATTCTTTTATATAAGCCTCAGCGTTTGAATTCATTGGGCGGAATATATCAAACACGACGCAATACGGTAAAATGTCCTTTGTGTTAATACCCAAAATGTTGTGTAAAAATATCTTCATGAAGAAAGTATTAATTTTCCCCAATTCCTTAAAATCCCAACAATTTCTGAAATAGATACTTCATGGAATTTATAATATCATCAGGATATACATTATTGCATTTCAGGTTTCATCGATATTCAGTTCTCTTACTTTTCAGCATATCTTCATACTGTCTTCCGAAAATAAAATGTTTGCCGTGACTACCATAACAAAGGCTTTTAATTCTTTTTACATGTATTCGAATTGGAAGGAAGATGAAATCGGAAGATGGATTAGCGGATTATTTATCATGGTTACGTCGAGCTTATACCAATGAAAGTCTATCGACGGTGGAGTGAACCCACTGTCTAGCGCTTGGTAATCGCATGATGTATCAATAGCCGCGTTTCTTTGTAACCAGAACAGAAGAACACAGAAGTAAGACACAGACTAGGTACATTGTCGGCGATATAGTGCTGGATGAAGTAGCTGGTGTCAGAAACTTGTTCTGTAAGCGACTTATCAGGTTGAAATGTTCGGAATTGCATACAGTTTATTTCCTGTGAATAAAATTATGATTTTGTTTTTGTTTCTTTGCAACCGAACAAAATGGGATAAGATAAGCAGTCGAAAAGCAACACAGAACGGTTCCAGAACAAGAAGTGTTCCCTTCGATAACGCTAGGTACAGATCGACCATCACAACACTGCATAGTGAAGAAGTGCTATCCTCAATCGCGGACATGACACCAAACAGGGTACTAAATGCACAACCACCTGCTAAATCTTCAGACGAACTACCGACTTCCTAGAGCAACCAGGACTACACTCGCCCAACTTCGTTCTGGCTGGTGCTCACGTCTGAACTCGTACCTATCCCGCATTGATAACGAAATACAGAACTCATGTCCAGTCTGTGGGCTCACTCCACACGATGTTGAACACATCTTTAGCTATCCTGCAGCTCCCACGCGCCTAACACCTACTGCGCTATGGGATAATCGTATTGAGGCAGCTGCATTTCTACACCTGGACATCGAAGAAAACATGGACAACCAAGCTTTATGACACACACATTCATCGCGTCGCTACTACAACAACAATAAAACAAGAAGTGTCAAAAGCGTGGAATCAGCTGTTCTTAATATGTCGCGCATCAATGCAAAAATCGACAGAAAACTCAAAATCCGGTATATTGTATATGAAAATATATTTTGGCAAATATAACTGAGGTATTAAATATTCTGCGCCATCCAATTCTTCAACCATGAAACATATTAAGGGGGAACCCACATTAGGAGATTCAAAAAGTCCAATTTTGTTTTATTATTTTACATAAATTGTTAGCTTAACAATCCAAGAATGCGCTGCCAAAGTTTTAAAGCGAAATTCACATTCGTTTAGATTTTATAGTCTAGTATAGTCTACAGGCTCGAGCGCACAGCAGGTAGGGCGATGCACTACCTCAGGTAGTCGCTTTGTGTATTAGGTGTACAGCTTTGCTTCCGCCGTTTCCCGACAGACGGCTGCATCGGTGAGGGCTGGTCAACATACGTAGTTCAAAAGTGTCACAAAGTGAGTTTGGACGTCTGTGAACGTATCAACATCACCGCATTAATAAAAGTTGTTCGCATTTTTAATAAGATTCCCGATTCAAAATGTCCGTTTTCGAGACAAGTTCTCGTCATTTGCAGGAAGTTTTGATCTTCTGCTTCCATTTGAAAAAAACTGCAGCTGAGGCTCATCGAATGCTCTCAGATACTTACGGTGAGGTTGCTCTGAGTGACAGAACATGTCGTGAGTGGTTTCAACGTTTTAAAAGTAGCGATTTCAATGTCGAGGACAAGCATGGTGGTGGGAGAGAAAAAAATTTCAAAGACGACGAATTGGAAGCACTGCTCGATGCAGATTCGTGTCAAACGAGAAGAATTAGCTGAATCACTGGGAGTTACTCAGCAAGGAGCAAGCCATCTCGAAACGCCTCAAAGCCATGGGCATGATTCAGAAACAAGAAAATTGGGTTGCGTACGAGTTAAAACCGAGAGATATTGAACGGCGATAATTTGCATGCGAACAACTGCTTCAAAGGCAGAATCGGAAGGGATTTCTACATCGCATCGTAACCGGCGACGAAAAATAAGTGGGTTAGGATAATCTCAAGCGCAGAAAGTCATGGAGAATGCCCGAACATGCCTCAACGTCGACGGCAAAACCGAATATTCATGGCGCCAAGGTTATACTTTGCATTTGGTGGGACCAGCTCGGTGTGATATACTACGAGCTACTGAAACCGAACGAAACTATCACAGGAGATCGGTACCGAACGCAATCTATGCGTTTAACTGGAGAATTAAAGGAAAAACGACCACAGTAGCCAGAGAGACACGACAAGGTCATCCTCCAGCATGACAATGCTCGGCCACACGTCGTAAAAGTGGTCAAGACTTACTTGGAAACCCTGAAATGGGAAATCTTACCCCACGCCGTACTCCTCAGATATCGCTCCTTCCGACTACCATCTGTTTCGTTCCATGGCGCACGGCCGGCTGATCAGAATTTTCGTTCGTACGAGGAAGTCGAAAAATGGATCCAATCATGGATCGCGTTGAAAGACGCCTCCTTTTTCCGAGATTGAATCCAAAAATGGCCGGAGAGATGGGCGAAGATTGTCGCTGCGATGGACAGTACTTTGAATAATACATCTGTAAGTACTTTTTGACAATTAAACTTTAAATTCCCAGGAAAAAACGGCGGAAGCAAAGTTGTACACCCAATACTTACGTAGCCTTGAAGCGGAACTCCACTTTTGCATCTTTGTTTTCAAATAACGGTATAGAAGATACTAGAAACATCTACCCAAGGGATTATTTAGGTTATATTCTGTTTTTCAAACGCGTTTTTCTCAAAATGAATCGCTACACGTCCCGCAATTGCAGAACTCTAGTTAGGACCTTCAGCGGACATCAGTGCATAACTTTGTTATTTTTGGCTTAAATTATTCCAAAAAAATCCCCAAAAGTTGTTCAAAATGTGAATAAAATGATGGCAAAATTTAATTGAATTCTATTTAATATGTATTTAAACAAATTCTAAAAAAAATCAGTGAAAATGAGCCTTCTTATGTGGTTTCCCTCCTTAAGGCCGTTTCCTCACTTGTTGGTACGGCAGCGGTGTGGGATCGGCATGCTGGGTATACGCGGTACCGGAAGCTCACCGGGCACCTTTATTTCTAGGATTGGCTCGGTATTCGCGGATGCGGGGAGCGACCGAGTCAATCAGGAAACACTCACTGAAATAAAACCGACTGGTAAGCTTTTGGTATCGCGCATACCGATCATGGCCGATACCGCACCGCTACCGTACCGACAAGTGAGGAAACGGCCTAACAGAACAAGATTCCTGCACCAGAAGCCGATCGAGAACTATCGCAAACAATTTTTTAGTGTAATGCAGGCAATTTTTCCAAGATAGAGTGCAGAGAAACGCGCGTTATGTCTTTGTTACTTATTCTGTTCTGGTTATAAAAAAACGCGGCTAATGTGTCTGCATAATATTGTCGTACCATTACGTATATCCGTAACATTGGAGACTAACCACAGTACAGAATACGTAAAAGAATACGTAGATACGTAAAACATCTTAAACAGTGCTTTTGATGACGACGACGTGCACTTATTGTGGAAGGAAATCCAATAAAAGCATACAAGACGTCTGTGTTGGTATTTTCAATTTCTTTCATTTTCGTGGGTGGGAGGTGGGTTATCTGATAAGGCAAAGGCAATAGCAATCAATATACTGAGTCGAACAAACTGGATTATTTTTCTGTTGATACGGGGTAAAACAAAAATTGATTCTAAGTGACTGTAGAACGAATTCAAGGTTATGGAGAGTTTTTGCGCGTATGTTTTGCCAAGGTGAACGAAACCCGCTCGGTCTTATGGTCTTGAAAGTACAATACAAGTGTAAGACGCATAAATATATTTTATGTTGCAACTTGATTTATGTGATTTCAAGGTCTATCAAAATTTACTGACTCAATGTTTACGATCAACTTCTGTAACGGACGGTTTGGTGGGCATCCAAAGATGCCCGTGGAGACGGAGCCTAACGTAGAATAATTACTGTGAAGTGAAGGTCGGGCCGTGCCATCTGGCGAAGCAAAAAGGGGGTTTTCGCCGCTCGTTGCCCCTGTCCTTTATGTATTAATAAAAACTCATAGGCCTGGGGAACACAACATAAACATTACAGGCATAAATGGGGAATACAAAAAATAGGACAATAAGGATGGAATGGCTGGCGGATAACGCAGGTGACCTCGCGCTCTCATCGGGGACCGGGTGTAATGAGACCATCGGCCTCTGGTTTCGTACCACCGACAGATCAGTACTCATCAGGTGCTGCCTTCGATCTGACCGTCGAAGCAGCACGACCAGACCAGAGTTTGGTTTATTACACTTCCTTGCACTACATTTTTAAAATCATTCCGCCGAAGCTTGTCCAAAGCCATAGTAAACAAACTTCTAAATAATCTTGAAACGGCTGCAAAAGAAGTTGAACCAGGACAAAACAAAAATAATGATACAATCAAGAACAAGGACGCTGGAACAACCGAACAACAATGTCGGGGACCTCAGCATCGAATTCGCAGACGACTTTGTATGCCTGTGTAGTAACCACTCAAAGGACGCCAATGAAACTGACGAACTCTAGCGACAGAAGCAGCCAGTCTCGGTTCTCCCCATAATGAAGTCAAAGCATGTGTACCGAAGTATAGTACTAAGCTCCGCATATACAAAACCATCAAACGACCTGTGCCTGTGCTATGATACGGCTGCAAAACCTGGACCCTTACTCAAGCCTTCGAAAACATGATAAACCATTTGAACGAAAGGTCCTTCATTTTCGGAACAATTTGCGACTGAAATGGAAGGCGAATCTGGTACAACCATGAGTTGTACGATGAGCTGAAAGTTACGAGAATTGTCAAACTACATCGTTTACAATGGACAGGACATATACAACGAATGGACGATGACCACATGCCCACGAAAATATTGAATGGACGATGACCGCATGCCCAAGAAAATATTGAATGGAACGACGCGATGCGTCGACGAAGCAAGGCTGCGAGGAAGACCGAGAGCTCGCTGGGAAGACTCAGGAGATAATGACGCCGAACAACTGCTGGGCTTCCAAAATTGGAGGACGCGGTCACTTGACCGAGATAATTGGAGGACGATGATCCAGGCGGCCTGGACCCGACGTCGAGCTGTTGCGCCGCGACGATGATGATTTACATTATCAAGAGGCAGTTCCCAAAAGGCCCTTTGACAAAAAGGGGTGGGGTGTCCAGGTCTGAATTGCCAATATGGGTTCTAGCGAGATCGGTCCACCCGAGATGAGTTGTGTAATTTTCCTAGAATGTGTTCATGGGCAGTTCCCACCCATGGATTGGAGTAGTTACTCCGTAACGTTGGTGAGGTGTCTTCACCTCACAAGCCATACTTTAAATGTTTACGTAATTCAGTTAGCATGAATCTTTACGTAGTTCACCTGTAGTAGTTTGTTGCGGACTAGTTTACCACATTTTCTCATCTATTTGAAAAATCATCTTTTCAGATAGATAATTCGAGCAGTATCGTGGCCGTGCACGCGCGTGAGTAGACTCGCCTTTAATTTTATCTGTTACATTTTACAGCATAAGCATAAAGTACAATGCGCAGCTGCTGGGCTCCCAAAATTGGAGGACGCGGTCACGTGACCGAGATAATTGGAGGACAATGATCCAGGCGGCCAAGACCCGACGTCGGGCTGTCGCGCCACGATGATGATGATGATAAAGTACAAGACTTACAGTTTCTTTTAGTATCGTTTTTCTAGATACGCAAGATTAAGCAGCAGCTTTGCGAAATGTCGGTTATCCATGTGCGTATAATCTCCTGACATTAATTAAAATAAAAAAAAATTCAAAAACAAAAATGTGGCCCCTTAGATCCATCAGCACACCTCAAAACAATGATACCCTCAAAAACCCATCAAACCAATCCATTATAATTGTCAAGATAAAAACTGGTTTGTTATTTGTTTTGCTAATCAACAGACAGTTTACAGTACACCATCTAATTTACAAATCATGTACTTTTTTTGTGTTCTGATTATACTATAAAATAATCACCGGTCGAAATCGATAAAAAGCGTATTGACTAACACAATGGATAGCCGCCGCCAAATTGACTAACGCCGACACACTGACCTCGTATCTGTGCATGGTGTGGAAAAAAAGTGATCAGAACTCATAAACTCACCATGAGCCGGCCGCAGTAATAATAACATATACAATTCAAGTCAAAATAACCATAACAACAGAAAAACATTTAAACATCATCGGCTTACAAAGTTCAGTGCAAACTATTAGTGTGCGAAGTGTATTTATTGCGAGCGTACTCGTCCGTCAGAGATAATCAATCTGACCTGAATATTGAAATCGATAGAATTTTGTAGATTTGGATTATTTTTTTCTTTTTTTTTTGGCAGACGCAAACAATAAATATGTACCTCTAATGTTTTTTTGTTGTGCTTTTCTTCATTTTTTGCTTTAGTTTTATAGGGGACGCTCCATTTTGTCATGGCTTTTTCCAGAAATTATTTAAATTTAGACTGTATGTGTGGATGGTGTTCAAAGAAGCTCTGATTTTTGCATACTTAAACTTACTTAAATAGTAGATAAAATGGTTGAGGACTGTTCTTATTAATTGTGTCAAGTTCCAACAGACTTTTGCTTATATCGTCTGCATGGGGCAACGCGAGAGCTACTAAAACAGCCAGAAGGGGTACGCCACAAGGAGGTGTGATATCACCACTTCTATGGATACTAGTAGTTAACACTTTATTAAAAAGTTTTGAAGCAGTAGGCATACGGGTGGTGGCCTACGCAGATGATGTAGTAATTCTTGTTTCCAGAAAGGGTTATCCATTTCGTGTTTCGGAAAGTGAAGCCCTACCATTTTTTGGTCGGAAATTGAAGATATGGATCTCGACAATATGTGGTTTCAACAAGACGGAGCCACATGCCACACCACGCGACAAAATTTGGCTTTATTGCGCGAGAAATTCCCGGGACGCGTAATTTCGAGATTCGGCGATGTGGCTTGGCCAGCAAGGTCTTGCGATTTAATGCCGTTAGATTTCTTTTTGTGGGGCTATGCTACTCAATTGCCCTAATCCCTTGTGGGGCATAGCGCGTCAACTGTTCCATGTGGCCCAGTTGATGTTTCGTTGGCATAATTAATTGGTTTCGGAGAATGCAGTTGCCAGCATACACCTCCTGCACATCCATGGCCACGAACGTAGTCGTGGACGGGATTCGAACCCGAAACGCCGGTAGTCAAACATGAGACTGATGCCTCAACACACTGCGCTACCGGTCGCCCCAATAGGGCGGACCGTGTTTATGCGAACAATCCCACGACGATTGGTCAATTGAAGGACGAAATCCGTCGAGTTATAGCCGAGTTATTGCCCGAAATGTGTGAAAAGGTAATCGAAAATTACCTCAAAAGGATCGAGTCCTGCAAGCGGTCCCATGGGGGATATTTGACAGATATTGTATTCCACGTATAATGGCATAATCCAAACTTTATTATGAAATAAAAATTCCATCGAAATTCAAATATTTACTATGTTTAATTTAAGTTTACTTTTACTTTCCGAAAGAGAAAATGGATAGCCCTGTATAATAGCTCTAAGTAAGCTGCTAAAATGGGCAGGCAAGGTGGGTCTAAATGTGAACCCGTAAAAGACTGAAATGATTCTCCTCACACGGAGAGCCAAACCTCGCAAGGATGGGTGTCATCGAGTTAACTTTGACAACTCATACAAAGTACTTAGGGTTGATTCTAGACAGCAAGCTTACTTGGAAGCTCAACATCGAAGAACGCACCAAGAAAGCAACTATCGCTCTATACACCTGCAAAAGCTTGCTTGGTAAGGTATGGGGGCTGAAACCTCGCATTATGCACTGGATGTACACGGCCGTTGTCAGGCCAATTTAATATACAGAATTGTGGTCTGGTGGAATGCGCTTAAAATTAAAGCCCATAAACGGAAAGTAGAACCGGAGTCCGAAGCGTATATACCCTAGACTTGTACAGACCTAGTGGTGACACCAAAAGTAATAATTGGCAACGACCATGCATTGAAAGTGAGTTTCCTATAAAGCCAGTTTATAGGGGAGGTTGGCACTCATTCAGGGAGATCTTGACCATTCTCAAAATGTATGACTAACCCATTCTACAAATATTTGTTGAATTTTTCAAGTCGCTAGCTTCATTCCATCGAAAATTATTGATTATTTGAAGTCTCATTTGTAGGGGAGGTAAGGGTTCCTTGGGTCGGATCTTGCCCATCATTGCCACCAACCAATTAGATCACCCTACAAACATACAAACAAAATTTTAAGTCTCTAGCTTCACTCTATTGAAAGATATCGCTTATTTGAAGTTTCGATTGTAGGGGAAGTAGGGGTTTCGTTGGTCGGATTTTACGCATTTTCAATATTAGCTGACTGGATCCTACTACAAACATTTGGCCAAAATTTCAAGTCGCTAGCTTTATTTTGTCGTAAGTTATCGCTTGTTTTAAGTGTCATCTCTAGGGGAGGTAGGGGTTCCTTAGGTCGGATCTAACCCGTCTTTAATGCCAACTAACTCAATCTCACTTCAAACATTTGACAAAAATTTCAAGCTGCTGGCTTCATTGTATCAAAAGTAATCGCTTATTCGAAGTTTCATTTGAAGGGGAGGTAGGGGTTCCTTGGGTCGGATCTTGCCCATTTTCAGTACTAACTAATAAGACCTTACTACCAACATTCTATCAAATTTTCAACTTGCTAGTGTCATTCTATCGAAAGTTATCGTAATTAAAATAATATTTAATTTTTGGAGTTTTGTAGGGGAGGTAGGCGTTCCTTTGATCTGATTATGCGCAACTTCCCAAAACCTAAGCAGCTTCTCACCCCAGGGTTACATGCCAAAAATCAGATGTCTACGTCAATTGGTTCAAGAGTTATGGACAAAAAACCTGAAAAGTAGGGTAGTACGGGGCTCTTTGTAAGAAAATTACCGTTAGTTTTCAACCGATCGATTTTATTTTTCCAGGGGAGTATAAAATTACCATCACGAGCAATCTACCAAAGTTAGAGGTTTTCATGTTTATTTAATCGGGAGTTAAAAATACATTTAATTATTTTACATATGTAGGGGAGGTAGGCGTTCTCTTGGCCTGATCATGCCCATTTTCAATACCAACCAACTAGATCATACTTGCAACATCTAGTCAAAATTTCAAGGCTCTAGCTTCATTCTATCGAAAGTTATCGTGCGAACGGACAGACAGACGGACAGACAGACAGACAGACAGACGGACAGACAGACAGACATGGATTAATCGAATCAGGAGGTGACCCTGATCATTTATATATATACATTGCTATACCTCCGGAGCCTCCTTTAAGGTGTTACATATTTCCTTCGTGACAAAAACAACATACCCTAAACTAAAAGTCTAGGGTATAAAAAGCCAAAGACTGGGTTGCCTGGGAATCACTGGCGCAATGAGAACCACGTCGACGAATTCCTTAAACACTCTCCTGAACCTCCCCCCAATCGATATGTTCCTAATGAACACAGCGTCTAAATCTGCCTAAGACTCAGGAAAACTGCCAGTCGCAACCACCGACTTCACTAAAGCAGTGATGGACTACAACAAAAACTCTCAGTATTTATACCAGATAGAGTTTACTGTACTACCGGCGACAATGTGCCAAGGGGATCAATAAATTTCTACACCTCAAAGATGGAAGGGGCTGTTGGAGCGGCAGTTCACTCTCCAGAACTCCTGTACAATTTATCCATCCGACTGCCGAACGAATGCAGTATCTCCCAGCGGAAGTGCTAGCGATTTAAAAGGCAGCAGAGTTAGCCTCAACAACTTGCAGGAAGGGAAAAATGTTTATTCACCCGGACAGCCAAGCTGTACAATCCGACACCATAGGATCGAAGACAGTGCTCAGATGTCTTTCGGCTCTTCAGATGCTAGGTACCTTAAGGAGAGTAGAGCTCCGATGGGTACCAGGCCACAGCGGCATACTTGGCAACGACATCGCGGACGGGCTTGCAAAACATGGTGCTGGCGCATGGCAATAGCAATGCCTATACCGATGCAGGCAATAAGATCAGAAATGGACTGTAAGATGATACAACTGGCCAATAATGATTGGAATAAAGCCATCAATTCCAGGATAACGAGGGAAGTCTGGAATTCTTACAATCCAAGGAAAACTAACATACTCCTCGGACTATCCAGAGGTAAGTCTGCGATGCTAGTCGGATTAGTTACTGACCATTGCCTGATAGGGGAGCATGCCTATAGGCTAGGATTGATCACTTCCAATGGCTGCAGAAACTGTCAGCTGCCTAACATTAAACCTCTGGAACACCTCTTGTGTGAATGCCCAGATCTCGCAAGAACAAGACAAAAATGTCTTGGTGCCTACTTCTTCCGCAACTTGAAGGCGGTTGCGGACCTCAGTATAAAGAGTCTTTTGGAATTCGCAAATGCGACGAAAATCTTCGAACTCAACAATGACCCAACGATATTAACTAATCCCAATACGTAGTTCCTTCGGCCCGTTCTCAATTTGTGACACCGCTATGGACCCAAGCGGTCTATGCGGGGCTGTAAGGCCGCCACCTAACTTAAGCAGCTTGTTGTGGCCTCTGATAGGCAACGTCTTTGTTTCCTGGTGCAGGTGGTCTTGGGGTGACATCAGGAGACATCCAGTTACGGCGCGGAGAGCGGCATTTTGACAAGTCTGAATGTGCTTCCACTGTGTGTCACATAGGTTCTGAGACCACACAGGAGCAGCATAGTTGCCCACAGATCTACCGACCACTTTGTAGGTGACCAGTAGCGTTTCCTTGTCTTTTCCCCATGTGCTACCGGCCAAGGCTTTTAGGATTTTATTCCTGCCACGCATTCTGTTGCATATAGTTGTGGCATGGACAGATGAGATTGCCATGCTATCCAGGGTTACCCCAAGGATTTTCGGATGATTGGTGGTGAGAATGCATTCATTGCCTAAATATATCTCAAGTTGTCTTCTTACTTCTTTTGTTCAAGTGGTAAACAGGGTTGAGGATGGTTTAGAAGCTGAAACAGTTAAGTTTTTGCTTGAACCCGTTAAATTCAATGAGGTAGCCATTAATCGGCTCACACATTCCATTGATGTCGTTCCCTGTTGCCAGAATTGAACAGTCACCAGCATACGTAATTAATTGGAGATCATCAGGAGGTGTTGGAATTCCTCATAGATATAAATTAAACAAGGTGGGAGATAATACTCCCTTGGGGAACACCTTGCTTAATTTTACCTGAGCTTCGACTTGCTGTTCTTGAACTCCGTGTAGGACTGCCTACCAGCGAGATAGTTGGCGATCCATTTGACGTATTGTGTTGAAAGGGATGAGCAGTTTATGTCAAACAAAAGCGATGAGTGGCTGACTGTGTCGAAGGTTTGCTTCTGTACATTACAAACTTCATGACAAAGTTCATATTGCCTATCACATTCGTAAAAACAAGCATTCGCTTCACCACTGCCAGACATATGGTACCTATTTTGGCAAAATATCACTTCATTGCGGAGAATGTCTTTTCGTCCTCACCAAAGGACTTAAAATACCATCAACAATAGTCTAGTGCATTCGAATCATGATAGTAAGCCAACAACATAAAACTAACATCACCTAGCCATAATTATTCAACCATCATTATAGCAACGATCATGCACAATGATCATACAGAATGCATACCAATTTAACTGTATATCTATTTTTATCACGCCACAATACCCCTCGAACACACTATACCACATCAATTACATACTCTACTACAGATAAATCGAATGTCTCTTTCTCGTACACACTAGCGATTCTCCTTTAGAACCACGTCGCTTTTTTTGTGGCACTTTCAATATTAATCGCCTCCCAATATATATTTTCATGTTAAAAAGAAAAAAAAAGAATAGGAAACGTACGACATGACGGGAATTAGAACCCGGGACCGCTCCGGGCATGTTCAAAAGTCCACGACGCTACCAATGCAGCTACGCAGCTCATAACGAAGACTATTATTTGTACACACCAAGCTAAAGCAGGGAATATAATAAAATACATAAAGTTGAGAATTCAAAGAATTCACATGTACACACACTAAATTTATTTACGCATTCCGCAGCTTCTGTGGTTTTACCCCGTACCGAGCGATAAGATGTTTACACATCAACAAAAAAAAAACAGAAGACAACCTCTCCTATTACCGGACACCTCTAAATGGCGTACAAACATTTTGGTCTCGTGGGTGTCCGCTAATGGGAGATTTCACTGTAGTTCGACTCTTGCTCTATGGCCTTTAATGCAATCCAAACGAATTCCACTTAACTAGCAATCATAGTAGAGAATTATCTAATATGTAGTTTACTTTTTCCCAGCCTACGCATGACGAGCTCTTCCTAATTTTATTGAACAATAACACAATGATGTGCATACACAGACGAGTTGGTTGAATAATAAGGACAATTATGTATGATTCCTGGTTGAATTAGCATACGAATTGACGACTTGATTGTTGACTTACCGAGTACGTTTTATCGTCGATGGTACGGAATTTGTCGTATCAATTGTGTTGAGAAAAATTTGCATTTATATTGAACGTAGAACTATAGAAATTACTTACGATTAATCATCTGTGAGGCGCAATAGTTCAATGTGTTATGACTTATGAGTTATGACTATGTTCGATTGCAAACAGTGGGCTCTCCTTTAGGGAACTGTTATTTGGTTAGGTTGGAGTTGTACATTACTATTATCATCAACAAGGCAGCAGCTAGATTCATACCTGCAGGCAGAATCCCTAAGGTCCGACCAAACTTTCCTACGTCTGCCGCCAGACTAGCAGATGACAGAGATCGCTTTCGCCAATTAAACCCAGACGATCCACAAATAGGTGTGCTGAATGCAGCAATCAAGAAACAGGTAGCTGAACACAGAAAGGCTAAATGGCATGTCCACCTGAACACCTGCAACCTCAAGTCCAATGTATCCAGGCTTTGGTCCACTGTTACATCGTTGACCAACCCCACCAAGAAAAGCGGACACATAGCCATCGAGTTCGGGAAGAAATCTTACTACGACCCGATCAAGTGTGCCAATCACTTCAACCGGCAGTTTGTCGAACATCCAACTAGCGACAAGCTCAAACGCACAATCCGAAGAAACATTCGCAATTTAGCAGTGGACCAAACGCTTCAGGTCACCCCAAGCCAAGTAGCCAAAGCTATTAAGGATGCAAACAACACCAAGGCATCAGGACCTGACGGCATATCAATGACCATGTTGAAACACTTGGATACGCCAGCCACTGAGTACCTAACGACGACACTGAACCTATCATTGAGTGCGTTCAGAAGGTGGCAAAAGAGCAGAAACCGCTCGCGAGCAGCTCTGCAACTGCTCGCGAGCAGCTCCGGAGCTGCTCGGTTTGGAGTCTGCACCTGCTGAACGCTACTTCACCAGCTGAAAGCTGACGATGATAATTTTAGACGTCAAGTGCCGAAAAGTGGAAAATACATGAATCCCACGCTGTCCATTACAAAAATCACGAACAACGAGAAAACAAATTCAAAAGCACCCGAAAACCAAAGAACTAGAAGCCGAAAACGGCGAAAACACAACAACCAATTTGATAACTGTCAAAACTCGGAAACTCGCAACATGAGCGTGAGGTTGAAAAGAAGAAGAAGAACCTGAGCACTGATCAGTGAGCAGAAATAATTCTTGCTCGGTGAAATTTGATCATGCTCACCCGAGCAGAAGTTGCTCGGTCACTTCTGAACCCGCTCGTTCTGAACATGTTCGCTGAGCGGAAGTTGCTCAGTTCCTTCTGAACGCACACATTATCGTCGTTAGTGATACAGGAAATATGGAAGACCGGAAAAATAGTCCCCATATTAAAACCCGGTAAGAAGGCCAACTTGGGAGTCCAGTCCAGTCGCGAAAACCCTCGAGGCTATACTCAAACCGACAGTAGAGACCCACATTCGACTTGCCGACCATCAACACGGCTTCAGAAAGATGCATAGCACGACTACAGCCCTAGATGCCATCACGACTCGCATCCACAATGGACTAAATCAGTCACGTCCATGTTCTAGAACAATTTTCGTGGCCCTTGACCTCAAGAAAGCGTTCGACACGGTCAGCCACACTATACTTCTGTCGGAAATTATGTTATCATCTCTCCCAGCTCAAGTCAAGAAGTGGATTTCTAACTACCTTGCTGGCAGACAATCATTCACAGAGTTTAGAGGCAAAAACTCCAAACTCAGGAGAGTAAAGCAAGGAGTCCCACAGGGCGGAGTCTTGTCCTCCACCCTATTCAACATCTGCATGGCCGGTATGCCATCCCCGCCATCCCCACCTGAAGATCTGCTTCTCATCTCCTACGCGGATGACTGCTGCATTGTTGCTACGAACACTAGTATCCCGGTTATGTATGATAAGATTAACGGATATCTGGCAGAACTCAACACCTTCTGCGTCAATCGTAACAACACCTTCTTCGTCAATCGTAACCTACAGTTACCAGCGCCTAAATCTACAGCAACCCTATTCACATCTTGGACTAAGGAGGTCAACACACAGCTGAATATAAGCATAGGTAACGTACCAATCCCCACAGTCAACCATCCGAAGATTCTAGGGGTTACCCTGCCTAGACAATATGGCTACATCATCGGCCCACGCCTCTTCGGTATGCAATCGAATGAGAGCCCGTAATAAGGTCCTAAAAGCTCTCGCCGACAGCTCCTGGGGAATGGACAAAGAGACCATGCTCACTACTTACAAAGCCTTAGGACGATCTGTGGCAAATTATGCTGCACCTGTATGGACGGAGAACCTAAAAGACACTAATTGGAGGAAGATACAGACCTGTCAAAATGCTGCCCTTCGCACCGTGACGGGTTGTCATCTGATGTCCTCCCAGGATCACCTTCACCGGGAAACCAACATGCTACCAGTCAAACAACACAACCTCCTGCTGTCCAAGCAATATCTTGTCGGGTGCTATCGCAGCGAACATCCTAACCAACATCTCATGGATAAAACTCCCCCACCCAGAAACATCAGAGATAATCTAAGGGACCTTGAGAGGGAGGTCCAAAGATTCAAGAGGGAGCCGTTTGACAACGAAACTTACAAGGCTGCCATTGCATCGATACACACAGAGGAGGCACGACGATCGATCCAAGACCTTCGCCCCAACCCGGTACTCCAGTCCCGTCCACCAAACATATTTTCCAACGAAGTTACGCTGCCTGGGCGTACTAGGACCACCCTAGCGCAGCTCCGATCTGGATGGTGTTCGAGACTAAACTCATACCTGTCTCGAATCGATCGAAACATCAACAACACGAGCCCCGCTTGCAATGGCACTCCACACGACGTCAGACATCTGTTTGAATGCCCAGGCCCTCACAAACTTAATACCTATATCTTTGTGGGAAAACCAAATCGAGGTCGCAATCTTCCTTGGCCTCGACATAGAAGGAGAAGACGAGGAGGCGTTTTTAAGTGACGCCCTATGATGAACCCCAAATGTCGCTATAACAACAACGACTCCGTAGGCATATAACCAACAAACACACCGAATTCCGACCATTGCTACAACAACCACAACGGCATTTTTTTTTCTTTGATTCATCTTCAGGAGATGTAGGTGTAGGAGGGTAGGAAAATGCTGAGTGCCGGCCTGTAAAGTGTTTAGGGAAGTTCAGGAGGGAGATGAGAGGAAGGATGGGAGGCCCGACACGAGAAGGGAATCAATGGTAACTCGACAAACGCTCATCGTAGAAAGCTTTACCTCGTATCATATTAAACTGATAGTTCCCCGGAAAACACGGAAATGCGAGCTACAACCTCCATCATTATTATATCATATTATGGGGTCCTATAAAAGTTGAGTCCCGAGCCGGATTTTCTCTCGACGGCCTTGACTGGGGTCCCTGGTCACTCTGGAGTCGAGGGCAATGAGCTAGTAGATAGGCTAGCAAACCGAGCCTCCAAAGTTCCCTTCCACGGTCCAGAACCTTTTTGTGGAATTCCACTCTGCTACTGCAGAAACCAAATAAGAGACTGGGAAAGTGCTCTTGCCACATTCCAATGGGAGGCCCTTTCAGGCCTGAGACAGGCCAGGCTGTTCTACTCGGGCTACTCGCGTACTCGTACCTAGGAATTGCTGCGGCTGAGCCAAAACAAAGTCAGAATGATTTGTAGAATTTTGACGAGGCACTCGCGTCACCTTAAAACCATGCGTATTGTGCAAGATGCTAGCTGCCGATGAGACTTCAGAGCACATCCTTTGTGAGTCTGAAGGACTTGCGGAACGACGCACGGACTGCTTCGGCTAACATTTCCTTTGATCGAGGACATTTCCTCTATTAAACCTGGCTAGAGCAGTCAATTTATCGAGAAAAGTCGACTAAATCACATGATCTAGTCTTCTCGATAGAATGGGCTTCAGCACAATAGACCCATGGTCGCAGTGCTTGTGGTTTCTACATGATCCACGGCCCTCCCCTATCTATCTAATACTGGCGGCTTGACTTGGTAAGAAATGGTCATCATTAGCTCCAAATTTATGGAATACCAAATCTTTTTTTTTTATAACATTTAGACGGCGTTTAACTCGATTATGTGCTGCAATTTGTAGCGGATTCCTCAGCATTCCGAGCCATGTATCACAGGGATAAATGGTCCATTTTGCCAAATCTACCAAATTGAGGACACCTCGCCGCCTCTACGAAAAGCGCAACAAGTTCCAATTCCGCCAGATTGCATGCGTAAACCAGGTCATGGCGACGTCGGCGGCGGCGTTTTTGTTTACATTTTCCACTGACCAGTATTTTTTTTTTTGTTTCACTTTGTCGCTGTCACCAGAGGGGACCTTGGAACCAAACAGACTGTTACTGGGTCACGCGACTTGCAATTTCGGCGAATAGTGCTGCATTTACCCCGACTCGGAAGTCGTTTCACAACGGCCACTTGACAACGGTGGCGCCAAGTGGATGAAAAGTCTGTCAAGGGAAAGCAAAAGGGTAACTCACGCCACCCTCTGCTTTCAATCAATCCCCGGGGAGGCTAATAGAGCTCTCGTCCTACTTTCGCAGCATCTGCACACACACATAAAAGTCCTCCGGTTATTAACCAGGAGACAATTGCCGGGGGTGGCAGGTGACGAACGTGGGCCTGAGGGACTGACGAAAAGCGACGACTTCAGGGCCGCCCACGTTCTGACGGCCCCGAAGGGACGACCGAACGTCAACGCAACGGGGTCACAGCATCTTATCAATCAACTGGCGGCCCGTGCAATGGGAAAATATGTGAGACGGCTAAAAATAGCACAAACTGGAAGCAGCGACAGTGTCTCTCGCGAGAAATGTTGACCAAGACCAAATCTTACCAGGCGCGGGCCAGGGTGGCACGGGGATGCTTTTCGCTTCTTGGGACGGTCCTCGGGCTAATTATCGTTGCCGTCCCGACTGCTGGATGAAAAATTCCAAGGGATTCCGGTACTCGTTCAATTTTCCGCTTTCTTCGTGCACTCAACTCTTTCACCACGGCACACACACTCACTTACATACATAGATCGCCACCGCGCGGACCAACTCGCGATTTTCACTGTTGCGACACACCGCGATCGATCAATTTCCAAC
This sequence comes from Chloromyia formosa, assembly GCA_964017055.1. NCBI lineage: Eukaryota > Metazoa > Arthropoda > Insecta > Diptera > Stratiomyidae > Chloromyia > Chloromyia formosa. The sequence goes on from OZ024813.1 coordinate 19,841,860, forward strand.
CAAACGTAATCGCGACAAAATACACCAATTGCTGGCACTCGGAAAATCTGTTGACGATTACCGAAAAATTCTTTCAGCCGTTTCACCCGAGTAACTACGGCTGCATTAGGGTGACAGCGTTAATCTGTCAAAATTGAACGACAATTTTCTTTTCCGGGAATTCCGTATTGTGACCGGAAGACACGCGTCGCCACGACTGTTGATGCTTGTGGCAAAATTAAGAGGTAACTGAAAACTGTCAAGCGATAGAAATTTCCTTAGGAATACAGTCGACGCACGATCCCCGAGAACACCTTTTGACGACGAGCTCGCTCGACAGCTGTCAAAACGAACGACGAACGGCCATGTTGAAGGTGCTCTGATAAGTTCGGCAAGTCTCGAAGATTGTGCTAGAGTGGAATTATGTATCGAGTCTCGAAACTAAGATTCGGTGAATTGTCGTTTAGTGGTGGTGGTATTAGCTGGGACATTTGCGGGAATGTTTTAAAGGCGCATTTTTTTGTACAGAGCAGAGCAGGTTAAGCGATGAAAAAAACGATCCAGAGCAAGTTTCTTTCTTTGCTAAGGGAGTGTGTCTTGGTTCAGTTGGAATTCAAAAGTCAACTAGAATTTCAAGAGAAAAGTTAAATCCTTAGTACATATACAATCGGACAAATTTAATTTAGGCAGCAAAATTATTTTGTATGTTTACTATTCCAAATAATTACACAAAACAGACATTTTGTTGAGAGGAAATGAACTTTTTGTGCTTCCCAAACTGTAAACTATCCAAAAACTTCCACCTCCGGCGCCGCCTATATTTCAAATGTGAAACTATTTTATTTAACAGAGTAGAAATCCTGCACTAACGTTCTATCGAGAGCAACTCAGATCAAATTGTTAGTGTAATTGTGTGGTCTTAACCTGCTCTGCTCTATATGGATCTTGAAAAAAAAAACGCGCCTATTTACGACATGAACGTTGCATATTTCAAGTACTTTTCATACAAGCTTGCACACCTTCCCCCTTAAACGGCTAATATCATTCATAAAAGTTCTTTTAAAATATTGTGCGTCTAAGATATTAGGTAAACATGCCATACACGCAGTGATCGATAGGCCGATCTGTCGCCCGATATTGATATCGGCCGATGGATCGGCCTGAGTATGCGCTTATCGTTGACGATTTTTTCGCAATTCCATATAATTTTGATCAGCTGATATTTTGCAGCGATCCATCGGCCGATCGATCGGACGACGGATCGCTCCGTGTATGTGGAGTATAAAAGAACTTTCATAGTGTAATAGCACTGCCATCTTTAATAACAGGCCGCACGCCGCAGTGTTAGCTGATTGTCAAAGCACCGACGACATGACAAGCAATCAATATGTAAATGTGTGCAGTCGCCCGGTAAAATTTCGCGATTTTGGTATGTAATGGCTCGTTTACATTTGCCAGTGTACCGGCATGCCAGTAGACTTGTCGGCAAATCTACGAATGACAAGAAACATATGCTCGCAAGTCTCTACTGAAATGCCAGTAGGAAATTAATTGGCCCGGCAGGCCAGCTACTTGCAAGGCGCCGTGCGGGTTTACTGGCCTGGCTGTTCACAGGCACAGGTGTTTACACATATGTAAGTGACAGCTTGCTAGTTACTAACAAGGCACTTGCAATGCCTGTAATGAATCACCTGTAATGAACCATATTATGGTCTGGTAGTGCTGCTCCCACCAGCAGATCGAAGCAGCACCTGATGAGTAGTGATCTGTTGGTGGTACGGAACCAGAGGCCGAGGGTCCCATTACACCCGAACCCAGGTGCGACCGTGTGGGCGTCTGATCCGTCCGTCAACCATTCCATCCTCATCGACTGTTTTTTTTTATTCCCTATTTTTACCTCCTCTGTTTGTGTTGTCTTCCCCAGGCCTATGAATTTTTGTTAATACGTAAAGGACAGGGGCAACGAGCGGCGAAAACCCCGCCCACATCTCCCGAACTGAGCTACAGCAAGCATAGGCCGCTGGTTAGCTCGTTGAGGGGCCTTTTTCTTCGCCAGATGGCACGGCCCGACCTTCACGGTCATTATGCTACCTAAGGCTCCGTCCCCACGGGCATCTTCGGATGCCCACCAAACCGTCCGTTACATGCCTGTAAAATGTACGTACTAGTACGGTCTACTGGCATGTGTAAAAGCTACTTAAAAGTGAGTTTAGTATCGTGATTTCAAGCGCAAAAATGTAGTGGTTATCAGTGAGGTGTGGATGTGAGAAAAACGTAAAGTGCCGTGAAATACCGAGCAAAATAGACGTTCAAAAAGTGCGAGGTTATGAAAGTGCAAAACGAGAATTTTCACATTCTCCGTTAATTTGCCGGCAATTTGGCTAATTTGAATGGTGCAGCACTACCCTGGGACTAATCCTCGGGCCGGTGAATTCAGCGGAAACTCCCGGAAGTGCACCAAAAAGTGACTGTAAAATGGTTGTCAAATGGCAACATTCCAGGTAATTTCCGGCCTTTTCATAGGAATTCATAGGGTAAGTATACGTTTTCTTGTTGTGCTAATACTTTAGTAGAGTAAAGCTCCCGGAATTGCGGATCTTGACCACGATGCTGACGAACTGGACGTAAGTTTCACCGCCAGGCATCTACAATAGTCCTGTCAGCTGTAGTGAAACTTTCGTCCGGTTCGTCAATGTCGTAGTCAAGATCCGCAATTCCGGGAACAGAGAAGTTCGTTTCTATGCGACACGACTGAGAGTGAGAATTTTTGCCGATGCCTAAGGCACTAGTCACACGGGGATACTCAAGTCCCCGAGCGACTGGGCTAACCGGCGACTAAAGATCTGGCATGTGTATCAGACGATGGCACTCATACGAAGATATTCCAGTCGCGGATATTCGGCCACTGCGCGACTGGAGGCTAGGAGATTCGACATGCTAGACTCCGAGCCGCGTAGTCGCCCAGTCAGCTGGTTGTGCATGTCAGCTGACTGAAGTGGTCATTGTGCACGGCTATTGCTTGTGGATCCGCGGGGTCGGATTCCTTGCTGGGATCTTGTGTGTACATATCGAGATGTTGATAGCAGATAAAGATTGACGTTGTGGATGACAAGAAAAAATATGGTTTTCGGATTGCTTATGGATGTACGGTGTCGACTTGCTTGGAGTCTACTCGTACACAATTCGCGAATTGAGTAGCGGCCGTGTGGACATGACGGGCGACTACAGTCTCGAGACTCCAAGTTTCCACCGAGTATTGGAGACTTGAGTATGCCCGTGTGAGCAGTTCCTAAGCTGCATCGGGGACCGCGACTTGTCGAGAGTAATGTCAAGTCAAGAGGAATCTGATTTAGTACACAAGTGGCATCGGTGTAACTTTATCGTAAAGCGCAGTCCGAGACGATAAAATACGAGAGTAAGGTGAAAAGCTCTCGGCCTGACAATGAAAGACTGCGGTTTCTAATTAAGAAATGATTTTATTTTTCTACATAATCCCCCTTGACTTCAACACACTTGGTCCAGCGTTTCTGCGACATCAGTATTCCTTCCCGGAAGTGAGAGTCTGGAAGGCTGTGAAAATATTCATCTACGGCCCTCTCAACTTCTTCATTGGATGCGAAGCGCTTCCCAGAAACAAATTTTTTCAAGTTTGGGAAAAGATGGAAGTCTGAGGTCTGAGGGTGCCAAATCAGGGGAATGGTCGAGCAAATCGTACCCCATATCCCCCAGTTTTCCCATCGCCAACGCACACTTGTGTACAGGTGCGTTGTCCTGGTGAAAGGTGACTTTTTTTCTTCTTTAAGCCAGGCCTCTTCTCGCGAATTTTGGGATCCAGCTGGTCAAGAAGTTTGGAGTAATATTCGCCTGTTATTGTTCTGCTTTTTCCAAGGTAATCAATTAACAGGATCCCTTTCGCATCCCAAAACACGCTGGCCATGACCTTTCCGGCAGATGTGATCGACTTCGCTTTCTTTGGCCCTGAACCATCGGCTTCCACCCACTTCGACTGCTGTTTCGTTTCTCGCGTGTAGTGGTGGACCCAAGTCTCATCCATAGTGACAAATCGCCGCACAAAATCGGTTGGATCTCGATTGAATCGGTGCAAAGATTGCTGCGAAAATCGTTTGCGTATTTGCTTTTGATCGGCATTCAGCAAATGCGGCACCCATCTTGCGCAGAGCCTTCACATCTCTAATTCTTTGTGCAAGATATTTCGCACCCTTACGTCCGATATCCCCACAACCTAAGCAATATCACTCACTTTCATTCGCCTATCGTCCAACACGATGTCATGCACTTTTTCGATGGTTTCCGGTGTGGTTGCGGTTTTCGGCCGTCCTTCACGTGGGTCGTCTTCCGGGGGCGTGCGGTCACGTTTAAATTCAGCTGCCAATTTTTTAACGGTTGACATCGAAGGAGCAGAGTCCCCGTAAACTTTTGTTAACTTCGGATGAATTTCCTTAGGGGTTAATCCATACAAAACGAAGAATTTTATGACCGCACGATATTCAAGTTCCTCCATTTTAACGAAAAACACGTAAGACGTCTACTGCAAAAATTCGTGTAAACAAACTACTTGTGGTAACCAGTTGAAACTTGTCATACGAACTAATGACACGTGCACCCAGGCAGGAAACATAAATTTCTGCTGATTGTAACGGCATTTCTGTGTCAGGCCGAGAACTTTTCACCTTACCCTCGTAATTAAATTACTATGTAACATATTTTTGATGAATATTCTCATTTTTCCCGATGTAAGGCAATAAACATTAGAAAAACTATGGTTTTTCACTTTTCAGATGCAATTTTTCATTTTTTGTTAACAATTTCCAAACTTTTCCGCTTTCAGCAAAGTTAAATGACCAGTAAAACTTATTACTGATATTCGTAAAAGGCTCTCAAAGTTTGCATCTTATTATTGGACATGTATGTGGAAAGTATCTTTCATTTTCTGTAGAAGAGTTTCGCAACATCATCCCCTTAAAAAAAAGATACTATGTACCTCTGAGGCTAACAGCACCATGCTTCGTGTGCATTTCCATAAAATACACTCTAATGAAATCTGTTTATACATCAAATTGCCATGTGAAAAGTTGTAAAAGTGAAAAATACTCTTGAGAGTTGCAAACATGCTGCGAAAACAAAAAAGAAACTATACAGCTGAAAAAAGTCTTATTTTCGCTAATCATTAAACTTACATGGTGATGAAATAGAAAAACCTTGAATTCCCACTACAATTTTACTATTTTTCACTGGAAAGGCTCTCATCTGGCTGTCCTGCGGTTCATTTGCTTACTAAAGGCACAGCATAAAATCCTGCAACAAATGAATAGAGAGGATGAACAAGAACGCTACACAGCATGCTTTTTGTCTAAGAAAAAGTTGCTTGTATCTTGTAAACAACTTTGTTGCTTGTCTATTTTTGTAAATTTTCTAGCTGCTTTCATGGGCGTAGTCAGGATTTGATTCAGGGAGAGGTAAAAAAACAAGGAAATTCAATATGCAGAAAGTATGTGTATGCACTAAAAACGACCTTATTTTAACATTTAATAACACTAACAAACTAGCCTTCGGTTGGCTTGCCGAAGATAGGTATGATACCCGCGATAGGTATGATACCCTTCGTTGTGGCTTATGGTGCATTTGCCACTTCGTAACGCTTTGCTTGCTTGAGCTGGACTCAAACCAAGGACGGAGGCCGAGGCATGCTTGTTCAGACCATTTGTGACACCTCAGTGTCAAGACCTCCTCAGAAGTGGCCAGAGGTGACACGTACTTGATAACTAGATCAGCTATCGTTAGTATGGGTGGGGTTTCGTTAGTCACTCTGCCTCGTCATCGCCACAAAAACTCACGCGACTGCCCGAGGACCTAAGCCACACGGATGTCCCTCAAAGGATAGAATTCTAAAAAAATGGGCCGTGAAACCCGCCAACGTCCCTGCCACTAGTTCGGGAGCCCCCTGATGGCGATGAGGTTCCACGCTCCCTCCCCGACCTTGGGTTGAGCCGCGCAATATTGCTCAACCCCCATAGCGAAAACTGATTAGACTGTGCGGAGAGAGGAAAAAAGGGGGAGCCTTCAGGGATTCAGGAAGCAAACAAGTGTTTTAGTCTAAGATATCCATATTTTTTCTTTTTAGGGTTTTGTAGTAAAACAAAACCCTTATGAAATCGGTCATGCGTCCGTCTGTCTGTCTGTCCATGAAATATCTCACGAACCGCTGAAGCTACATGCATGAAATTTGGTGAAAATATGTGGAAGTACTATAATTCTCTGGAGAAAGTGATGCGTCGTAATAGGTCAACTTTAAGGGGGGGTCCACATAGAGGGGGAATGAAGGTCGAAATTTTTTTTTCGTCTGGTATAGGCAAGTGGGGTATCGTAAGAAAGATACCATCGAGTACATTCTATTTCTGGAATTTTTTTCAAATTTGAAGAAACGGGAAAAGTGGGAGAGGGGAAAATATGTGGTCCGAGTTTGTCCCCCCCCCTTGCATTTCGAGACCGTTACACTTAGAAATATGAAAATTTACAGAAAAGCGGCATTCCACCAACATAGAAAACTAAAAATAATAGAATTTCAAAATCTCATCAAAAAAGGTTAATAATAGTACATTTCTATTGTTGTAGTTAGCACACCCCTGCACCCTTTAGGCACACCCGAGACCAAAAATATTGATGGCCAATGATAACTAGCACCATAAGCAATAACGTCTCTAAGTTTCATTACAATCGTGTAATATTTAATAATAGTACATTCACTTAAAGTTAGGCATTTTTACACTATTCATACAAAAAATACACCTACCGGCTTCCAAGGTGCGATTACTACTTGCATGTTGTTTTTCGTAGTGCCAATCGCACTTATTGTTACATATTATGGTTAATTACATTTATGAAAGGGCAAAGATTGGTAGGGAGCGATGTGTTGTAATTGGCCAACTATAACGAGCGGTGGAGGGGGTGGGGCGAAATTAAGGTCAAATTTTGTTTATCGACTGGTATAGGCAAGTCGGGTGTTGTGAGAAAGGTAATGTTGAGTAAATTTTATTTTTGGCTTTTACTTTAAATTTGAAGAAAGGGGAACAGTGAGGGAGGAGAAAATATTAGATCGTAATTTGTCCCCCCTTGCATTTCCAGACCGTTACACTTAGAAAAATGAAAACTTTCAGGAAGGTGGGTTCCGAATAGCATATAAAACGGGAAATAATGGAATTTGTATATTTCCTGAAAATAGGTTAATAATAGTTTATTTCCATAGTTACAGTTAGCGCACCCTTGTATCCCTTAAACACGTCCGAGATAAAAAGTAGAGATGGCCAAGGATAACCAACATCAATATGTTCTAAGTTTCATTACAATCGCCTAATATGAATGGGCATGTAGATACTATATGATGGGTCAGACATTTTTATTATGTTTTTTTTTATCCATCTAAGTGGTACCAAGAAAAGCAAGGAGCCGATACTTGCGTACAAATATAAGTGCTTGCTACAAAACCCTCGGATTGCGGGCGTAGCCCTCTATATTCCGGTTTCATTTTTGTTTAGTTTTAATTCATTATTATTTAGTCCTTTAACTGGTTTTCTTTTTTTTTTGTGTACAATACTAGTTCTATCGATAATTTCTAAGTAACAATCATACAATAAAATTTCATGGTTAGCTTACGACGAGAAAGAAACAAGTCTCAATATTTGAGCGCAGCCTAGCTTACAAAAAAATATGCCTTTTTTTTCAAGGCAAAGATAAATAGGTATGTAGGTGTATTCTAAAAATAATGGTTTTTGCTGCTTAGTTTCTTATAACGACAAGGAAAAGAAAACCTTATATCTAATTAGTTCATTATCTACCGCTAATTTTACTATTGTTTCAACTAATGAAATCTTCCGCAATTTATAATACACATTTAAAATACCCAAGGCATGTTTAAAAATACCCAAGGCATGTTTAAAGTGTTTATGTTTTCTTTGTAAATCTTTTACTTATCACGGGAAACGTTACGTCCCTTTCTCACAAAATAGGTTCTTTCAACAAACACAATTGTTCCTTTCTTTTCCTCAACAAAAACAAATATCTTCAAAAAGGATTCCTTAAACTCATAACTCGAAATTTAGCAACGATTATATCGTTAAATGATGTATTAAAATTTAGTCGGCTTAATCACCACAAAAAAAAAAACAGGTTCTAGTGAAGCTAACACGCTCTTTTGTTTTATCTTTGTTTTACAACATTGACTGTAGAATTGAGCCCTTGGATGCGGCCCTGTTATTGGGCTAGAGGATGCAGCCCTTGGATGCGGCCTAGTAATTAAGCCCTTGGATGCGAACCTATAATTTCTATTTATATATCATTCCTACCTTTCGTTACTATTGTTATTGTATTTCAAACGCCAGACACGGCTCCTAATACTTTTGAAGATGATCCATATGCGGGGCACAGGTCTTCTCGGGACTCCTCTGGCCGGTCAACTGGTACGCTGTCCGCCTTCAAGGGCGAAAGGAAAAGGGCACACCACCTACCTTTTATTGTAACTTTCGTTTTTGTTCCTCCCGTGCGCGGATCGTCCACGTTGCTCCATTGACAATCGAACTTCTTCTTGTTCTTCTTTTCGACCTCCTAGTTTCCATTGGAATTCCGGAGGTCGAATTATCAGCGCTGAGCAATGCGTTTATGAACGCCGCCATTGGTCTGTTTGTGCTGGTACAGTCAGTTGCAAGTGTGCGGGCGAGTGTTTTCGCCAGGTACACTTCCAACTGTGTGTACCTGCGGCGCGACCCCACCAATTTCGATGGCTCTCATTACAACTTTAAAGTTATTGGTAAAACTTGTTCCGATTTCACTGTTCCTATGAGAGCTACCTATATGAAATAGTGGGCCGATTTACACCAAATTTAAGAACGTAGTTTGGCTGTCAATTTGATTGAATAATATGAAATTCCGTGAAGATATCTTTAGAAATAAAAAAAAGTTTTCTCACAAAGACGAATTTTTGCACCGGTCGTTCCTATGGCAGTGTCCGATTCCGTTGGTTCCGACATATTTACAACGTCCAATAAAAAGAAAGCTTTGTACAAAATTCCAGCTCGATAGCTTTAAAACTGAGGGACTAGTTTGTATAGAACCAGACGGACAGACGGACAAAACTTAATCGACTCGTCTCATCATACTGACCAAGAATATACCTATATATAGTTTAAATGGTCGGAGATGCTTCCTTCTGTGCCTTGCAAACTTCATGACAAAGTTAATATACCCTATCACATCCGTGAAGGATATAAAAATTACCCAGCTGTAATGCTCAAGGTCCTAGCAACTCGTGATGATATAGGCCAGTAAAACTAAGCCAATTTGGGGGCCTTTTAATAAAAATTAGGGAAAAATCTGGAAATAGTTTTAATCCCTTCTATAGATACCGAATACATGGAAACTGAGTTTGCACGGTCGCAGAAGGTGAGCTTAACTTTTGGTGGGCCAAAATCCAGGAAATTTGAGCCATTTTTTTTATTATCGTCCTTAAATCTTCTAAATGCTGCTTCGGATCGAACAAATTTGTAGGAGTAAATTAAAGAGCATTGAATTCTACGTCCAATACACTGCTCAAAGCTGAAATTCAGTACAGAAGTATAGTCAAGATCTATAGTAAAAGAAAACGACAATTTTCGAGGCTTCGGAGAAAAATTACACTTTATCACAGAAAAATATGACCTGCTACGGCGAATATCAAATAGAATAATTAGACGTAAGAAATTTTTTGACGAGCAGTTGCTGAACATTAATGATCACCTAGCTAATAGAAACTCCGGCAAGCTTACAGACTAGTAAACACGATAAAGACTGGCTATCATCCCAGATCCTCCTGTAAGGATAAGGATAATGTTTCCAATTAACAGCGACGCCGATATAATCAATAAACGATGCGATGGGCGTCTTATTTCGAACAGTTTCCTAATCCCGCATCTCACGTCCCCATATAAGAAGCCGATTACGATGAGATCGATCATGGCTGCAATACACAACCTCCAACAGAAGAAGAAGTTGATTTCGCCTTGCAGTCGCTCAAACCAAATAAAGATCCGAGTGCAGACGAGATTCCAACTAAACTGTTGGAACGGCTCTATTAAATGCAATACATCAGCTTCTTCTGTGAATATGGGAGGACTAGGATGTTATTAATTGCCTTGACTCCTACAAGGGCATGGGCGCGTCAACATCTTTTGCATTTCCTTGTTGACGTTTCGATAGCATATCTACTTTTCGGAAGTGCAGTTGCTAGCATGCACCTCCTATCCGTCTTTATACTGACAAGCTTTGAGCACTGTGAGAGTCCTATTAGTACTCATAGGCAGTTTTTGGTTGCGTCGAAATTTTTACTCCAAGCTCTAGATTAGTATCGTAGAGCGGTGACAGAACGACCACGGTCACCGAGCGCGAGGGGACGTGGTGATCCCAGAAGATTCGCGTAGGAGCATCATATGTCACATCTACAAAAAGAGGGACAAATTGCGGTGTGAGGATTACAGAGACATTTCACTAGTCTGTATGTCCTGCAAAATACTGCTGGGAGTACAACGTTGACACTTGAACACGCCATCCGGGCAATGCATGCGAACAACAGAGGCATAGCGCATTTCAAATTAACGCTGTTGATAGCGTACGCTGGCGTATCAACATCATGTCCCGAAACCTGCCCGCTACAGAAGAACTTCCAAATAATTTTGACACGGTTACATAAGAAGTTGAACTACGCATGAACCAGGACAAACCAAAAGTAATTATACAATTAGGAACAAAGACGCTAGTGCAACCGAACATCAACTTCGGGGATCTCAGCATCGAACTTGTAGCCGACTTCATATATCTGGATAGTAACCTGTCAAAGAACGCCAATGAAACTGACGAAATCAAGCGCCGAATACAACATGCAAACAAGACTTCCTTCGCGGTCCTCCCAATAATAAAATCGAAACACGTGCACTGAAATACTAAGCTTCGTATATACGAAACCTGTGCTACCTGTGCTATCGTATTGCTGCAAAACCTGGACCCTAACTCAAGCCTCCGAAAGCATGATAAACACATTTGAACGAAAGATCCTTCAGGGAATTTTCGAAGCAGTTTGCGACTGAAATGGGTGGCGTATCTGGTACAGTTATGAGCTGTACGAATATTCGATGGGCTTGAAGTTTCGAGAATTCACAAACTGTAACGTTTACAATGGGCAAGACATGTTCAACGTATGGACGGTGACGATGATAAGAAAATATTCAATGGACGACGCGTCGACGGAGCAAGGCTGCGAGGAATACCGTGAGCTCGTTGGGAAGACTCAGTAGATGATAACGCCGAACAACTGCAGGACTTCCAACATTGCAGAACGCGGTCACATCATCATTATCATCGTGACGCAACAGCCTGACGTTGGGCCCTGCCCACCTAGATCACCGTCCTCCGATTATCTCGGTCAAGTGACCTCGTTATCCAAGCGCCTATCTCTGCCCACCCTAGCTACGCCCATGGTTGCTTTATGTTAAATTTAATTTTTTTTTTTCAACATTTTTCTTTTGCTAGAACACAAGCTATCCAGCTGTTTGTTTGTATCATATATCCTTAGTCTTTACCTAGTTGCCAGGACACTTGAGAAGCTCGTTGCGGGTTAGACTATTGTAGATGGCGACCATTCTTCGATAATGAGTCAGTCACTCACCCATGTCATTACAACTAAAGACGCCAAACATTCACTGGATCTTTCAAATGGTAGGACAAGAGCTGAAGTGCATTGGCTAGAAAATGGTTGCAAATTCTCAGTGAAAATGACAAAATAACAATGACGACGAGGAAGGTTGGTACAAATGTTAAAGTCAATTAGTCGGCAAATAAAAAGATTTACATATGTTAGTCAAGACCATTGGGAAAAATGATAAGGTAATATGGGAAGGGAAAGTCACCTTTTTCTTTACCTTTTTGGGGATATGCCTTATTGCCCAAAGCTTAAGGTGTAATGATACGTTGCCATCTCAGTATCACCAGAGGTTTTTTTGCCCTTGGGTACATCCCTGACTAATGAAATCAGTAAGAGTAGTTGTAATGAACCACCTGTAATGAACCATATTACGGTCTGGCAATGCTGCTCCCACCGGCAGATCGAAGCAGCACCTGATGAGTAGTGATCTGTTGGTGGTACGAAACCAGAGGCCGAGGGTCACATTATACCCGGACCCAGATTCGACCGCTTGGGCGTCTAATCCGTTCCTCAACCATTCCATCCTTATCGACTATTTTTTTTTCATTCCATATTTTTACCTCCCCTGTTTGTGTTGTCTTCCTCAGGCCTATGAATTTTAGTTAATACGTAAAGGACAGGGGCAACGAGCGGCGAAAACTCCGCCCACATCTCCCGAACTGAGCTACAGCAAACATAGGCCGCTGCTTAGCTCGTTGAGGGGCCTCTTTCTTCGCTAGATGGCACGGCCCGACCTTCACGGTCATCATGGCTTTGTGTTCGTCTTTTGTGGTATAGCCATGTATTTAAGGCCTCCATAAATGCTTCGAATTGCCGGCATTTGGAGCTTCTTCGGTGACCGGACAAAGCACGGAGGACCCTGGATACCTTTTTGTTTGCCAGGATTTTTTTTTTCTTTTGCTAATTTTTCCCCTTTACAGTGGTTGTAAGCTGACTCCGGTGCCCAGCTCGCTTTTGTTTTTTTTCTATTTCTAGCAGCACACTTTGTCCTCCGCTTCTTCTTCTTGGCAGGCCTCGAAGTAGAAGCTGCCCTGTAATGAACCATATTATGGTATGGTAGTGCTGCTCCCACCGGCAGATCGAAGCAGCACCTGATGAGTAGTGATCTGTTGGTGGTACGAAACCAGAGGCCGAGGGTCCCATTACACCCGAACCCAGATTCGCATCTTCGGATGCCCACCAAACCGTCCGTTACATAGTTTTTATTCCGTAAATAGGTAATCGACCCAAAGATGACCCTAAATCCTACTGGCCCATTAGTGTGACCTACTTTATGCTTAAGTCCATGGAGAAAATCCTCGATGCGCACATTAATAGTAGAAACACTCTCCTAGTAAAATTCCCGGCTGTATTTTAGGCAGTTCGCCCACCAGTGAGGATAATCGACTGACACCGCCCTACATTCTCTTTTTGCAGAGATTGGATCAACCATGGCAGCGGCCGCCACAAACGATCCGGAATTCCTCTTCGGAAAAACTGATCAGACCTGCATGTCGAAATTTGATCGGTTCAGGCGGCCTTCAGACGGCCTCAAGGCGACCGGATGCACAATTGGAAATCGATCTGGAAAAACTGATCGGACTCCACTTTCAGAGGAGTTTATTTTAATGTATGAGTATGTACCAATCATCATGTCGTTTGGAATATTCGCCCTGAAAAGTTGGCTTTCAAAAGTCATACTGGTCAGTAAAACTTTGTTGGTATGCCGAAGTCCGCGTGATTTTCTGAAGTTAACAAATATTTGGTGGACTTTTCGGTTGAATTCATGACATTTTTCGAGCACTTCTTTAGCCGTGAATATTTAATCGGTTGTACAGGGTTATCCATTTTCTCTTTCGGAAAGTAAACTTAAATTAAACACAGTAAATATTTGAATTTCGATGGAATTTTTATTTCATAATAAAGTTTGGATTATGCCATTATACGTGGAATACAATATCTGTCAAATATCTCCCACGGGACCACTTGCAGGACTCGATCCTTTTGAGGTAATTTTCGATTACCTTTTCACACATTTCGGGCAATAACTCGGCTATAACTCGACGGATTTCGTCCTTCAATTGACCAATCGTCGTGAGATTGTTCGCATAAACACGGTCCTTCGCATAGCCCCAGAAAAAGAAATCTAACGGCGTTAAATCGCAAGACCTTGCTGGCCAAGCCACATCGCCGAATCTCGAAATTACACGTCCTGGGAATTTCTCGCGCAATAAAGCCAAATTTTGTCGCGTGGTGTGGCATGTGGCCCCGTCTTGTTGAAACCACATATTGTCGAGATCCATATCTTCAATTTCCGACCAAAAAAAGTCATGAATCATGGCGCCATAGCGCTGGCCATTGATTGTAACGGCGGCTCCTTCATCGTTTTCGAAGAAAACCGGCCCAATGACGCCGCCGGCCCACAATGCACACCACACAGTCACTTTTTGCGGGTACAACGGTTTCTCAGCGGTCACTTGCGGCTGCTCACTGCCCCAGATGCGACAATTTCGTTTGTTTACATAGCCGCCGAGCGCAAAATGGGCGTCATCGCTAAAGAAGATTTTCTTCGAAAAATCGACATCGGTGGCCTGCTGTTCGAGGACCCAATCTGAGTAATCACGACGCAATCTGTGATCAGTCGGCTTTAATTCTTGCGTGAGCTGGACTTTATAAGGATGGAGATGAAGGTCCGAATGCAAAATGCGCCACAATGTGCCGTAAGATAGGCCTAAATGCTGGGATCGGCGCGGAATCGACAAATTCGGGTCTTCGGCCACACTTTCATTCACAGCGGCGATGTTTTCGGGCGAATGAGCAAAACGATGATGCACAGGTGTAGAAATGTCTGTCACCGATCCAGTTTCTTCAAATTTTTTCACTGTGTAGGCAATTGTGCGCTCATTGGGACGATTATGTCGACCATAATCTGCGCGTAATGCACGAAACGTGGCCACCGCAGAATCACCATTTTGGTAGAATAATTTAATAATTTTAACGCGTTGTTTAATCGTAAAACGTTCCATCTTGTAAAATGGCAAACCTTCAACTAAACCAATACCAGTTTGGAATACACTGACATTTGACAGATGTCGAATGGCAGGGCGAAACACGAAATGGATAACCCTTTAGATCGTCCAGACCGACAGCCTCCTTGGTATTCGCCTACTATTGTTTCCGCGCATGACTTTATTCTCGCCTCTAGGATTTTTGTGAGGACTTTGAAGGATGTACACAGTGGTAAAATGCCCCCGTAGTTGCTGTATTCGAGTTTATACCCATTTTAGTGTATGGAACTGATTACACTCCGGCCCCATTCGTTCGGCAAAGATTCTTCTTGCTAAATGTCTTAAATCAGCGTGTGGATGCCATTTTTAATGAGTTCCGCTGGTATTTCGTCGATGCCTGGTGTTTTGCAGTTCTTTAGCGCCCAGATGGCGGCCTCGACTTCTTCCAGTGTTGGAGGTGTCAGTACTGTACAGTATTTTATTGCTTCATTTCAAAGGAATGGAATGTTATACCTGAGGTGCAGCTATACAATAGAATTCGCCAAGATGTAAATTGTAAATTTTGGTAGGACTTCCGTCACAGACTGAGTTTTAGTATAGGAAAGTGAATGTGTTGAGTCCCAACATAAAAAAAACAGGTGTTCCAATTTTCTCCACTGGAGACACCCATTCAACTTTGATCCGACGAAAAGACGGAATACATCAACTTTCCCAGCAAAATGGGTACCCAGGGCTAGGAATTTTTCATCTACACTTCAAGGATAACAATAGAATTCTAAATGTTGTGTAAACGATGATTGTTCGTATACTCGTATGCCCTTGCATTTCATTCCGTATTTATGATTCCTTCAGATTCGGTGTGGAGTTAACGGACGTGTAAGCATTGCATTCATTATCCTTTTGTTGTGTCATTGTTGGTGAAGTGCGACCGTACACTTGTCCTTCACAATCGGATTTTGTGTTTGTCAAAGAATCCTTACAGGAGTCACAGTACAATGCGACTTTCTTAAAAATAAAATGAGAGCTGTACAAGAATGATATCAAGGATCAATGGATGTATGTATGAATATCGGTAAATGATTGGTTTCAAGGAAAAGGTGTTCGGAAAGCTGTCGGTGGTACGAAACCAGAGGCCGAGGGTCCCATAACGCCTGGACCCTGATGCGAACGCGAGGAAATCTGGGCCGTCCGCCAACCATTCAATCCTTATCGCTCCATTTTTTTATCATTCCCCATTTTTACCTCCCCTGTTTGTGTTATTTTCCCCAGGCCAATGAATTTTAGTTAATACGTAAGGGACAGGGGCATCGAGCGGCGAAAACCCCGCCCACGTCTCCCGAACTGAGCTACAGTAAGCATAGGCCGCTGCTTAGCTTGTTGAGGGGCCTTTTTCTTCGCCAGATGGCACAGCCCGACCTTCACGGTCAATTATGCTTCCTTAGGCTCCATCCGCACGGGCATCTTCGGATGCCCACCAAACCGTCCGTTACAATTGAATGCTGACTTTCCTAGGAGGTTTGTAATGACGTAGCTTCTACCGGACCAGGCAGATAAGCTGTCTTGGAGGCTCCAACATTAAAGGGGCCCCTAAAAATAGGTAGCTAGTTACATATCAGTCTAGATATGATATGACTTAATAAAAGTCAGGTCAGGTCAGGTAAGTCAGGTAAACTTTTTTTTCCTGAGACATTGCGTCAGTAATTCTACATAATGAAATCATGATTGATCCGTGGTTCCACCGCTAGTCCGAAAACGTAATTCTGCCCATTCAAGTAATACTTAATTGAAGTTGCAAAAAGTGTGTTTAAACTACAATGGAAGAATTTTATTTTATTTTTTGGTGATCTTTAAACCAAAAAAATATTTGTAGCTTCCCATTTAGATTTTTTTTAAAGTTTGCTTTCAATTTACGTGTGATCTGTGTTTTTTATCGCCACAACACAACTACGGAGAAAATCAAGAATTTGATGATGTTGGCAGAAATGCTGACTGTCTGTTATTAGTGACACCTACAGGATAAAAACGGTTGATGCTCCACCTTTACACACTAGCGAAGAGCTAACACTTAGGAAATATTAGACCAAGCGGCCGTTAGACCACGCATTAGGTC
Organism: Chloromyia formosa; assembly: GCA_964017055.1. NCBI lineage: Eukaryota > Metazoa > Arthropoda > Insecta > Diptera > Stratiomyidae > Chloromyia > Chloromyia formosa. The sequence continues at coordinate 19,858,679 of OZ024813.1, forward strand.
ACCTATTATACCGATGACGGCAAATCTTAGCGATAAGACAATTTGGAAGAAGGCGGATAGCTGTAGCCCGAATGGCTGACCAACACCTAAGCCTCTCAGGTTTAGTAGGATGGAATGAGTTGCGTAGTTGGACCTGTAACATAATTGTGTGAACTCCAGCACGTTTATTAAACCATCTGAAGCAGCTATCTTCCGAGGCCATCCCCTGAATGCGGTTAAGCAATGTGCTGACAACTCGTCCTTGTAAAAACCACGTCTAGAAACCTGGAACATAAGCCTCGGATTGGACGGGTCAAAAACGACGACCACACAAACGACTAAAGGATTATTCTTTCGGATCCTGGAATGTACGCTCCCTGAACAAACCGTTGACCGAGAAGCCTCCTTCAACACGTTGAAAAGTACAAACTGAGCATTACTGCAGTCCAGGAAACAAATTGGCTTGGCAGCGAGATCAATGAAAAGAAATCGCACACAATTCTTACAAGTGGCAAACCATCGGGCGCAAGCAGTTTGCAGTGGCATTCATAGTAAACAATCACCTCAAACAGGACATTATTGGCTTCAAACCCATAAATGAACGGCTGTGTGCGATTCGCATTAAGACTCGATTCTTCAATCTCTGGCTCATCAATGTGCACGTCCCCACTGAAGCTAAAGAAGGCGCAGTAAAAGATGAGTTCTACGCCCGCCTTGAGACTCTCTTCGACTCACTTCCAACAAACGACGTCAAAATGCTGCTGGGAGACTTTAACGCGAAAGTCGGCACCGGGCGACTACAGAAGGCCACACTCTACATGAAGAATGTAACGACAACGGCCAGCGACTTATCGACTTCGCCTGCAGTATAGGAATCTAGTCGTAAGCTCTACGTGTTTCCCGCATCGACCCGGAAATCTCCAGACACTCATACCATCAACCAAATTGATCACGTCCTCATTTACAGGAGATGGGCGTCTAGTATCATGGATGGCTCTTATCGAGGAGCAAACTGCGATTCAGATCATCACTTGGTGAAGACGACCTACAGATGTAGAATACTCCTCAGTGCACCAATCGAGAATTAGCCCTCCCAAAATCTTTGCGGTTGATAGGCTTCTGAGCGATGCTACGGCGGTGGCGTATACTACTGCCCTTGAGGAAAGACTATCGCCTATGCTACACAACATCGACAACACAGGCATCCATGGGTTCTGGGAAGAACTCAATGGTACCGTCAGAGATGTCGCAGAGAAGGTCGTGAAATACAAAGCCTACTCAATTGCCCTAACCCCTTGTGGGGCATATCGCGTCAACTGTTCCATGTGGCCCAGTTGACGTTTTGTTGGCATACACTGGTTTCGGAGAATGCAGATGCCTGTATGCATCTCCTGCACATCCATGGCCACGAATGTCGACGTGGACGGGACTCGAACCCGAAACACTAAACACACTGCTAGGTGTGTTGAGGCATCAGTCTCATGTTTGACTACCGGCGTTTCGGGTTCGAGTCCCGTCCACGACGACGTTCGTGGCCATGGATGTGCAGGAGATGCATGCTGGCAACTGCATTCTCTGAAACCAATTTATGCCAACGAAACGTCAACTGGGCCACATGGAACAGTTGACGCGCTATGCCCCACAAGGGGTTGGAGCAATTGAGTAAACATGAGACTGATGCCTCAAGACACTGCGCTACCGGTCGCCCCCCGAAATGGCTGGTTCGCCGAAGAATGCAAAAATTCACTTGACGCGAAAAGCGAGGCCTATAGACAATGGATTCAACGAGGAACCAGAGCCAAAAGAGAAAAATATGGCGAGCTGCGGCGAATATCGAATGGAATAATTAAACGTAAGAAAAGTAAATATTGTACTTTGACGAGCAGTTGCTGAATCTAAACGAAAACTTAGCTAATAGGGACGCCAGACAAGCGTACAAACTAGTACATGCAATTAAGAACGGCTATCAACCCAGGACTAGCCTCTGTAAGGACAAAGATGGAAACATAATTAGCAACACCGGTAGCATTAACAAACGATGGGCCTCTTATTTTGAAAAGATTCTGAAAACGCGTTCAATTCAGCAAACTGGGCGTGCATTCATGACGCTCTGCAAAAGATGGTAGTGCCGGAATAATCAAGAGCTACCTTTCACATTGTGTTCTGCAGTATGATACTGGTGAGGGAGCTAAGGAGTACACGGTAACAGCGGGAGTTCCACAGGGATCCGTTCTTGGTCCTCTGGTGTGGATTATTATGTACAATACCATCTTGAACCTCCCGATGCCTAAAGAGGTCATGACAGTCGGGTTGGCAGATGACATAGCGGTAGTCGTCGTCGCAAAAAAAACCGGGCTATGTCGAAATGTACGCCAGCGAGGCGATCACAACTATTAAGTTGTGGTTGAAAACAGTTGGATTGGAGCTCGCCGAGCAAAAAACGGAAGCTATTCTAATCAGTAAGCGCAGAAAAAAGACCTCTTTGAAGATCAGAGTCGGAAGCAGTGGCACCTGGGGGTTATGATCGACGCGAGGCTGAGCTTTGGAGAGCATCTGAAGTATACCTATATATGCGAGAAGGCAGCGTCCGCCACCGTGGCCTTGACAAGAATTATGCCAAATATAGGCGGTCCAAGACCAAGCCGGAGGCTTCTGTTATCTAGGGTGATAACCTCTATTTTACTGTATGCCTCACCAATTTGGGCCAGTGCTCTGCAATACGCTTGCAATACCAAACAAATTAGCTCGGTTTACCGAAGGTGCGCCTTGAGAGTATGCTGTGCATACAGTACCACCTCGCACGAAGCCGTCTTTGTCGTCGCCGGAATGATCCCAATGGAGATTCTGGTTGACGAAGGAAGCAGATTGTACTGTGGTCGACGCCTGGAAACATCAGAGGCGTCAGCGGATCGGAAAGTTATGGAAAGGAGGAATGTATCTCTTAGAGAATAGCAGCAGCGATGGAAGCAGGCTTCAACCAGTCGCTGGACGCATACTCTCATCCCAGATATCGGGAAGTGGATGTACCGGAAACACGGTGAGATGAACCATTACCTGATCCAATTTCTTACGGGTCTTGGCGGATACAGGCAATATTTGCACAGCTGGACGATTCGCCAGTTGTAATGGAGTTGCGGAGGACGCCAAACACGTGTTGTTCAACTGCCCCAGATTTTCTGGGAACCGCGAACAATTAGAAGCGGATCTGGTGAGTGTCATAAATCCACAAAATCTGGTTGATTTAATACTGCGATCACAACAAGATTGGGACGCAGTGAGCCGGACGGTATGTACCATCCACAAAGAACTCCAAAAAGAAGAAGCCAGACGTAAGTCGACAAATCGTAATGGCTGATCAGCTAGAGCCATCCCTGCGAAGTAATGCCGAAATGTAGGCCCGCAGGGGGAACGGCGGAGGAGGTATTTTTTTGGGTTTAGTCGGTAAAAATCCGGCATACTTGCTCAAGCACAGCAGTATCTTTTGAAGATTCCTACATTACCTCGTTAAAAAAAAACAGGCTTTGTAAATTCATCATTGCTTGCTTCTCTTCAATGAAGAACACATCCGCACTTTCAGCACAAATATGCCTTTTAAGAATCGAAAGTTAAATAAGTCGGGCCTCCTCCAAAATCGATTTCTTGGGGCGACCGGTAGCGCAGTGTGATGAGGCATCAGTCTCATCTTTGACTACCGGCGTTTCGGGTTCGAATCCCGTCCACGACGACGTTCGTGGCCATGAATGTGCAGGAGGTGTATGCTGGCAACTGCATTCTCCGAAACCAGTTTATGCCAGCGAAACGTCAACTGGACCACATGGAACAGTTGACGCGCTATGCCCCACAAGGGGTTAGGGCAATTGAGAGAGAAGGCGTGTTTTTTTGTACTGCGGTGAAGGTTAATTGGGGGCTATCCGGGTTAACTTACACACATTAAACAAACAACTAGGGTATGTTGTTTGTGTAATGTGTGTAAGTTAACCCGGATAGCCCCCAATTAACCTGCACCGCAGTACAAAAAAACACGCCTAGAGAGAGACTGCGTACGACTATTTGTAATTGAAATCTATCAGAGTAACAATGGCAGCAAAAAACGAGCCTTCAGACGTAGTGTTCACAATTCATTCAAAACGAATTAATTAATACAATAGTAAATCGTATTTTCCAACATTTCAGCACCGCTTCACATCATTTAAGAGTTAACTTTAATACGAGTAATTATTACTACAAAGCGAGAAAAGCTACTTACATAATATTATATTGTATAGGAAAAATCAATAGCGTATTTTACGAGCCCTCAACTGCTGCATACATCGCATCGTTCAGACAAATACCTATAATCAATCTCGTGATGGGATATGCATTTGCCAACTGCGTAATTTTGCAAAATTTTCAATGAAATAAGTTTGTAATTATGCTCCCGATAAATTGAAGTTATTGAAAAGTTAATCGTGCGGTACTGATACATATCTGCGGCTGTTTCATTTAAACTTCATTGATGCGGCTACCACCCTCGAAGCGGCCACACTCATTACAATCTACTTTTCGAAATTAATTCAAATTTATTGAAAATTCAATAATTGAATTTTTGAATTTGTTATGCGTACGCCAACGAAACTGGCGGAGGTAGGAGGATTGAAGTGAGTCGCATAGTTTGGCGGCTTTTGCTGAAGGGAGTAGTCGAGATTCATTTGCCCAGATATAAATTGATGGAGTTGAAGTTCACAATCAAACCCCTCATCAATTGAAATACAAAATCCAATTATCATATAAACATTTTAACTAAGCCCTGGGCATAAAGGTGGGCCTGGAACATTATGGAACCGCACGACACAATTAAAAGAAGTATTATAGAAATTTCATATCGAATTATCACTCAAAACGTACAAACTGGGATTCCAATACATGAGGAGGTTTGATATCCAACAGCCGTTGATTGCTACAATATTACTACTTTGCCTTAACCCCTAGTGGGGCATAGCGCGTCAACTCCTCCTGCGCGCCATTGTACTCTGTTCTGGGCAATGGGGCGCAACTCCCCAAAAGACTTACCCAGCGCCCCACACTCCCTTGCCACAGATCGACGGCATGTGATTCGAGGACCCCCTCTTGGTCGGCCTTGGTTGGAAATGGGGTTCAATTTCATGGCATGCAAAGCAATGCAGTTATCACTCTTACGCAATGTGTGGCCTATCCACTGCCATTTTTACCTGCGTATCAATTCGTCGATTGGCATCTGCCCCGTAAGCCGACTTAGCTCTTCATTTGATATTGTTTCGGGCCAGAATATTCTTAAAATTCGACGAAGACATGAGTTGATGAAAACTTGCAGCTTTCTGGTAACTCCTACGAGTACTTTCCATGTACTGCTCCCATCCATACAAAAGCACTGACAGTACAACAGGCCCATCTTAGTCTTGATGCTGAGATAACTGCTTTGCCAGATTTTGGACAGCATGCCGTATGCGCATTTAGCCTGGTTGATACGACGAGCCATGTCCTGCTCCGTACCACCATTTTCGGCAACAATGCTACCTAGGTAGACGAAGTTGTCCACCTTCTCCACAGGCTGCCCATTAATATTGATGGCAATAGGTGTCGGATTTCTTTTTCGCAATGGCCGGCTAAGAACCTTGGTCTTGTTGATATTAATCTTTAGCACAACCTTGCTTGCCTCCCTCTCAAGATCTAACGCCATTGCGGACAGATCCATAATTTTGTGGGAGAGTCAGAGTAGGCATATGTCGTCAGCGTAGTCAAGATGTTGTTGACAAGATGTCAAAGTCCATTGAATTCCTCTGTCAATTCCGGATAGGGCTGCATGCAACACATCGCCGATCACCATGGGGAATAGGATCGGTGGGAGGATGCAACCCCGCCGAAATCCACTGCGAATCTCAAATTCCCCTGACACCTTACCTTTATGCCGAACGCGACATTTTGCGCCGTCATAGGTTGCCTTAATAATAGCCACAAGCTTCTCAGGGATGCCTCTCCTGCGCAAGGCCGCGCGTATAGAATCCCGGTTCACACTTTCGAAAGCCTTTTCCAAATCGATGAAAAGCAAGTGAAGTGGAGAATCGTATTCAGCGAATTGCTCGATGATGATTCGCAAGGTGTTAATGTGATCGACACATGATAATCCGGATCGAAAACCAGCGTGTTCTTCATCAATTGTGCTTTCTAAGTGGGCCTTTAGACTTTCCAGGTCGATTTTAGCTATTATCTTGGCAACGGCAGGAAGCACACAGATGCCTCTCCAATTATTACAGTCTGTGAGGCTACCCTTCTTCGGAAGTCTGATGATCAAACCTTCCTTCCACTCAGTTGGAAAGGTCTCTGTATTCCCCACTTTATCAACAAGTGGGTGCAGTAAATCGGCAGTTACGCTTGGCGCTGCTTGATAAAGTTCGGCAGGGATACCGTCGAGTGCGGCGGCCTTTCTTCGCTTTAGTGCAATAATTGCAGTGACTAGCTCCTCTTTAGTCGGGGCAGTGCACCCTATACGTACATTTTTATGGTTAGCTATGTAAATTATCTATATGAGGGGGAACTTCAACAGAGGTTACACGGTTCAAGACCGCGGCGAAGTGTCCTTTCCACCGCCTCATTTGATCCTTTTCCAAGATAAGTATCTTTCCATTCTTCATCGGATGTTGGCAGGAGTTACGAACACCTGTAAACTCCTTGATGACACCATATACGGCGTTTAAGTTGTTACTTCTTGCGGCTTCTTCTGCTGAGGCTAAAAAGAATTCGCATAAACTCTTTTATTGCGTCGCACACTACGCTGAACTTCTCTAGTATTCTGACGGTAAAGGAGTTCGATGCTGCTTCGATTGCCGTCTGATGCTGCAGCCAAACGAACCTTCAGCTCCTTTCTTTCAACATTCCGCTGCCATGAAGCGTCGGACATCCAGGGCTTATACCGGCAATCCGTGTTTGTTCCAAGGATGGTATCTGCGCTATCAATGTACACATTTTTATGGCATCCCAGTTTTCATTTACATATGTGACTATCTGGGTGACTATTTATCTCAGGTGCTTTTTGCGCAAGATGGTCATTATATTGTTGTAAGACAGCTGAATTTTTTAGTCGAGCGGTGTTGAATTTGCGGTGCCTAGATCTTTGGTCGCTGCGATACGCAATCGTACATTAGCGATCATAAGATAATGATGTCTTCTCATCCCAATATCGGCACTCTTCTTGTTTCGCACGGCCGGAAGGCAACTCTTGAATCTTTTGCTAATGGCAAAATGGTCGATCTGATTTTGTGTTCTGCGCTGATTAACAGAGGACCACCTGATTTTGTGGTGTTCCTTATGCTCAAACATAGTACCACCGATGAAGAGACTGTGAAAGTTGCAGAACTCTACAAATCTGTCACCGTTGTCATTACGATCACCAAGACCGTGTCGACCCATTACATGTCTGAGCCCATAGTTATTAGCGCCATATTTAGGATTCAAATCACCTATAACCATTATAATGTCACCTTTAGGTGGTCTGCTCTGAACGGCATTTAGTTGTTCGTAGAAGGAGTCTTTCGCCAAGACATTGTCGGGTTCAGTAGGAGCGTAACATTGTATTATTGAGATGTTCCTCAATTTGGACCGGAACATGCCGGTCAAGATTCTGTCAGAGACCAGCTCCCAGAATAAGAGACAGTTTCGTGCTGCTCTGGTTAAAAGGAGCCCCACACTTACTTCACGACGACCACCGGTAGCTTTACCGGAGTACAACACTACAGTGCTGCCCGTTCGAGAAGTAAATTCTCCGCTGTTCCACCATCTTATCTCACTAACTCCTAAGATGTTTAATTTGTACCTCAAAAATTCACTCTCTAATTGAAGAAATCGTGCGTACTGGGGACCTTCTGATTCATTGTCCAGGAGAGTACGCACATTCCAGAATTCAATCTTTGTCATTGTACGATATCCAAAAGTCGTAACCGTTGAGTCAGTCGTTATACGCGGCATAGTTGACGTTTCGTTAGCATATAAAAATTTCGGATATTCCAAGTTGCTGGCGTACACATCCTGTCCTTTGTTTGTCGGTCTTAACGACAGGCCCTCAAAGGGAAAGGCCGTGGTATTATTTTTACACCCCACACCACAGGGGGAAGGTTTACCTCAACCAAATCATCGCACCGCCATCACTGGCGGCTTGGCATTGGTTAGCAATGGTCAGTGACCACTGCCGTTCCAGGGGGTGCCCACGCGGAGGACTAGCGCCCCCCCTAATATTATTACCAACTGTATTATTCGAATTTAGCCACGACCTCAATTTGGAAGCATTTCTAATTAAGTTCACCTCTAAATTTAAATTCAATTAGTCCAATTCAAGGAATTTGCTTCGGTATTTCACATGAACTTGGAAGTCCTCGAGCTTATCATCTAAATCAACAAATCCCCTAGTCATCATCATCTCTTTGTTGCTAAGAATGCGGTTGGCTTTTTGACGGCGAGGTCATTTCATGTAAAACAAGAAACAATCGTCCAATTAATTAATTCATCATTTGAAAATAGGTTGATTTTCAAAGAGCACATAATCCCTAATTCCATCTAATCCTTTTTCCCGACCATCATGAATTTATTTCTTAGCGTTTGAAAGATCTTTCCGGAAATTCGGAGAGGATATCGTCAAACCGTTCCTCTGTGTCGTCTCTCCATTCATCTATATCTGCAAGTATTATAGATAATTCCAGAGATTTACATGCTAATTCAAATTTATCATTCGGATCAGTAGATTCGTGGTACTCGATTTCTCGGTCCAGGACATTTCACTGTCGTTTGTCGTCACCGCATGACTTCTTCTTTCCGCGCGCTATACAAGTGTAGTGTAGTATGGCGGCCGATTCTCATTAAAAGTTAAAAACTTGCTCTCCGAAAACGACAATGTTAGGTCATGGCATACTTTTCATTTTGTCTGTCCTTCATCATCTGATGACGATTCATTTTCATTTTCTCTCCATACTTTGTATTCCTCTCCGTGTCGTCCTCGACGATTTAGTGTTCAATTCAGCTGAGAGCTTGCCGACAATTCGACATCCTCCGGCACAACTATAGCATAGAGAAAGAGTCCTTCCACTTTTCTCGTTTTCTTCGGGTCCGTGTGATCCCTTTGGCAGTAATTTAGAGCCGTAATCGACCGAAAGAATCAAATAACAATAATCTGCGGAATGAAAAGACGAAAAGTGCTGGTTGGCATAATTATAACGAGCCGCGCGGCATACTTGTTGGAAGGATTCTTGGGCTGAACGGCAGAGAATGGCTCTCTACATACTTGCTATGGCGAAAGACCGGGCCAATGAGGTGGGGAGTCGACACGAGGCTGAGAGAGTGGAGGACGAATTTCGCTGACATCAAAATTTCACTGATTATCATGAATACATTTTAAATTGCAGTTGGAAGCATTCAGCCAAATAGCTGAAGGGTTGATGAGGTACTATAGTAGGAGCAAACGTCTAATAGAATAAATTAAAATCAACCTTTGATTCAATGGGAAGCGCTTCTTTCCAAAGGTTTTGAGAGTTCTTTTTTTATTTTGTCGTACTTTCTCATGTTACGTGGCGCCGTAGGCCGGTCATATACGTTCAGGTTTACCTTGAAGTATGCCTTGCCTGCACAGGTCTACCGTAGTTAGTGTTGTCTCGCTGCACAGGCGTTCAGACCTGTACAGTTGTACCTCAAGGTCAAATTGAACGGCTTTATATGAGGTACTCGGTAGGGTTGGCTCGAAAGATAAGGACGATGTTTTAATTACGGTACAAAGCTTCGGAAAGCCCATACTGGCGACTGTTGTAGTGAGCGTTCCGTCACGTCGTCGTCATTCCTTTATCGCAGTATCATGGCAGTGGCGAAATTGGCTGTTGTAGCTCATAAATGTCACAGATGTTAAGGATGCTGTTTTTACTCAGAAAACTGCCAGGCCCTTCCCTGGTAAAAGCTTTGCCCAGAGTCTCCCACTCAACCCGCGAGTCATGGACGGAAAAGCCCCGCAGAAAGGTGGCTAACTCAAAAAGTGCGTTAAAAGGAAAGAGCTCTTTACTTACGCATCGAGGCTGCCATGGGGGATCACCTACTCGAAGGAAGCGTCAGTTAGTTGACAATCCTACTCTCTTACAATCCTTCCAGCACTAGCCGCCTCGCATACAGGACGCAAGGTACTCAAAGACGAGCTCGCTAACCCTGAGTTGTTCAATGGAAATTTATGCTTCAAACCAGAGTACATTATTATCGAGGGTGTCAAGCGTAGGTCTATGGAATGGCTTAGTACCATCGTAGCCACGCTGAAATGGGGGAATGAGAGGGAATGGGATCACCCGAAACAAATGGATCAATGGTAAGTATCTTCTTTCCGAAAAGTGTTGTAATGAAGCATATTCTGGTCGTGCTGCTTCCACCGACAGATAGACAGCAGCAGCTGATAAGTAGTGATATGTCAGTGGTACGAAACCAGAGGCCCCATTTTTGCCTCCCATGTTTGTGTTGTCTTCTTCAGCCCTATGAAATTTCGTTAATACTTAGAGGACAGGGGCAAGGAGCGGCAAAAAACTTAGCTCATTCAGGGGTCTTGTTCTTCGCTAGATGGCAAGGCCCAACCCTCACGGTCACTATGATATCTTATGCTCCGTCACAGATCCACAGCCATCTTCGGATGTCTACCAACCCGTCCAATGCGTATTTGGCGCCCAACGTGGGCCCATTTCTCGTAAAGAACATGACTAAAAAGGACCTCATCTGACTATTTTTAGTCCTTCCACCGACTGGCATCCCCACAATCAGATTAAGGTTACTTGCTCTAAGTTTTAGGACTTAGCCACTTTACTTCACGTATTTTCCATTAATGTCACTGTGCTTTTCTCTGAAGCACCCGCATCCTTCCTATACAGTAGATTATCTATTTAGAATCAGCTCAACAAGGCAATCCTGGTGTTGTGTTTGTCTTTTGTGGTTTCCCAAGTACCTAAGGCCTCCATATATGCATTGAGCTACTAGCATTTGGAGCTTCTTGAGTGTCCGGACAAAGCGAGGAGGAACCTTGAGTGGCATTCTATTTGCCATCTAAAATTTGATTTAAACATTATAGAATTTTTTTCTATTATTGAGATGCTTAACAGTTTACAGAGATCAGTATTGAATTATTGTAAGGAATGCAGCGTTGCGCCTCTGCTATCGTCGTGATTCTCTGAACTCTGATCATCTGAATAATGGGGAGATGTGGTGTTTTTTTCTCTTTGTGATTTTGCTCCTCCAAAATGGTTGCCGGCTAGCTCAGGAATCTAGTTCGTTTTTTGCAGCACTCTAGGTCCTCAGCTTTTACTTTTTGGCAAGGCTCGTAGTAGAAGCTGCCCAGTAATGAACCATATTCTGGTTGTGCTGCTTCCACCGAAAGATCGGCATCGGCACTTGATGCGTAGTAATCTGTCGGCGGTACGAAACCATAGGCCGAGGGTCCCATTACACCTAGACCCTGATGCGAGCGCGAGGGCATCTGCACCGTCCGCCAACCATCCCATCCTCATTGTTGTAGATGGGTTCAGAAAATTATAAAGTTGTAGTTACTTCTACAAAATATTTTTATTCACTGACTTGATAGTTACTACATCAGATTTTCTGAACCATAATTTCTAATTTTGCTGGCGGTGCAATTTACAAATTGTGCGATTTAATTGCATCATTGTGTTTTTCGGTGTGAACTTTGTCGATGCAATTAAATAGCACGTACATCGGATTTCGCCACGCGCATCCGGCTTAAGAATTTGAGCGCGGATACGCGTGGAACTCCGATCATTACGCTTCATTTTTGCCTCCCATGTTTGTGCTTTCTTCCTCAGGTCTATGAATTTATGAGCTCGACACCCTCCCCTCCAACGTTGTTAAGTGGTAAACAGATGGATCTTAAACCGAAGAGGGTACAGGGGCGGGCGTCGTAGGTCCGTCTCACAAGATATGTATCCATTCCAATGGGAAAGTATGATACGGTATTTCAGGCGGAAGTTTACGCAATCGAGACTTGCGCGAACACATGCTTAGTAGCTGGGTACTGAGGCAATCTTCACAGATAACCAGGCGGCCATCAAAGCACTAAGTAACTTCTCCGTCTTGTTGAAATTGCTGCTTAGTGGTCGTGAAACCTTGCAAAGATAAGACTCCGTAAATAAAGTTAACATTTTTTGGGTCCCTGGACACGCTGGTATCCCAGGCAACGAAACAGCTGACGAGTTGGCAAGGGGAGCTTCCAGAGCCATACTGTGGAATTTCTTTCTGTAGTGTAAGACGAGGCATCAGGGAACTGGAGCACTCAGTAACTATCGCGCAATGGGACAACACCCCTTGTCTTAGACAGGCTAAGCAGTTTATAGCTGGCCATTACCGCAATCGTACCCTTGAGCTGCTAAGACTACGCAAAAACCGGGTGAGAATTATTTGCGGGCTCCTCACGGGTCATTTTACCTTGAGGGGTCATCTCATAGAATAGGAATTGTCTCTGACTCAAGCTGTCGTGTCTGTGAGAGCGAAGATGAGACTTCCCAGCACATTCCCTGAAGCGGAAACGATTGCCTCACTAACATTCGAACAGCTGAGCAGATTCTTTGGGACGATTGGTCTCGAGAACTAGTCAAATCACTAATCTGCATAGACTCCAGGGTGTAGCACAACAGACCTCCAGATCCCAGTACTTGTTGGCCCTTTAGGTCAACTGCGCTCCATCTAATAAAATCCAGTCTAATCTTCACAAAAATTGTCAGTCAAGACTGTCTTGATTTTGACTTGATACACTGACAATTTTTGTGTAGGTCGGAATTTTAAATTTAGAATTAGATGAATACCCTGAAGATTCCAATAAACGAAACGTGGGGTTGAAATAAAACATCAATAGCTGGATATTCAAGAAATCTTTTTACTCAAAGAAATCTGACTGTCAAGGATAGAAAACTGAAAACAAAAGATTTAGCCTGTTTAATAAAATTTATTTACATTAAAAAACATGAGAGTGTAAACTAATATCCTTGTATCATTTGTTGGTAATTATTCTGGTATCTTTTTTGTTATGTCTAAATTTGCTTATTGTAAACATCATTGACTTATATAATTATTAATATTAAGTTTTATGTTTGTTTGATTTCTGTTTCAATCCGTTGTGATTTACATTACTAACGGGACATATCTGCATTACACATGTTTATAAGAACCAACGTAAGTATACTCTGTTTTAGACTTTTTTTATTAGCGGCATTTACATAATTTTATCAATTAAATATTAGATTGTTATTATACTCGTAAATAAAGCATTTGCATAGTTATATCGAAATCGAATTAACGTTTATTCATTTTGATGCCATTTTAAATTAAATTAATTTTATGATCAATTGATACAGTTTCTAAGACCCAAGAACTATCGCTCCAAAACGAAAATTAATAATTGCCCTAATTTCGGGATGATAGTTCATATGGAATGTTTCCCCCAAAAACACATGAGCTATTGTCCAAATCCCTTTTTTATAAAAACGAGACATCGCCTATTTTGATAATGCCTACAGCGGAAATCCTGTCTATCATTTTCTATAGTGATTTTCTCTGGGTTAGTAGAGCCTAAAGCGAAAATAGACTCCGTGATTTACCGGAGTGGTGAATTTCCGCTTTAGGTAGTAATATCCCACGAAAATCCACTCTGGGAAATCTAAAAGTGAATTTCTGCTTTTGACTGTACGAGCATATACATATTCCAGAGTGGATTTTTGCATTATGTAGTATGAACCTATGAAAATCCAATGCGGTGAATCTCAGATAGGATACCGCCTTAAGCCGTTTCCTCACTTGTCGGTACGGTAGCGGTGCGGAATCGGCATGCTCGGTATACGCGGTACGGGAAACTTACCGAGCGCCTATATTTCAATGAGTGTTTGCTGATTGTCTCGGCCCCTCCCCGCATCCGCAAATACCGAGCCAATCAGGAAACACTCATTGAAACATAGGCGCTCGGTAAGTTTTCCGTACTGCGTATACCGAGCATGCCGATTCCGCACTGCTACCGTACCGACAAGTACGGAAACGGCCTTAGGCAGTCAACATTTTTGGGCCGATTTGTTGTCGTAAAAAAGGGTTTGGGGCTTAATTTGGGACTATTGTCGCAAATTCCAATTTCGATAATAGTTTATAACGAACAGTCGCCTAAAATCATGCAAAATGTTTGCGGATATTGTTTATTTCTGTTTTGCGGCAGTAGTTCCTGGGCGATTTCAATCATTTCTCCATTTGAATTAATTATACACATATGTATAATAAACAGCCGTCTAAAACTTTAACTTTACAATGTTACAGAAAGCCAGCGCAGCGTAACGCAAATTGTCCGCGACAAATCACTAGTGACGAGAGCAAGTCACGTCTCGTTCGTTTCAACAAGCAACCTAATTTAAATTAAATTAATTTTTAATATACAAATTTAAAAATTAGAACCTTCTCTCATCACCCCGTTGTCACGCGAATAGCTTCGGTCGTGTAGACGACATAGCCTAAGAGTGGCCACATACTTTCGAATGCGAACATGGTACAAGCGTCCTCAGGATCACTTCACACAAATGTGATGAAAACCGTTCCACTTGTACCATGTTCGTGTTCGACAGTGTGTGACCAGGGTAAAACGCATTATTATTTATTTGTCAATAGGTGATAATTTGAAATTGCGTTAATATAACGTGGACACGTCACATATAATTTGTTTTATGTATTTTACTACTTATTTACAGTACATACGTATTCACGATTTTTTTTTATAGTAATTAGTAATAGACAGAATTTGAGGGGTTATATTGTATAATAAGGATCATTTGCTTACTTTATGTATGTATCTCACAAGCTGTTTGATGCCTTTGCTGCTTCACATTATGTTTTTTTTGAGGAGAGGGATGCCTTTCACAGACAGTCGTTTGTAAATTTAAATTAATTCATCAAAATATGATTTCCCAACATTAAAGTGTGAGCAATGTTATTTTCTTTTTGTTTGTGGTACGGGCGTTTTGAAAAGGAAAAGGGTGTCAGAATTGGCAGATTGAGTGACATAGGTACGACTGACTGTAACTGTTAGAAGCATGTTGTAAACATAGCAAGAATGCCAAATGTGAAAAGTTTTCTTCTAATAGAAAAGAACAATATGAATATTAGAGAAATAACCTTCGGTTAAAGAATTATCACTGTCGGGATATTGTAAATGGTAAAATCGTGAAGAAAAAGTAGCAAGGAAAAAAAATGAGGGAATTCGAAGGCAGAACATAATTGTGATAACCAAATTTCACATAGCTGCGTGTCCATGAATCTCTAGGCATCTCGAGGCATTGTCCTCCTGGCTGACTTCCCTTCCATAACACTTATTGCTCCACCTGCCTCCTCAGGACATTTGGCGATCAAAGCTTTGTGAGCACGGCCCTATACCAGGCCTTTCAGCGATTCGAAACAGCTCGAATATTACTGGAGAAAAAGAATATAGTCACCTCCTGAAAAGGTATGCCTCTGCTCACAAACACACATATGAGTATAAATATGGTTCCAAGCTTGGCAGAAGGGTAAAAGAGGGCGTTTATTCACTCCAGTTACCATGATGTCCGCGGCAGTCATTTCGGATGCTCAACTTTGGCTATGGCGCATGTTTTCTCTACTAGATACTATGTTATATCACAATGGTCCTGAGATAGTCCAACACTGCGGCGTGGCGGAGAATCGCTAGTCCTTCATTGTAAAGGAAAAGTTTTTTTGAACTATATTACTGTTTTACAGGCCATAATGTCTTTGATGGGCGAGCTACCGCATCAAAGTGGTAAATTTTATGAGCCCATTTCTAGACTGCTAAATAGGTTAAGTTGTAATCATGCTAGGTGGATGAATGGCAGTACATACAATGCAACTAGGTTTACGCTAGATTCCAGCCACATTTTTAATGCACTGTCTTCTAAAAAGACAGCAGACTCAGTAACCGGAGTCCAACTTAATCGTCAAACCAGTCAGAGCCAGGTTAAAAAGTAAGAACCAGAGAAGTCTTTCCTATAACTCGGCAAAGAAAACAATTGCACAGAAGGTAAGACGTATCTACTTTCCTCTTCTTCTTCGTCTCTCCCATGACGCGTTCGGTGGCCGTGTTCGTTCGGTCACCGCTCTACGATGTTACATCTAAAGACGGAGGGTCGATCCTCGGCGCGAAAAAAAAACTCGCTGTGGGTACTAATAGAACTCCCACTGCGCTTGGAGCTTCACAGTATATGTTGACTCGTTCATGCCCCTGGAGGAGTCAAGGCAATTAACGTTAGCAATCCGGAGGATCGGTTAGAATCCAATTTGGGCCACACCTCCCTAGCTATGTATATGCCATTGTTCCACCTGACAGCCAATTTGCAAGCAGCTAGAGGTATGCTTGTGCTTTAAAAACGGTGTGGTGTATTAACGGTAATGGAAATAATGTCAATTGACTTTATTTCACCCTTGAAAGTGAAATTATGTCAATTGACCTTATTTCCGTTTTCCAAAGTGAAATAACGTCAATTGACATTATTTCACTTTTATAAGTCAACATTTTTCAGACCTTACGAAGACTCCTACTAACTAAAGCGGAAATACATTCTAAAGGTTCCCAAAGAGTACTTCCGCTTTAGTTAGTACGAATCTTCGTAAGGTTCAGACTACCTATAGCGGAAATACACTTCGGGTATCTAAAGCGGAAATCAACTCTAAAGTTTCTGAAAGTGTATTTCCGCTTTAATTAGCACGAATCCAGAAAACCAATTCGGAAAATCTCACATAAATAAATACTATAACGTGAAAGTAAAACATCCTAAAAATTCAGATACTTACATGGCCAAGATGTTCAATGTGCATTATTAGCAGCTGTTCATAAACGCAAGATGGAATAACGTTACTTTTAAACTTAAACAGCTCTACTACCTGATATCAGAAGTTGACTTTATTGCACTTTGGGAGTTGACATTATTTCTCTTTGGAAAAACGAAATAATGTCAATTGACATTATTTCCATTGACATTAATACATCACACCTTTAAAAACACTCGCTGATCTCATTGATCGTACCCGCCCGAGCCACTTGACATAGTTGGGTATCTGAACAGAATTTTTCAAAGTCTAGAGACGTAGCATTGATAGAGCCTATCAGTGCTGTCACAGAATAATCTCCACGAACTATGAACTTGGCCCTTTTCAGTTTTATATAGGCCGGGTTGACCCTCTTAGATTGCCCAATCCCAGTTTTGATTTAAAGATTTAGTCCCATTGGAGCATCTTCTTTTTGTGGCCGTAAATTCACAAAACTGAGCACTTCACCACGACGGCTTAGTCTTACCTCTTTGTCTACTGGCAACAGGGGGGTCTCCACCATTACATCCAACTCCTGCGTGTTTCGTAGCTGAACCGAGTGCGGATAATGTATCCACGAAACATTCCCTGTACTTGCACCATTCAGTTCTTTTATGATTCAGAATTACTGGTTTGGGATTAGGTTTCTCGTCCAAGCTAAATTGAAGATAACGATGATCAGAGAACTAATGCTCAGGGGACACCTTCCAAAAACGTATCTTATGTTGTATGTCCTCCGATACTAGAGTTCTATCTACTTCATTGAGGAGGAGATTTCTTGCCAACAAGTCATCAAAACACTTCCCCCCTCATTTGTGTCGCAAGCACGCCATACAACATGATGTGCATTGCAGTCAGGATCAGGAATGAGGCAGAATCTTTGTGATTTGAGTGCATCCAGAGCTTGTCTCATTACCATCATTATGGCGACTAAATAATAAAAAAAAATTAATAAAATAATAAAATATGCTTGCCCGTATCTTACATCATCCGATACTTGAATGCAAACGAAACGTCAATAAGGCTGTAGTGGACCGGGCGGTCGGCATTTGAAGATGCCAGTGGAGATGGAGCCTAAGGTAGCACAGTGGCCGTGAAGGACGGGCTCTGCCATCTGGCGAAGAGAAAAAGGCCCCTACAACAAGCTAAGCAGCGGCGTATGCTTGCTGTAGCTCAGCTCGGGAGACGTGGGCGGGATTTTCGCCGCTCGTTACCTCTCTCAATTACGTATTAACAAAAATGCATAGGCCTGGTTTAGACAACACAAACAGGGGAGGCAAAAATGGGAGGATAAGGGTGGAATGGTTGGTGAACGGATCAGAAGCACTTGCGCTCGCATCGGGGTCCTGTTGTAATGGGACCTTCGACCTCTGGTTTCGTACCGCCGACAGACCAGTCATCAAGTGCTGCTTTCGATCTGCCACTGGTTAATTACAGGTGGTTCATTACAAGGCTTTGTGAGCAGTTAGTAGTTAAGGAAAGTAGTATATTTTTTGAACTGGTTGTTGCTTGCCCCGTGAGCTGAATAAGGGTCAAGCACTATTTATATTTAATGCATACACCTGCAACTGACCGAATTAATGGCTGAATGCGAGTTCCATTTTAAAGCTTTTATCTCACAAGAATTATAAATTCAAATAAAGAAAATAATTCTCTAGAGTTGGTATTAAAAACCTCGATTCAAACTCCCCTTTATAATAAAACAAAAAAGTGCATTCATCTGCCACTGGTTAATTACAGGTGGTTCATTACAAGGCTTTGTGAGCAGTTAGTAGTTAAGGAAAGTAGTAAAATATATTTTTTGAACTGGTTGTTGCTTGCCCCGTGAGCTGAATAAGGGTCAAGCACTATTTATATTTAATGCATACACCTGCAACTGACCGAATTAATGGCTGAATGCGAGTTCCAGTTTAAAGCTTTTATCTCATAAGAATTATAAATTCAAATAAAGAAAATAATTCTCTAGAGTTGGTATTAAAAACCTCGATTCAAACTCCCCTTTATAATATAACAAAAAAGTGTATTCAAGTAAGATTTAATTTCCAAAATCATCTTTTCGAAAAAAAATATCTTTAAAACAAGCACGATGTTCCTTGAAGTCTTAAATGAATAGCAGCTTAAGCGTGGTACCACCAGAAATATAGAGCACCACTTATTCCATTATATGTATGTTATGCTTACATCTATGATGAATGCCGAGCTAATTAGGTCAAACATAATGCCGTGAAACGAAGGCCCCTCCTCTCTATGTAATGTGGGTGGAATGGTTGGTGAACGGATCAGAAGCACTTGCGCTCGCATTGGAGTCCTGTTGTAATGGGACCTTCGACCTCTGGTTTCGTACCGCCGACAGACCAGTCATCAAGTGCTGCTTTCGATCTGCCACTGGTTAATTACAGGTGGTTCATTACAAGGCTTCGTGAGTAATTAGTAGTTAAGGAAAGTAGTATATTTTTTGAACTGGTTGTTGCTTGCCCCATGAGCTGAATAAGGGTCAAGCACTATTTATATTTGATGCATACACCTGCAACTGACCGAATTAATGGCTGAATGCGAGTTCCATTTTAAAGCTTTTATCTCACAAGAATTATAAATTCAAATAAAGAACATAATTCTCTAGAGTTGGTATTAAAAACCTCGATTCAAACTCCCTTTTATAATAAAACAAAAAAGTGTATTCAAGTAAGATTTAATTTCCAAAATCATCTTTTCGAAAAAAAATATCTTTAAAACAAGCACGATGTTCCTTGAAGTCTTAAATGAATAGCAGCTTAAGCGTGGTACCACCAGAAATATAGAGCACCACTTATTCCATTATATGTATGTTATGCTTACATTTATGATGAATGCCGAGCTAATTAGGTCAAACATAATGCCGTGAAACGAAAGCCCCTCCTCTCTATGCTCTCCTCTGGCTACAAAAAATAGGTCCTGTCTAATTTTCCCGGCTGGACTCCACAATTAATTTGTTTATGAATACTTCATACGCGCTATTATTCATGAAAGCGGATTATCTACAATCGATTTTGAATAGGGACGAGATGATATTTTATGGTGTACGACAATAATTTGTGAAATGTGCCAGAAAAATATACAATTTGCTACTATACAAAATCCGTAAATAAAATGATTTTATTTGTACGTGATGTTAGCTTTTGAAATTTTTCCGTTTGAAACAAATGACTTCAATCAATGAAAACATAATATTATGTACATAATGGGCGTAATTTTGTTCGAAACGAGGACATATGCCAAACGAGGATGACTTAATTAATAAATTATTAACCGAAATATGTGGGCTGTTGCATTCAGTATGCGGGGGATGATGTTGTTCTACAGCATTTACATGACTAGTGCTCGACATGAAACAAATTCAACAACAATATTTCTCTTACGTTCTATACAAACGCTATAATTAGGTATACATTAAAATTTACACGAGTACGCCATGTTTTGTTCTTAGTGGGCTATGGTTGAATTTTCACATCGTATTTTTTGATTTCCTTATTAGAGTTAAAACAATATTGCAACTGCCGACATAACATCATAGACGTGAGTTACTTAATCGGGCATCGACAAAATTTCCGCGGAACTAATAAAATGTGTCGGGAGTTATATCAAAAGCGTCGTGTACACACTAATTCTGGATATATGGCAAGAAGAAGGAAGTTGAAAGGACTAGAGTTAGACCAGCCTAAACTTTCCGGTATACCAGAGAGGCATACTTCTGCGGTCGATTGTGCAGGTCTGAAAGTCTGTGCAGGTCTGGAAGCCTGTGCAGGCCTGGAAGCCTGTGTAGGCATACCATAACGTGACAACAAACACACGCCGGTATATCTGGTATACGTTAACCTATACTATACTTCTCACGGTATACCGGAACGTCTATGGCTGACCTAAAAGTATAATCTGCCCAAAACACAAAATAGAGGGCTTCGCCCGCAATCGGAGGGTTTTATATGTGTCCCATGGCAATAGGAGATGAACTGTCCTACTAATCAAGTTGTTTAAGCATTCATGTTAAGACGACATTGCCAATTGCAAGCTTGTATAGAAAAATCAGCGACTCGCCTACTCCCCCCGCCCCTCCTCCCAATCCTCTCGCTCCAATCTTTATCCTTTCAGAAATGGTTAACTCCAATTCGCTCTACGAAAAACAATAAACAATATTCAAGTTGTACAATAGTACTCGAAGTACTAGTATGTAGTACATGAGGCCGGTCACCTGTATTTTTTGTATGGATGATATCAAAATGTTCAACTTTAAATGAATGTTTTATTATTAAATATTACGTAATTGTTAGGAAGCTAAATATTATTGCCTATAGTGTTGACTATCGTTAGCCATCAATATTTCCGACCTCGGATGTGCTTGAGGGATGCAGGGGTGTGCTAACTGCAACTATAGAACTGTACTATTATTAACCTCTTTGATGAGATTTCAATATTCTATTATTTTTAGTTTTCTATGCTAGTAGAATGTCTCTTTCCTGCAAATTTCCATATTTCTGAGTATAACGGTCTCGAAATGCAAAAGAGGGGGGGGGGGTGGCAAATTCGGATCACATATATTCCCCTCACCCTCTTTCCACAAATTTGAAGAAAATGGTAAAAATGGAATGTATTCGACAGTACCTATCTTACGATATTTCGCCTATTCCAAACGAAAAAAAATTTGATCTTTATTTCCCTTCTATTACCACGCATCACTTTCTCCAGAGAATTATAATGCTTCTAGATATTTTCAAAAAATTTCATGCATGTAGCTTCGGCCGTTCGTGAATATTTCATGGACAGACAGACGGACGTTTGACCAATTTCATAAGGGTTTTGTTTTTACTACAAACCGCTAAAATATGATAGAAGAAGTTTGAAAAATAGTCTCTTAAATATCTCGAAAACTATTAAAGGTATGGAGAAAGTAGTGTGAATCTTTTTTATTGAACTCCTCAAGGTCTTTCCTTTTGTCTCAGATAATTTTTTGCTATGGTTAACTGTTTTCAAAATATTAAAAAAAAAGGCTAACAAATTGAGAGTTTTTGCAATTTTTGGCTATAACTCGAATTCCACAAAAAAAAAAAGAGAACTCCACCATAATTTGCTTTAGGCAAACTGCTTGATGACCACAACAGCGGAAGAAACGACTATAAATAAACTCTGTTTAATCTATATATTTTATGTCAGGACTTTTGACGCCACCTGACGGACTTGAAATCGTCAGTTAAGCTGATGACTACTCGATTTTGGCAACCGGCAATGACATCACCCAAATGTGCAAGCAGATAATGTGAATATCTGAAGAGCTCAACAACTTTTTCATCAGTCAGAATTTTAGCCTGTCAGCGCCGAAGTCTTCTGCTACTCTTTTGACCACCTGGACCAAGGAAGTGAGGCTACAACTGGATGTTGCGGTAGATGGTCAAACTATTCCCACAATTAATCACCCAAAAACTCTCAGTGTCACCCTTGACAGCATGGCGACCTCCTCGACTCATGCGTCAACCATTTGTGATAGGATGAGAAGCAGGAACAAAGTCCTCAAAGCTTTAGCCGGCAGTTCCTGGGGGAAAGATAAGGGGACCCTACTCGCGACATACAAGTCCATCGGGAGTTCTGTGGCCAATTATGCGGCTCCCATATGGTCAGACAATTTATGCGACACTCAATGGAGAAACATACAGATTTGTCAGGACACTGCTCTTAGAACTGTCACAGGCTGCCTCTTGATGTCGTTACGGGACCATCTGCATCAAGAGACCAAAATCATGCCCTTAAAAAGTATTGTAATAACACTCTTCTCACCAAGCAGTATCTAGTTGGTTGTTATAGGAATGACCGTGCCAACTCAAACCTGATGGACAAAACCATACCGCCACGTCACGTTAGACACAACATGAGGGACCGCGAAAGAGAACTCTAAAGGTTTAAAAGAGCTCCCTTCGATAACACTAGCTATAAGTTGGCCATCACCACGCTACACAGCGAAAAAGTACTCTCTTCGATCGCGGAACTAAAACCGAACAAGGTATTGAATGTGCAACCCCCTGCCATATCTCCAGACGAAGCTCGGCTCCCAAGAGCTACCAGAACCACCTTTGCTCAACTCCACTCTGGTTGGTGCTCGCGTCTGAATTCATACCAATCCCGCACCGACAGTGAAGTCCAAAACTCCTGCCCAGCATGTGGCCTCGCTCCACACTACGTTGAGCACAACTGTCCACCAGCCCCCACGCGCTTAACTCCTACTGCGTTATGGACAACCCCATCGAGGCAGCTGCTTTTCTCCACCTGGACACAGAGAATACTAACATAAGGGGGGGGGGCTAAGGGGGAAGGTGTGTAAGCTTGTAAGAAAAGTACTTGAAACAAGCAACGTTCATGTCGCAAATCTTTGCTTAGGCGGCTATTACACTATAAAAGTTCTTTGAAAATATCTTTTATAAAAGATATTTTTTTTGTGGAAGATGAGTCTAGTAAGGGTTGCCCAAAATCTGACGCGAACGAGAGAAATGTTGCTCTCGTGAAGTCAAAGATTGACGCAGATCCAAGACTAACATAACAATTGATTGGTGATGATTTAGACTTGAATGCCATGGCTGTATCGCGAATCTTACATGACAACTTGGGATACACCAAGAAATCGGATTTTGGCTGACACCCAAAAAGATTCATGTGTGCATTTTGCCACATATTTTTTTTTTTAATTTGAAAAGGGGAGGTGTAACACCTTTCATGAAATCGTCACAGGTGACGAATCTTGGTTTTATAAGTACGACCCGGAAACCCAAATAGAAGTTTACGGTATGGAGCCCAGAAGGTGCCAATTCATCCATTCAAGCAAGACAGGAAAAGTCAGCAACAAAAGTAATGATGTCTATTTACTTCACCAGCGCAAAAATTGTAGCTGATATTCCCATGGAAACTGGTCAAGCGGTAACTTCTAAATGGTATATAGAAACTTGCTTACCAGAAGTTTTCAAAAATTTACTAGACAAAAACGAAGAGGGGATCTGCGGCGATACTTTCTACATCATAATAATGCTCCAGCTCATACTGCTCAAATGGCAAGGAACTTTATTGCGCTTTCTGGCATTGAAAAAAGTATCCCAGAACGATATTCCCCAGATCAGATGAGTTGCATCTTTGCTGAAAAATAGCAAAGGCCTAATCCGTTGAAGACAAGCTACTCACGCACGTCAGCCAATCTGTGGCAGTCCTATTGCTATCATCTGAGCTGACCTTTCTCGCAGTTACTTAAAATACATAAACTAATAGTACCTACTGTTTGTACATTCTTCGACAACAACACTCACATTCGGCAGTTGCAATTGCTTTAACGATTTATCGATTTTTTTATTTCCTATTCTCTCACACTTAAAGTGTCGATTTAGCAGTTATTTAATTTTTCTTTATTTTATAATTAATTTTAAGTCGTATTAACGGCATAATTATTTTATTTATGCGTATCTTTTATCCTTAAATGTCGCTTTGCGCTATTGCAGCAATTAAAAATACAACGGAATTTATTAATATTATTTCATCTAATTTTATGTATACAGTAAAATATATTATATATTTATTTTTGAATTTTTCACTTTTTTTCGCTTTTGATTTTCATTTTTAATTTTATCTTTTTTTTTATGCAAAAATGAATGTTTTTTTTTATAAAATATCATACGTAACATGAAATTTGCATTTGCATATATATATAAGCAGACTATCTGTAAAAAAATCGAATTAGTGAATAAACTATGAGTAGAGTGGCTGCTTTCGATGACATTTGATTTTGTTGACTGCTGTTCGGTGATGTTACTGAAATGACAAAAAAAAAATATTAAAGGTGAAAGAGAAGAATTTGACATGAATATGTTCAATTGTAGAATGTAAATGTAGAAAATGGCGTAGCTTCCATTGCATAACCGTGATCGATATTATTGTATATCTCGAAAGAAAAAACAGCGTAAAGAAATGGAATTGTTTCTTATAATAAGTGCGTTCTTTTTATACAGAGCAGAGTAGAGCAGGAGAAGCGGCGAAAAAAACGCTACAGATCAAATCAGAGTAGCGAAGACGAAAAAGGGGTATGTCTTTGCTGGGAGTGTGTCTCGGTTTAGTAAGCATTCAAACGTCAACTCAAATATTAAGAGTAAAATTAAATCCTTAATACAGATATAATCGGACAAATTTCCTGTAGGTGGCAGAAACATTTCGTGTGTTTACTAGGTATACCATATAATTACACGAAACGAACATTTCATTGACAGGAAATGAATTTTATGTGCTTCTCAAACTGAAAACTTCGAAATCTGCGCACGAATTTTAAAACGTGGAAATACTAACGGTGTATCTAAAGTATTTAGCGCCCGGGGCAAAACTTCAGTATGATGCCCCTCCTTTCCCCCGGTCCACAATGACTTTTGCTATATATTTTATCAGTGGGGCTGGAGGCATACAAGACACTAGCCATAGCTTTAAGAATTCTACTGACTATACAAGTATCGGTTGAACCATGCCAGAGATCTTTCAACAAGCTGAAATTGATAAAATCGTACTTAAGGTCAACGATGGGCCAACACAGGTTGTCAAATCTCGCGATTTTATCAATAGAAAGCGAAATTGCGGCCAGTTTAGATAGCGCCATCTCTGAAGCAGTACCGCCTCCACATTGGATTTCGAACAATGTCAACAGTTGACAATTCGACCTTCGAAATTCCAATTGGAACTTCGAAAGTCGATTTGTCATTTGACATTGTTCAAAATCCAACGTGGAAGAGGCACTGCACTGCTGCAGACGAGAAGAAGAAAAGCGAAAATTCCAAAAGTTAAAGGCCAAGGTAGGTTAATTACTTCAACATTTGTTCGGTTGATCGGTCCTAATGTACTTTTTCCAGGGCACCAATCATAATATCGGCCGGCAGGAACGCCGTCTGATACAGCGCGAGTTTAACACACGAACTAACCTCCAGGGCTGACGGCGTGCCTGCCGGCCAGAAACAACAGAAAGCGACACGAAAGGACATTTCACCAAATCTAACCGGCTACAGTACGGACCCCCTCCCCCCCCCCCCCCCCCGTGTCCGGAAACCGCATGGAGAAGGGAGGGTGATACACTCG
Organism: Chloromyia formosa; assembly: GCA_964017055.1. NCBI lineage: Eukaryota > Metazoa > Arthropoda > Insecta > Diptera > Stratiomyidae > Chloromyia > Chloromyia formosa. The sequence continues at coordinate 19,884,629 of OZ024813.1, forward strand.
ATCACCCAGCAGCGGAATCGCACGGACATACGGAACCTTTCCGTTCTCGTCGCGGTTCATCTCACATAGTTCGCTAGGGGGTTGAGCAAAATTGCGCGACTCAAACCAAGGTCGGGGTGGAGCGCGGAGCCCATCGCCATCAGGGGGCTCCCGTGCTAGTGGCAGGGACGTTGAGGGGTTTCGCGGCCGATTTTTGTTTGTCAAATATCCCTTGAGGGACTTTCGTGATGTTTCGGCACTCGGGCGATACGCGAAGCGATACGAGGCAGTTTGACCAGCACCATCCCCGCCCACACTACCGATAGCTGAGCTAGTGTCGAGCACGCGTCACTTTTGGCCAGTCCTGAGGAGATATTGGCACTTAGGTGTCACGGCAGGTTTGAACGACCAGCCTCGATCTCCGTCCTCGGTTGAGGGTCACCCCAACGAACACAATCATTACACATAAAGCGCATAAGCACATAAGCTGACGAATGCCGTATCTTTTTTTAAACCGATCTAACCAACCCGAACTGGCAAACAGATTTTGTTCGCCTAGCATTTCTGCTAGTAATTTCGCTTTCTCCGGAAGTATAGGTCCAGATGAAAGTCGCCTGAGTTTTGTCCGCGTTCAACTGAATCTTCCATTTTTGGAAGTATTCCAAGGGTATGTCTATGGATTCCTATAGTATTGAAGTAACTCTTTCTGAAGCTCTTGCAGTGTAGAAGATGCATGTGTCATCTGCGGACAAGGAAGAATGTGGAAGGCATTTGGGGAAATTCTGCTATGAATAATGAGTACAAAATTGGAGAAAGTGGTGATCCCTGTGGGACTCCAGCTTTTTTGGTTCTATCCGGAGAAAGTGTGAAATTAATTCTAACTAATAATAATAATGTACAAAAGAAAAGTTCTGTCTTCTATGAATGAACCTGTCAATTGGATAATACGTAGCGGCATCTTGCAATCATAAAATTTGACGATAATTCCAGTATGTCAGACTTTGTCAAAGGCCTGTTGACTTGTACTGACTGAATTCTATTCGGATGTGATGGACCACTCTTGCTAGCTGGAGCTCGCAAGAGTGTTCGGCCCTAAAACCATATTGCTTTTCTGGTATAATGTTCTTCTTATTAACCTGATCTAGCAGTTGACAAAGGAGGAGTCGATCAGCCATGTTTGCGTTCTCTCGGAACTGGAGTTCCAGGGTGTTAGCGAAGTCCTTCGTCGTCGTACTTCAGGCCGTTAGGATTTGTTACTGAAATACTTATTAATCCTTTAGAATTTGTTTTCTCCCGGATCCATGCTTTCTAGGACTTCTTCCCATCTTCCATTGCTATATTCATCGGTTTGCACCTTTATCTGATTGGTTAGCCTGCAAGTTAAGTGGCGTAGACTAAGTTTGTCAGTTTGCCTAGCCTTTTTCCGTATTTGATTTCTCCTCTTTATTAAATTCTTAATATTCTGAGGGAGTTCATGGGGATTTTTCACCCTCAACGTAGATTAAGTCGTAATGGACTCTTTTGCCAATAGTATCGTGAAAGTCAGGCTTTCTATCGCGTCTTATAGGTCCCTGGTAGTTTCTATTGGTGTTTGCGGTTCTATTGTACTCAGAGTTTAGTAATAACCTTTCCAAACAGTTTTCTTTTTCATTGGATCCGGGATATCGATGAACATCTCTTTTATGAGGAACTGGTCCGGTTGCTGATCCGACGATAATTCGTCCAAGACGTTAATCCGCACATAGAGATCCAGCACTTTGGATAATCTTATGTGGAATGGGTTGCCGTGTCTCGATCTGAAATGCGTCGGTTCTCTGATTAATTACGACTTCCTCTCATGTCTTTTATAGTTGTGATCTTGGTGTTAAGAATAATCCAATTGATCCCGGTTTCTATTTGTTCCGAAAAAGTTCTCCGTTAATCGAAAGTTCTGACTGAACGATTGTGTTGCTTGGATTTGGATGGAAGCTGCGATAAACATCGATTCGGTTCGAGGCGCCGATAGAGCTTTGCTACAGTCTGTGCCAAGTCAAGTGTCGCACTCCACATTAATTAGTTAATTAATTAATTAATACAATTAATTTTTTCAAAACAATGCTCCAAGCATATTATTTAATTGTAAACTTGAAATTTATATTAAACTCTCAAGCGAATAAAGTGCACCTCATTTACAACAGCCAGGAACTAAAGAAGTGGAAACAAGAAATGCGAAACACTATCTTATCTTACAACTTTCACAACTCTTATAACTTTTTCTATTTACTTAATGTCCTCAAAATCCTCCAAATCCCTAGTGCAGTATACGTTCTTATTATTGTCCTTAAGAACTATACACTACACCTAGAAACATATCCCGGACCAAAGAATACTTTCAACTGTGTAGAAAGATGCAGGTAATTGACTCAGGTATAGATCTAAATAAATCTACGATACGCACAAAAGTAAATTGTGTGAAAATGGAGCGAACGATGAAAATTCCCTGGAGTTGTATCTTGGAGCTCTTGTACGAGTATATGCAGGCGAACTTATGTACTTGTAGCGTTGACTTTATCTTACGTAAAAATAGATACATAGTTATAGCGTACAAGAGGAAAAGTCCTGTCTGAGAGAAGATAGTCTGATAACTCAATTTTAAGATCTTGTCCACTTGTTTTGAAGATGTCCTTGTTGTAGAGTAATTGTATCCTTAGGTCTCATGAGAACGAAGTTAGCGATTATTATAGCGTCGCTCTAGACAGTAAGAGGTCATGTTTATTGAACAAAAAGGATTTGAAGCGTCCTTACACTTGATTGGAGTACGCCTCTGGCCGTTATGTGGATTACAAGGATGTCAATAATTACAAAGGAAAAGTAGGTCAGTTCAATTGTTCTAGAAGTGTTTGCTCAATGAAAACGTTTTCGTGAAAAAAAAAAACATTATTCAACACCGCACCGAATCAGGTCACTGGTATGGTCCTAAAGCCGGCCATATTCGTTCAGGTTTACCTTAAGGTATAGCTTGAGGTATGCCTGTTCGGTATACCTTGAGGTACACCTGCACAGGTCTACCGTAGAGTGTGTTGTCTTGCTGCACAGGCATCCAGACCTGAACAGGCGTCCAGACCTGTACAGTTGTACCTGTGCTTGCATACCTCAAGGTAAACCTGAACGTATATGGCCGGCTTAAGGAAGTCTGAGTAACTGGGTTCTGTTACTTAAACTTCACATTCCTTAAACAATTGCACACCCACACTAAATCCACCCAAATAAATAATTTCGCTCCACTCAATCTCATTTCCCGAAGGGATTGTTTTTTTTCTTTCGGCTTTTCTTTCAAATAAAAAATATGAAAAATGTTTTTTACCTTACCGCTATGCATACGAATTCGTCCAGGCATAGAAATAAAGTCCAAGTGTAAGACAAAAGCCATTGTTTGTGTTCCTTGGTTGCTAGAAATATTTTGAATTATTTTGGAAGGAAATTCGAGCCGATATAACATGTACTCGTATTAGGCTTATTCTGACATTTACACACACATATTCACGAAAAGGTGACGTAAATTTTAAGTTTTCAAACACCTTTTTCACGTCCCGTTTATGGGTTTCAGATAAGAGAAGTGCTGAGAATAAAAAATGCGGAAACACTAGGCTCGTTCCTTTTTATATCAAGGTAACGCACATCATTTCATGGTATTTATGACGGTACGTGGATTGTTTCTTTGCAAAAAAAAATGCCAAGTGTGAACCTTAACCCCGAGGCTTTCTTGTTAAAGTTCTTTGACTCTAGGCTCTTGACTAACCCAAGCCGCTGGGATCTTCATGATGTAATGGAAAGACAAAGGCCATATCGAGGAAAAAAATCTTTCATGATTTCAATTTGATACGAAAGCAATAAATGAAAAGGTAACGTGGGAATCTGAATCTACTTACTTTTTTAAATCTCGTTTCAGTTCGTTTCCATTGTCCTGATTTGCCCGGAATTTCAGCATCCCAACAGATCCTTTAACAGCCACTTTTTGCTGTATTCAGAATTTCTTTTTATTACCATCCAGGCATTAGCGTTACATTGAATAGAGAGCAGCGCGCAAATGAGAACAGCCCCAAAACCATCCCTTCGTGACTACTTCAGAATCCGTTGAATGTCGCTGTACGACCTTTGGCTCCACTAACCGCCACCGGCCATTGTCGACCATTAATATTCCATTGGCACACTACTATTCTGAGCCTCTAATCGTGTGGGCAATTCAACAATAACGACAACACGACTCGCCCATATTTCCACCAATACAACAGGATATTGCCGAGGCATTGCCTCTCGTACATTGTTTGATATTTTCGATGGAGTCTCAACAATAAAATTCCAATTTCAATGTAGTGATTTCGAGTTTATTTTAATCGCACAGGCATTTGTTTTATGACATAAGCGAAGAAGGATTCCTAAGGACACGGTGCGGCGGTTGTTCCGAATGGAAAGGCGTTAAGGATTTCGGTCAATTTTGTAGGTCTTTTGGATTGGGATTCCATAGTGGGCAGATACTCGCATTTAGTCGGGGTATTATGATTTATTTGAAATGGCGCAAGATGTTGTTTTTATTGCAATTCGGGTGAATTAGACGTCGTTAAGTGGCTGCTAATTTGAAATGATTTCTGTTTGTATTTTCTTGGTGTAGAGGCGTGGATGATGGCGGTTATCTTGACACAAAACGAAGCGATGTTCATCGATAGTTTTAGCCTGTCCGGTCCCGTACAATGTCTTTATATGCTCTATGCCTATTATTTTCAGATAATGGATCTAATGACTTCATTCCAAAACAAAAACATTTATATTTACTAGTTTTGCTTACCGTTTCACTTCATCACCAAGAACGTCCTTCTCTGACTCAAAAGTTCGTTGATTTTATCACATCGGTTCAAAAGAAACCCCCATAACCTAAATTTACCCAGGAAGGCCTATTCATCTTGACGAAAGGAATCAAAATACCTTAAAAAAAAACTTCAGTACGTTGGCCTCATCATCCCGATCAAGAAGATACCCCTATTACCAAGATTTCACACGAGCTCAAGAAGGTTCTTTTGTCTTAATCAAACGACACAAGCTTCCGAGAACATTAGTGATCAGTCTGATTCGGAAGAAGCCCATATTGCCTGGATTTACCTTCACGCCCAAGAAGTTTTTTTTTGTCCTGTGCTAAAAGACTCAAAATGCCTTCAACAGTATTCTGCATTAGCATCATAACCTAAAATTAAAAGACACCCAAATGTTATTTGCTAGGTTCAGTTTCTGTGTCATTTCATGATCAAGAGAGTCCTTTTATCCTGACGCACATCTGCAACGGTACCAAAACATTTCTGGGTGGTGTCTAATGTGGCAACGAATGGAGGATGGAATCAGAAAAAACTTAGGCAAAAAATCTGATTTGAATACAACAGCCGATAATGTACAAAACAAAAAACAAAAAACCGTCACCGGGTCCTGGTTAGGGTCGCCCATGGATTACAGATACCAATTTTTGTTAGATCGTATCACGGGAAGTGCCCGTACAAATGTACAGCATGCATCGGACTTAATATCCGTCCGTTACATGCAGTGGCAGATCTAGAAATCGAGTTCGGAGGAGGCCGAATTTATTTGTTACCAGGAGAGCTTAGAGGACGTCCACACTTATTCAACTTTTGGTCCTCAAGAGGTATGCGTCTATTGAAAGCGGGGACGGGGAGAAGCATCCAATTATTAATGTAGAAAACTATGAACCAAGGCTTGGTTTGGTATAAAATTGGTTTCAAGCTAGTTATGAGATTAGATTGGATCACGAAAATCAAGGTGTGGTGAACTTCAAATTTGTATGTACACTGACAGTTTCAGATTAAGTACTTCGGAGGCAAGTGTGAACCTTATTTAAGGGTTGCTGTGCTTACAGCAGCGCATATCGACTGCAATAGGGATTAATCTGTTTCCACTAGAACCTCATCAGGTTCCTACCTTCGTCACCGTAGTTTCTGCAGTAGTCTTAAAAGGAATGCGAAGTGTCATGGGGTGCTCCCCAGCTACGGCCCGGTTGTGACTCCCACCAGCTCTGATGTGTTGTTTTTAAAGCGACAGCGATTTAGCGATGCGATTACGAGTAGAATACAATTAGGCGACAAGGAGTTTGTTGAGGGACATGTTTTACCATGTAAAAATCTAGAGTCGGTCTTGCTAATCGCTTTAAACTTTATTGCCAGAGTTTGGAAGTAGCGATATGTGTGTAGATAATTTGACGAATTTGTGCATCATTGCTTGTTGTACCTTGCAGGCAGAGCCTGTCTGTTTTTGTGACCTAAAATCCGACATAAAAAAATGCTACCAAGGATTGTGCAACCCACGGTCTTTGACGTAGTCAAAAAATAAATATCTCTAGCTCATATCATGTGACACCCGAGCCAGGTCGGAGCTTCCGTAATCACTATAACTTTGGTCTGGAAAAGATTCAGATTAGACCCCGTAGAAAAAACTCAGACCCCTAATCCTTCATCCGTCTTCGAGCCATCTGCATAAATTTCTACTGCATTAGGCAACAGAAGCATGTTATCTTCCCATTGACTGCATGAATTTATCAGGCTCACGAAATGCTTGTGTCTAGCGCATATTTAGAAGAAGTGCAGTGCAAAATCAAGCTCTATATTCCCAACATTTTGGAGGAGGCCCGGAACCCCATGGCCCTCCTCTTCCGCCACTGATTACATGAATATGGGGATGGGCCCAAAATGGTATAAGCTTCATCAAATTATTGCAGGCAAAACGATTTTTCCTTGTCTCTCTTCATCACACGTCCCCCCTGTGGATGGCGTTGTTTTTAACGTCAATAATGGGCTCGATAGCCGTGAGGTCCCGGTCGCCACTCTACGATACAGCATCTAGAGAGACAGAGGTTCAATCTCCATCGCGTTAGTAAACACAACCTGTGGGTAGCCCACAGCGTTCCGAGCTTGTCGCTCGGTTGCTAGGTGCATGCTGGCAACTGCACCATCCGAAACGTTAACAAAGGCATAGTTATGCAAGAGACGTTAACGGGCCCATGCCCCTGGAGTGGTTAAGGCAATTAATAACAAACGTCAACTATGTCTAGGATGAGGACTGACTCGCCGGTTACGACTTTTGGTAGGGTTACCAGATGCTAATATCGATAAACAGTAGCACAGTCCTTCTCTAAATTCTGCATCATGGGATTTCTTAAGCAACTCTAACGATGAGTGAAACACACTCCAATTTTTTTTCCAAGTAGAGATGTTTTTTGAGCCTTAATTTTGGGTGCTTAGGAAACTGAGCTTTCCCAGTAGACATTACGACTAAAGCCGACCATACACCATCCAGGATTCCTGTCCGGAAAAACTGATCAGGCCTGACCTTCCGGTTTGCCTGAATATGGAGTACACCATCCGGAATTCCTGCCGGAAAAATTGCTCAGGCCCGGCCTTTGGAAATTCCGAATAATGTATGTCTGCTTCAGGCCGCCGGACAGGCCTTTCAGGGGGCCGGATGCATAATTGAAAATCGATCTTATCGCCATCGCCGTATCTGAAACTTGGCCATGGAAAGTAAAATGCCGTGCAATTCAATTGAGTAGATAGATACTTTGATGCTATGGCGATAAGATCGATTTTCATTTATTCATCCGGTCGCCTGAAAGGCCTGTCCGGCGGCCTCAAGGCCAACTTTCCGGCCGCCTGACCAGAATGATTTTCACTGGAGTTTATTTCAATAGACCAATGTATCTGACACTTGCCCATGGAAAGTAAAATTCAATTCAGTAGATAGAATGATATTTCGAGTCTCTGGTGATAAGATCGATTTTCAATTGTGCATCGGCCACACACGATCCGGAATTTCTCAAGGCCGGGCCTGATCAGTTTTTCTGGACAGGAATTCCAGACGGCTTAAGAAACCTTTTTCGATAAAAATAAATAGCTGTCATTTTTCCGGTTTTGTCAAATGTTTCCTACCTTTTTTTTTCCAATGTACGCTCAACTCAACTCAATGGTGGGAGTTCCTTTTTTCTATCACTCAATGATGTGGAGTGATAGAAAAAAGGAACTCCCACCATTGTACGTTGACATTAAATAAGCCTAAAATCCAATTCGAACTTAGCTCTATATGTCCAAAAATTCCCGAAAAGAAATTGTTTTGGTAAGGTATTTTGCCAATATTAATGAGAAGTACTCATTTCGTGCGGGAAGTCATAAGAATTAAATTCATGGATACTTTAACCAGATTTAATTCAAAGCGAGTGAAATATCTGTAACTTTATTCGTTGTTTAAAAATATGGAAGAGTAAAATTTGTAAAAAAAAAGATCAACTTCACGCAAAGCGGTGAAAAGCATACAGTGGTTGTATGTGGTGCTGTTGATCGATGCTCCGTTATTAAACTAATCCACGTCGAACGATCGAATGAAAATTTTCCCGGTTAAACTCCATTTTCGTTAAATATAGCCTAAAGTTGCCTTTTGCGAAAAGTCACCAACTTTTTTGAAAGCACATTAAATTGAATTTGAATTAATATCAAGGTCAGCTCCGCAAGTCCAAGATTTCCGAGAAACGGCCAATAAAAAATTGAAAATTTTTCGTAAAAATTGAAATATTTCCGTTTAGTGATGTACTACAAGTACATCACTAAACGGAAATATTTCAATGGCGAATATTTTTTTAAGTACATTATAGCTAATTTTTAAAACTAACATTAGCTACGTACTTTCACAACTTTTCAAGAAAAAGCTCTTTAAAATTACGTAGACATTGCCGGATATTATTTATTTTATATTCTCGAACGTGTTTGAAGAATCCCAGGATCTGCCGCTAAAAAGTGTTTCAGAGATTAGGAGCAATCTGGGGCCGCTCACTAGAAAAGTCTTTTGGGCCTGAGGCGGGTCAAGATTTTCATTTCGGGCTATCACATTTTCGGAATTGCTACAACTGAATCGGAACAATTATTAAGCTCGCCACACATAATCGAGCACGACCGAATCGTTCGTGACCATTGCGCTCGATCAAAATACGTCGTGTGTGGGGACTAGCGAACCACCGGTGAACCAAGTTGGATTTCAGCCTGAATTACACAGAGATGTGTCAAAATTTTGCGTCAGTGTGATAATTTGTAATTTTTGTGCCGCGGTCACAATTCAGTGCTTTCATGATTTTACGTTTCGAGAACGTTATAAGTATTTTGCTATTCAAATGCATGTAAATCATAAGGACAAATTAATTGGAAAATCCCCACACTGACAGGATTCTTGACAAAACACTGGTATAGTCCTGCGCATGATGCGACTCTCATTCGTATGGGCTCTAAATCTGGTTCGTGACCAAATGGTCCCGAACGGTTTGGTCGTGGTTGTGCTCGATCATGGTTGGCGAGCTTAAGATTTTTGTTTGCGAACACACTGAGAGGCCATCTTCAAACCATGGGTATAGTGGAGGACGATAACTGCCAGTGCGTGGGTGTTATTGAGAAGTCATTGCATATTTTTCGTGAATGGAAGACATTACACTGCTTTCAGATGATCAGCCCGTCAGCCGGTATGTCGGTATGTCCGTCAGCCGCCGCATGCTTTTGGCATAGGACCGAGCTCATCAGAAGTACAGAGTTTAATCAGAGCTTTTACATGATCATTCACGTACCAACTGATAGGCTGACGGGCTGACCGAGGTATGGGCTTAACATGGGCTCAAACGGTCATTTTCAGAGGATAAGTCTGTGAGCCCGTCGGTCACCCCAATTAAGCCTAAATGGGAAATTAAAAACGGAAATCGAAAAACTAAAAATTCAAAACGGAAAATTTAAATCTTTGCATTTATTTAGAGTTTATGTTTTTTTTTTTATTTTTCAAATGTTCACTTTATCTTTTCAATCAAACTAAAATATCGACTATCACTATCAACTCATCCGCACGAACTGTATCGTACCATTTTATTGCTCAACATTTAGGAAATATACCTTCAATATGGTTAGGACTGAAAAAAGAAGGTTGGACATTAGTCCTTTATTAAGTTGTGACACACAAAAAATTAGCCATCTCAGCCATATCGTGCAGATAGCTTGGATATGACACAATATAACGGCTATGCACATAGTGGTATACAACATAAGTTGGCAAACATGGCTATGTCGACATTTGGTCTTGGTCGTCCCCAAAATACAGCATTCAGTATCTTGAAATCCTTATGTATCTTTCTGCCCGTGCATCACATGTGAGACATATTGGATTTCGTTGGAAGTATATGTGCATATGGATCAGTCCGAGAGCTTCTTTGTTGGATGATACACACATTATGATAGGGACATTTATTAAAAGGTTCATCGATATAAGCTTTCTTAGCATCCTGGCGAAGAACCGTTATATTTGCTAACCTCACTTAAACCCTAATTTGTTGTGAGTAAAACTGGTACACCCGACACCCCCGAAAGTTACTCGACATGGACATACGTAGCATTTAAAAAGAGCTGTGTCCGTTGTCCTGTCTGATCCACTGAAATGAAAAAGTCCAAACATGATAGAAAAGTTATGAGTACGGCGACTACGTGACCGTGTGTCAGTGTATTGAATCGAAAGTTTTGGAGTTTTCTAGTCAACTGACTGACTGTACAAATTGGCCAGATAATCATAGAATAGTCTTCGGGGAATTTCGGAATTCCTTATTAATTGCAATGCGTGGCGCTAATCCACTTTTCGTATATGAACAAGTTGATAATTAAGAGATAGAAGGAATTTCTTTTCTGGGGTGATATTAGTTGGCGAACTGAATGGAGAATTTTGGCGTTAAATGGCAAATTTAATTTAATAATTCATTAAGAATTTGGAAGATGCTACATCTCAAGCATTTGGGGAAAAAGAAGTTACAAGACATCGGCAGCACAGGTGTATAGGATAGAAATAAAACCAGCCGAGCGTGAAATGGCTTGTTCGACAAAGAATGCAAAAAATCGTTAAACGCAAAGAACGAAGCTTACAGACAATACATACAACGTTCAACTATGGCTAAGAGAGAAAATATGACGAGCTACTTCGATTATCACATAATCCACGACCAAGGCCTCGAGATGAGCTAGCACCATCTCGGTTTGTTTTGTTCAGAGGTGATCTGTTATCGGCAACACGCGCAACCGAGTTAGATACCCCTCACTTAACAGAACGCCGAAAAACTGCTGGCTTTCCAAAATTAAAGGACGCGGTCACTTGGCGGAGATAATTGGAGGACAATGATCCAGGAAGCCAAGGCTCGATATCGGGTTGTAGCATCACAATAATGGTGAAGAATTTGAACGCAATAAGAAACACTGGAAAAAACAAATCTGTAACTCCATGCTTTTACTCTTCGGAAAATTGTTAATTGCCTTGTCCCCTCCAGGGGCATGGGCGCGTCAACATCTCCAGCATTTCTATGCCTTGTTGACGTTTCGATAGCATATATACTTTTCAGAAGTGCAGTTGCTAGCATGCACCTCCTGTCCACGCCGTCTATATACTGACAAGCTCGGAGCACTGTGAGAGTTCTATTAGTACCCACACGCAGTTTTTGATCGCGCTGAGATTTGAACTCCGAGCTCTAGATTAGTATCGTAGAGCAGTGACCGAACGACCACGGCCACTGAGCGTGGTTAACTTCCTGAACAAGCTAGGTTATCTTGATAAAACTGCTGTTCTGTATCGTTTCTTTGCTGCTATCCTGTCCCCTTGTGATAACAAAGAAACACTGCTATTGTCTGTGGTCTGTGGTCATAGATCAAAGCTATGCAACGTTCATCAAAAGCATAATACCCTTAAACTTTGGAATTAAAAATCAGCTTCAAAAAATAGGCATATACGTGGCCTCTATCAAATAAGGATCCGATGTAACCTTGAGTTTCCTGCGAAGAACAGAAGTGGGAAGATTGATATCATGACATCGACATACAAAAAAACAATTTGTATTCCCTATACGTCTGCAAAAAATCCGTGTCTCTAATATCTTCAATACTTCTTGCTATAAAATTAATTATTTTTCTTGTATATTACCACACTTACGAGTATGTGAAACAAAGTTAATGGTAATATAAAACCATTCCAAGTATCACTTTGTGCATTATGGGTGTATACTTTATCTTTCAACCGCATACCGTACGTTACAGACTTATCATCCTGAAGTCTGAGATCCGTGACGACACGTATCTTGCATAATAAAAAGACAAATTCAAAAGAAATATAAATAAAAAAATGTTGTTCTGTTTTTTCTTCTCCTTTTTCTCAGCAAAAATCTCTAGAGAATAATAAAATATTTTACAGCAAGACATTTACGTGACGTATAAATATTTTCAAGTCCTAGAAATGTTTTTCAAAGTACAGGTGTTTCGACGCATAGCATTCTCATCGAAAGCACAAGACTTTCTCTTTATTTAAAATATAAATTCTAGGAATAAGAGTACTCCTGCTTCTGTAAGAGTTACCCTTCTTTATTAACAATACGTGAATTATTTTTATTTAGTTTTTTTTTTGGCCTGAGATTCTTCGACTTCTTTTTAAAACTGAAAAAAAAAAAGTTAATTTTACTACTGTGGCTGGCTGCAGCGCCAATCGTCTTTGCGAGTTGCGATACTTCCTTAGGAAAATTCTTTATTGTTTAATCAAGTTGCAAGTCAACTTTCTGGATTTGATTCTGTCGCAATATCCGGTCTAGTTCATTGTTTGTGATTTCTTGAGGTTCTCTGAAGTATGTGTAGTAAATTAAATTACTTCGTTCAACACAATTGCCCGTGGCCTTTTCATATATGCATGAATAAATGAGAGTCTAGGAAATGTTCTTTATGTAGTGAAGAAAGGTGAAGTTTGTCGTATATCGAAATTGTTGTTTAACTTATTGTGGTCTAATAGTGTATGATTAACTCTGCTTTCATATGGGGACATTGCGTGAACGAAGTTGAAAGTCTGAAGCTTCGATGCATGTCTTCCGACAGAGAGAGATTTAAGAAAATTTGACCATTTACTAGTTGCTGTATGGTCTCTAGGTTGATTCTAGAATCAAAGTTGTAATTTTTTTTTATACCATCGAACGAATATTCTTATTCTCGAGAAAGTTGTAATTTTTCTATGTAGTAAATCCTGTGGGCTTCTCCCGAAATACATATATCGGTTTGATAGTATAACAATGACACAAAAAGAGCCATGTTCATCGGCACTTAAGGTCCGTCCCATGCAGTTATATTTTTGTTTTGAATATACCCATATTGGTGAGGTTTCATATCATGCCCAAGAATGTCCTTTTGTTTTGACCTAAAAATTCAACAGAGCTCCAGGGCATTGGTCTCATCAGCTCAAACCCGAAAATACCCACATTGGCTATATTTCACATCATGCCCTCCCTGGGTATGTTGTTTTATCCTGACCAAAAAACTTAATATGTCATATGTCGCCTCGACATACGAAATTATAAAAAGACTTAAGCGAGATGCCTGGATTTGGACACAATAGAATATACCGTTCCTCCGGTTGATCGGTTGACTTCTGCGCAAGTCATTCCTCAAAAAAACCTAACCCTGCTTCGGCCTAAGTTCAGCAGTTCCATAGAGCGCTTATTTGAGTGACCAGATTTACTACACAATTGCCCTTACCCCTTATGGGGCATAGCGCGTCAACTGTTCCATGTGGCCCAGTTGACGTTACTTTGGCATAAACCGGTTTCGGAGAATGCAGTTGCCAGCATGCACCTCCTGCACATCCATGGCCACGAACGTCGTCGTGGACGGAATTCGAACACGAAACGCCGGTAGTCAAACATGAGACTGAAACCTCAACACACTGCGCTACCGTTCGCCCCTATTGTTATTGTTCTTGACCTCAATTGTCGTTTTCGCGATTGCGATGATGTGACTTTTCACCTTATCCTCTGCGAGTGTGAGGTACTTTCCCCGCTGCCTCTTGAAGGTTCCAAGCTGAGCAGCTGAGTAAATTTGTGGGCTTGATCAATTGACCAATTGTGATTGTCCCAGAGTTTTCTAATAGGCAACGGTTTCTGAATGTTCTTACATTATACACTTTATACCGAGGGATGCGACAAAGGACAACAGACTCGCAGAAACTTTGCTAACCCGTTGCCAATTCCGCTACTCGGCCCAGTAGATATTGACTTTATTCGCAGAGCCACTTCTAAGCCTTTTCAAAGTACCACAACGCCTGCCGAGCACCAATTTCGACGAAACGGAGGAATTGCTTAACGCCTTGTCGACTGTTTAACTATCCGGGAAGATTACCACGGTAACGATCTCCTAGACTTAAGTGCGCAAATATCTCAACTGCATGATCCTCACCTTGAAAGAACGGTAGGGCACTCTCCCCTGAAAACAGATACTCTTAGTGAAAGGTCTACGATACCTGCCTCTAGATCTAATTTGCTTTAAGTTTCGGTACTGTTGATTTCGCGACCGTAGATAGATACCGCTGTGCGGTATCTACGGACGAGCAAATCTCGGAAATTTTCCTGATAATGTCATACTCTTCCTGGGGCTGAAAATCGCCATATAAAACCATAGGATTATTCAAGGGGTTGTTCCCCGAGTCAATACTAAAAACTCTACAGATCCCTAGAGCTTTGGCGACTTTATCAGAAATTATCGTAACGTGTTCGGGCGCTGACGAGATCCCAGCTGAACTGCTAAGATTCGGTGGAGCGAGTCTAGTTGATGCCATACATCAATTACTCCTGCGAGTATGGGAGAACGAGGAGATCCCAGACGATTGGCGCCGAAGCATCATCTGTCCAATTCATAAAAAGGGAGATAAATTGCGGTGTGAGAATTACAGGGGCATCTCACTAGTTTGTACGTCCTATAAAATTTTGACGAAAATTCTGGAAAATAGAATAAAACCGTACGCAGAACGAGTCATTGGCGAATATCAAAGCTGTTTCAGACCTGGTCGCTCCACAACCGATCAGCTCTTCTCAGTCAAACTGATACTCCAGAGGTGCTGGGAATACAACGTAAACGTATAGCAAATCTTTGTCGACTTCAAGCAGGCATACGACAGTATCGATCGTGGAGTACTGTACAACATCATGCTGCAATTTGGTATACCAGCAAAATTAGTGCGACTGACAAAGATGACGATGACCAACTCCGTCTCACAAGTCAGGATCCAAAATAGACTTACTGATCTATTTGAAACACGCACTGGTTTGAAACAGGGCGACGGACTGGCACCGACGCTCTTCAACCTAGCACTGGAATACGTTATTCGGGCCACGAATATGGACAACAGCAAGACGCTACTCATCAAGTCGACACAATTAGCAGCGTACGCCGACGACATCAACATCATGTCCCGAAGATTGGCTGACGCAGAAGAACTTCTGCATACGCTCGATACCGCTGCAAAGGAAGTTGGATTACGTATTAACGAGGGTAAAACTAAAATAATGATGCAATCGGTGACAAGGACACCTGCACAACCGAGCATCAACGTGGGGGACCTCAACATCGAGTTCGTGAACAACTTCATCTACCTGGGTTGCAACCTGTCAAGGGACGCCAACGAAACTGACGAAATCAAGCGACGGATACAGTTAGCTAATAAGACTTTTTTCTCGGTTCTCCCCATAATGAAATCGAAACATGTGCACAGAAACACGAAGCTCCGCGTGTACAAAACCATTATACGACCAGTGCTATGCTATGGCTGCGAAGCATGGACCCTAACTCAAGCCTCCGAAAACATGCTAGACACTTTCGAACGTAAGGTTCTACGGCGAATTTCCGGGGCTGTTTGCTATCGAGATGGATGGCGCATCCGGTACAACCATGAGTTGTATGAAATGTACGATGAGCTGCAAGTCTCGAAAATCGTCAAACTACAACGACTTCAATAGGCAGGGCATGTACAAAGAATGGACGATGATCGCATGCCTAAGAGAGTAATGAATGCAGAACGAGTCGACGGAGCGAGACTGCGAGGACGACCGAGATCTCGTTGGGAGAGCTCAGTAGGTGTGGACGCCGCGCAGCTGCTGGGCTCCCAAAATTGGAGGACGCGGTCACGTGACCGAGATAATTGGAGGACAATGATCCAGGCGGCCAAGGCCCGACGTCGGGCTGTCGCGCCACGATGATGATGATGATGATGTTCGGACCAGAGTAATTTTTTAACTAGAGTAACACAGGTATACTGAAAAGGAAATCCCATTGGTCTGATGTTCCTCCAGTCCTCAATGTCCGTGATGATCGTCTTGGACGATAGCATCATTTTCACCCATAGTGTAGTATAATCTGTTCCTTCTCGAGTGCCGAGTAGAAGTCTGCTTTGCTGGCAGGGCTGACTCAATTTCTCCTACTAAGCAGTCGAGCGTAGTTTCATGGATTTTCCTAAATGGTACGCAAGCTGTTACAGCGCAGAAGGAATTTGACAATTATTCTACATGAAAAGGTTGAACTGATTGGTCTGTAGGATTAGGGGTTGGTTATCTTTGGTTTGATCGACGATGATCGGAATGAAGATCACATGAACCGATCTCCAGGAATCCGGGATATACCCAAGAGAAAAGCTACCTTTGAAGATGTTCAGAAGGCAGGGGATCAATGTATCCACTCCATCCTGTAATTGAATGGTGAACATTACGAGTAGATATGTGCTAGTTGATATAATATGTATGGGTCAACGAAATCAACGGCTGATTAATTTTGTTCTAGATGAAGATATCTTTATGCGGTGCTCCAATCAAAGTTTGATTTGCAATGCATGCCGGGTCGACTGAGCTGCTGATGTATTTCTCTAGAGTCTTACATCCAGGAAAATTAGCATCCTCCATCTTCTATGATACTGCCATCCTGTTTTCTTACAGTGTTGATTTGACTGGTACGGTTTTTAGTCAGAACACGATGAAGTCTGGCAGCGGTGTTCGTACTATCGACATCATTGTAGAATTTTATCAAACTAGCGATTCGGAGTAGAGTGTAAGCGAAGCTTGGTACTGTTCCCACTCACCAGTATTTTTCGTTTTATTGAAGAGTCTTCTAGTCTTACGTAACGCGGAGAGTTCGTAGTTCCACTACGGGACTTCTTTAGAATAAACAGTTGAGCTTGTGAATTGGCAGTTTTTCTCATAGGAGGGTGGGATTCTGTGTCCAGCCTAAGTCACTCGGAAACTCTCTTGTCTTTCATGTTCAGCTTTTCCTACCGAAATAACTTTCGGAGCCGGTGCATTGCGGAATTCTTCTGCTTACCCTTACTTGTTTTATTGGTTCTATGTCCAATCGAATAGGCCTACGGGCTGGATCTCACAGGATAATCCCTATCTATCAGAATTCTGTTTACTAGTCCAAACCTAATGATGTGTTAATCTCCTCCTAAAAAAGGCACGTAATTATCGAACGGAATATTTTGGATCATCCATGACTCAAACCCGCAACCTAATTCTCACCGGCAATAACAGCATGCAAAACAAACCACTTCAGACTACAATCCAAGCACATAAAAAGACCTAGCATATCATCTTTCCACCAATTTACAAGCCTTACCCATAAATCACAACCCATATTTTCATAAATGTTTCGAACTTATGTGGAAATCGATTTTCCCATACGAACAATGTCATATAGAGCAAATTGTTTTTGAAATTCTAGGTAAACGACATGATGGTAAAGCCTTCTTCTTACGAGCATTTCCAGCCTCTGACGCTAACATTACCCTATGGCCGCACAAATTCAATGGGTAGCTCGCAGAAGTTAGTTCAGCTTTTAGTACGTATCCTTTTTTTTTCCAGTTCGTGGATTATGCCTGCCACAATATCTTTATGGGCAGGCGTCTACGATGAAATTGATAACAAAAATTGTTCTCGTCACTTTTAAACCACGTTTTCTTTTCGTGTTCGGAAAAGGACTTAAATTTTCACTCAATCTCAACACTATATGTATGTGTTGTGTGCGTTTTTTTGCCAGAATACAGCGTTTGTCTAAAAAAAAACAATGTTTGAAAAGGATTAGCATTTGGAAATGGGAGATTTTGGCAGGATCATTGATCATTGGCTGTTAAAAATGGAGTTGATTGTTTTTTGACAGGATCCTAACAGCCCTAATGTTGAACATTAATTATTTTTCCCAATTTTACTTGAAACGTAGCTCGTATGGCGCAACAGTCAGCATGTTCGCCTTCTATACACTGAGCCCCGGTTCGATTCCTACTGATTGTAGTTATTTTCGATAAAAAAGGGGGATTTACGTGTCGGACTATGAGCCTATTCAGCTTTTAAATGAGTACCCATTTATGGGGTAAATAACTCGGTTGAGCGTATTGTTGATCAACACACCTCTGCACAAGACCAAGGCCTAGATTGGACTGTTGCGCCAGTCATTTATTTTAATTGAACTGAAGCCACATAAAAAAAATATTCTCTGAAAAATTTCTTCAGGTTTGCACTGTTTTCACTGGTTCGTCTATGTATAATGGGGTTTTTAGACGTCAGCTATGAAATTAGCTGTCAGAGCAGCTATCAAACCAGATAGTAAACCAACTATGAGATCTGGAATCAGTCCAGCTAACAGTATACCATAAGCCTAGCAAGCAAACCAGCTATCAGACCTACCATAAACCCAGACCAATCCAAAAACTTATCCAAAACTGATAGCAGATGTGATGGTTGTTGCATAGGCGGACAGACGGTAAGTCTGACAGCTGGATTGATGACAGGTCCGATAGGTTTGATGATAGGTTTGGCAGTTGGACCGACTGGAGGTCCGGTAGCTGGACTGATGGCAGGTTTGATAGGCGGTGTAATAGCTGGTTTGGAATGACGTCTAAAATCCCCTTAAGTCGCATAATGAAACGAAATTCTCAAATACCCGAACTCTTCTTCTTGTCCATCTCCGGCGGCCAACACAATACAGAGATGCTCCGGGCATATTCCAAGGAGGAAAAATTCGTGGATGAATGCGTTAAGGTGATATTGTGGTATGTCTGTCTATTGAATAAATTTCGGTCGAATGAAGCCAATTTCAATACAAATTTCATGGCTTTAGGATTCAAAATAGTTTCACATGGTAACAGACCATGTACCTTTCTTATTGGGAAATTTCTTTTCTAGCTCCTTTAAATCTTTTTTTTTTTATGTGAAATCAGACGTTTAAAAATTATGATGGATATTGAATTTTAGTCCTTATTTTACGATGCAATTTGGCCATATTGAATTTTGTGTTCATATGCGTAAAGAATGTGGATAATGTTTAATAGGATTTGCTCTCCCATGCTGTTTAATGTGGGACTGGAGCGTTTTTCTTTTAGAGAAACAACTTTTGACACGGTGGAATCACAATTCTGGTTCAACCGGAAAACTTGACAACTTATTTTCTGGGAGACTCAAGTTTTTTTTCTTAATCAGAAAGTGCTGCGTAACTATTTGTGGTTACGTTACGAGGATTCAGTAATGCCTTTGATTTCTTTTTGAATCGAAAACAAGAGGGTCATGACGAATGATATGTTGTAACGGATGGTTTGGTGGGCATCCTAAGATGCCCGTATGGACGTAGCCTAAGATACCATAATGACCGTGAAGGTCGGGCCGTGCCATTTGGCGAAGAAAAAGGCCCCTCAACGAGTTGAAGGCGATGGCGGCGAACAGGACGAAGAGGAAAGTCGGCGTGATTAATGCCCTATGCCCCACAAGGAGTTAACAGGATCCAGAAAGAGAGAGAGATGAGCCCACTCAGCTGTTAAATGAGTAAATAACTCGGTTGAGGGTGTTGTTGATCACACTTCTCTGGGCAGCACACACCTTCACAATCTAGTAAATGCGATGGCGCTAACCCATTTCATAGCATTGGTCCAAAATTCGACTGTTGCGCCAGTTCAACCCATTCTAACAAACTTTTCTTCATTTTTATGTTCATTTCAAATGTAAACCTCGTTTTCACACGTTTTCGTTTGACAACCCAGCTCCCCCCTTCCCCTCCACGGAAAGCTATCTACGCCACTGGGAGAGGTAAATTTGAGTGGCTTTACTTCTCGGGTAAACGCCGGGACGGGACTTTAACTCAGTTTTTATTTGGTCAAAATTGACAATGGATTAAACTCAGCACGCCATGGCGGTGGTTGGGTTGTTACTTGCTACAACAGAACCAAAAACAGAGAAACAACGTGCTGTAGAGAATGGTTGTTAAAAAGAAAACAGTACAGCTTAATTAACTTATTACGATATTCTGATGTAAACAAATGCAAAATGTTACTCCACAATTATGTATGTGCGCAGTGTTGCTATGATACATAATTCAAACTGCAAGTGAAACATTGACAAATACGCCCCGATTTACCTTTTCGGTGCATCGAAGAATTTTTACTCTTCTCCGGTAGCCTGTGCAGGTATACCATATCGAGGACACACACGCTCCGGAATAACTGAACAGTATACCTCTCCGGGATACCTGTCGAGGTATACATTTCTGGCATACCGGTACGTATATCGCCTATCTATGGAAAATTATTAATTTACAGTCGCAACATCCCCCTCCATTATTTTCAATATAGAAGTACGTTGTCACCCCCTCTATTCTATGTCGTCCTCCGTTGAAAATGACAAAATTTCACACATTTCCACATGACCCCATCTGTTTGCCGGCAAACAGGATTCCGAGTACTTCACTTTTCCATTTGACAAAGCTAAAATGTTCTCTGCAAAAGAGTTGATTTAGAGCCGGGCGGGATGACGAAGAGATCCTGCCACCTTTTCAGTTCTTCAGATGACATATTGCCAAACTTTAGTACATACTATAGAATGAACCTTTCATTCTGGTCTCCGAGAATAAGGTCGTGTTCTTGGGAAAACAACAGCCTGCACGCTTTCGATCACAATAACTAATTCCGACAAAAGTTTTCGTTCTTTCCAAAGAGAACTCGTGCAAAACTTTGAGTACAGTGAAAAGTTGCCAATGCAACCGTTTGTTGTCGTTGTCAGCGTCGTCGACATCGACATGGTCATGTCCTTCACGTACAGTTTCAAAACCCTTTACGACAATTTGATAGTTTCGGGTGGAGTTTCAGAGGTTGAGTTGAATGCAGTTTGAAGACCAGAAAGCATGAAAACGTAAAGTTGTTTGAAAACAACTGTTGCATCATCAATATCACCTTTTAGCGATGTTGATCGTGAACTGAATCCCAACTAACTGGCTTTCCTTTTAATTGACTTAAACTAAAGGAAACTTTCACCATTCACATGGTCGTTTGCTCGAATCTCTCTCGATGAAAGTTGGCACGGAAGAAGTACCTAGTGGATGTTGTGGTCATAGAATTCAAGTTGGAAGAAATTGAAAATTAGTCTGATAACATGTTCACCTGTGTGATAGTTGATGGGTGTGCTCGTATATTTTTTATGGAGATGTTATGAACTATATTTAGAAGGTAATTTAAAAAAGGATTGCCCTTGTTTCAATAAAACTCCCGGCGAGTCTCGATTGTACAGAATATCTTTAATTGGAAATAGAATCTTTTAGGAAAGTTTATACTTGAAATTCTATACATGAACTTTAGCTTACTGCCAATTTATGATACAGTGCTGGAAAAAAAAGTTGCTCAAACTACATTAATCCCTTTTTCGTAAAAATTCTTCGAAATCGCTAGACTGATGGTGTTTTGGCACAGGTTATAACAAAGTATGTGTATCCCGTCCAGAAATAGTGAAAAGTTTTGAAAGAAGTTTGGTGAAAATAGCGCAAAAGGAAGAAAAGTGCAGTTTGGGTGAAAAAATCGGAAAAAACCGAAAACCGAAATATATGTAAAACAATTGAAAGAATGGATGTTGCGCAGTGTACTGTGAAATAGTACTCGCAGAAGTTCCGGAAAATAAGCGCGACCGAGCGGAAGAAAGGCTCTGGACGATAAAAAAACAAGCTAGCCTTCGGCCTTGCCGAAGGTATGATACCCTTCACGCGAAGCGTTTTGATTTGTTGTCCATTTGCTACTTTGAAATTAATAGTTAAACTTGTTCCGATTTCACTGTTCCTATGATAGGTATATGAAATAGTGGGCCGATTTCAACCAAATTTAGAAGTGTGATTTATCAGTAAATATGATTGAATAATATGAAATTCGGTACAGATATCTTCAGAAATAAAAAAGTTTTTCTAACAAAAACTTGATTTTGGAACGGTTGTTCCTATGGCGGCCATATCACAGAGTAGCCCAATTTCAACCAGACTCGGCAAGGTGATTTAGCAAAGGATATTATTGAACAATTTGAGATTTTAGAAAGATTGATTTAGAAATAAAAAAGTTTTTCTCACAAAGACCAACTTTTGGACCTGTCGTTCCTATGGCAGCTATATGACGTAGTAGTCCGATTTCAATGGTTCCCATATATTTATAGCGTGCAATGAAAAGAAGGCTTTGTGCAAAATTTGAGAAACATATCTATAGAAATAAAAAAGTTTTCCTCACAAAGACCGACTTTTGGGCCAGTAGTTCCTATGACAGCTATATGACGTAATGGTCCGATTCCATTGGTTCCGACATATTTACAGCGTGCAATGAAAAGGCTTTGTGCAAAATTTCAGCTCGATGGCTTCAAAACTGAGGGACTAGTTTACATAGAGCCGGACAGACAGACGGACAGACGGACAAACCTTAATCGACTCGTCTCATCATACTGACCAAGAATATATATAGTTTGTATAGTCGGAGATGCTTCCTTCTGTGCGTTGCAAACTTCATGACAAAGTTAATATACCCTATCACATCCGTGAAGGGTATAAAAACACGATCCCAGTTGACCCCATTCTTACCTATTCTATTTGACTTAAAACTTCATCTGGCCTTAGGATTGATCTAGTTTTAGCAACGGGTATGCAAATCTCAACAAGTTTGACGAAAAAAAGGCTTGCGAAAGCTGGCTTACGTACATGGAAGCCAGTCTGTGAGCCACACTTTCCGTTAAAACAGGCTAAAAAGTTTGAAATGGGCTCAGGAGGATGTCACATAGATTTTTAAGATGGAGAACACAGCAATAATTCCGGGATAGTTGAAATTTAAGCAACATGTAGGCGGCGGTAGATTTTGCGTCCGGCTGAAAATTTGAGGAAAGCTGTAAATGCCCAAGGCACAAGGCTCCAATTCATCTTCCAGTATTTGCAAGTAAACTGCTGCTGCTACTTTTGAGCTGGGAAAGTATATTCCACCACCTTCGTGGCCGGGAAAAAATCCCCAAATCTTGACTCCTTCAGATTTCGGAGCGATTCTTCGAAGGCATTCACCGCTGAGCGTTTCTCGAGGTTTCCGCTGCACGCAGACTCATCAGTCGCCAACATGTTGCTTATCATATTGCGTTAGGTGGCCGTGGTCGTTCGGCCACCGCTCTACGATACTAATCTAGAGCTCGAAGTTCAAATCTCGGGGCGACCTAAGACTGCATGTGGGTACTAATATTGTAGAACTCTCACAGTGCTCCGAGCTTGACAGTATAAAAACGGCGCGGATAGGAGGTGCATGCTAGCAATTGCACTTGTGAAAAATACATATGTTTCCGAAACGTCAACAAGACATAGAAATGCTAGAGATGTTGACGCGCCGATGCACCTGGAGGGGTCATGGCAATTAGCAACAACAACAACATTCTGTTTAAATATGGACACACAAAAAAAGATGGCAAATCTTCTGAGTTTATATCACATGCTCCTGGGCGCATTTCAAACGTTTTAGCTTGATTTTCTAACTGAAAGTCTGGCTTATGGACTGGTTCCAGGGCATGTAAGCCAGCTTTTGTAAGCTTTTTTCTCAACAAACTTGATAAGATTTCCAGTACGTTGCTGGAACTAGATCGTTTCTAAAGTCAGATGAAGTTTTCAACCAGTTCGGATGGCTTTGTAACGGTATGTATGTTCCATGAAGATGTGCGGTACTTTGATTTTGAATAAAACGCAAACAGTTCGGAATTGTTCCAAGTATTTTATTTCGTTCGAAAGGTCACACAATAGGATTATGTGTAGAAAATTATTTCGCGGATATGTTCTCCGCGACTATTCCATAGATATCTCACTCTTTCTTTCTTTTCGATGACATTTTGCAGTATGGCCTCCGGAATGGCCCGAATCACCGATGCAATATTGCGTTTAAAGTCTAGAATCGTCTTTGGATCATTCACATACACTTTATCCTTCGTGTAACCCCACAGAAAAAAAGTCTAACGGCATCAAATCGCATGATCTTGGCGGCCAATTCACATCACCGTGACGAGAAATTACACGGTTCGGGAATTTGAGACGCAAAAAGTACAAATTGAGGCGAGTTGTCCTGTTGACAGACCCTGAGCTTCAAGCTCCGGCACCACATAGTCCTCCAACCGATAAACCGCACCAAACAGTAACTCGCGGTGGATGCATTGGCTTCTCCACGATCACTTGTGGATTTTCCGAGCCCCAGATATGGCAGTTTTGCTTGTTAACATAGCCGCCGAGGTGGAAATGAGCCTCGTCAGAAAAGATGATTTTTTGGAAAAAATCATCATCTTCAGCAATCATTTGCAGGGCCCGATCAGCGAATGTACGGCGTCGTGCATGGTCACGGGGCAAAAACTGCAGCGTCAATTATACTTTATATGGGTGTAACTTCAAGTCCAAGCGCAAAATTCGACGCATGGAGGTCGCGCAAATTGTTGCGAACAATGGCGAATAGGCATTTCGGGGGACTCGACGACACTTTCACTTACGGCAGCAATATTCTCAGCATTGCGTGCATTCCGCACTCTGGTTGGCTTCGGAACATCAAGTACGGACCCAGTTTGATAAAGTTTTTTCACAATGTTGCGCACAGTTGTTTCACTAATGTGGTGATTGCGACCTCATTTTTGGTGAATCGATCGTAGCGCTTGCACCATCGACTTGGAATTTAAGATCCAAAATTCGACAATTTCAATGCATTGTTCTTCCGTGTAGCGAACCATAACTAAAATCCTACTGTCACGATGACAATGACATAAAATTTGGCGGAAAAGAGTCGATAATGCTGATTTTAATCGATAACAAAGTACCACACCTACTATTGAAACACCCCTTATATGTACAATAAAAAAAAGAAAAACCAACAATATGTATGCATTATTAAAGAATAACTTTCCTGGATAGCGTATTGCAATTTATAATTTGAAACGTGTTGTTAAAAATGATTTCCTTTACTAATTTTTTTTTCAATTTTTCAAACTTCCGGGCCCTCCAAAAGATATGGATCCGCCCCTTGCCTTCCTCTCGATCGTCCTGTGGTTGACACCAAGCTCAATTTGGAAAAAAAATATCTCATTCAACACTTACCTCTCTCGGGTATTGGTTCCTTGCGCGTACTCCATAAAAGAGCATCCGTACTCTCAGCGTATAATTCTAAAATTTCGGCAGTACATTTTAGTACGAGTTGTCCATTGTGGTAGTGGGACGGAAGAAGCTGTAAACAAAATCAATAAAAGCATATTCTCGATATAGAGTCGAGGGGAGAATTTTATGAACGAAAGATTTTACCTGCATCTCTAAATTTCGTGAAGCCCATTGTAAATTATCACGTGTTGAATGCAATTCTGTTGGCTCGGATCCAACCTGAAATTGAAAAGAGAGATTTGTGTTAGTTTAGTCATAAGTGGAGTTTTGATTAGTATAGAATGATGTTGTCTGCTTGTTTAATACACCACTAACTGTTGTTTTACATACAAATCGATAAAATCGTTATTTTCCATAGGAAAACTATGTTTTGCTTTATTCGACACTGCAGTAATGCATGCGTATAGAAAAACGTAGTGTACTTTTTTTGGTTACCAGATTATAGGATATGGATAAAGAGTTCGTGTAACTTAAAAAAAAAATTATGCAAAGGCTTCTAAATTGTAAGCGCCATTTGTACCGCCATAAAATCTTGACGCTATCAAAATAAGACTTATCTGTCATTAACCCTCCATTACTCGAGCGTTTTTTGAATCAAGGAAAGTCGCGCGAAGTACAATTGAATTCCATCAGGCTTCGCTTACAATTCTTTAAATTTTTGACTTGATAAGGGAAAATATTGATTTTCTTTGACTTGTGTGTGTCCTATTTTGTCCTATGTGTCCTATTTTTATGGATTTATGATAATTACTGATTGATACATTTGTCAGAAAGTTGCATGAAATGGTAATTGCAAATAAACCGTGGATTTGCTCAAATAGATTTCAGCCATATTTCATGGCAAACTCTCTGCGGTAAGCATACATATGACTATGAGCCCACTCAGCTTTTAAATGAGTACCCATTTATGGGGTAAATAACTCGGTTGAGCGTGTTGCTGATCACACACTTCTGCTCAAGACATACCGTCACGATCTAGAAAATGAGATGATGCTAACTCATCTCGAGGCCATGGTTTAAAATTGGACTGTTGCGCCAGTTATTTTTTTTTAAATATACATATAAATTTTTGCCTATGCGCTTGAGTGGGAAATTTTCGAGAAATGTTGAATGCAATTCGGTCGGACCCAATTTTTTGGAGGTTTTTGGTTATTTAAAGCCTCCGTTGTCAGAGTTGGAGATATTTTTAGTTTCCGGGGTCTGGGGTGAAAAAATCACTTTTCACTCTGATTTTTTGTCACTTATCGTTCGCGTCACCCTAAGACTCTCAAATTTGCAAAAAAAAAATTATTTTAATTAAATTAATTTTTTTTTTTTTTTAATTTTTAGTTTTTTTTTTAAGGATTTAAACTGAATGTATGGTATGTTTAAAACTGATCAAAACGCTGTTGCACGCAGAGCGAGCGTTCATGTTTGTGCGAGAGTGAGGGTTGCGATCCCTTAAGTGCGGAGCCCACGCAAGGGGATTTGCGAATATTTCAATTTTTCATGCCTCCAATATTGGTATATTGGAGGCATGAAAAAAATTTCAGTATTAATCAAAAAAAAAAAAACTAAAAACGAAAAATAATTTTTTTTGCAAAGTCTAGACTTTTAGAGGTATACGAGTTAAAAGTGACAAAAATCCGAATTGAAAGTGATTTCCCCCGGAAACTAAAACGTTGCCCGAATGCGAATTTCGCTTTAAAATTTTGGCGGCGTATTCTTGGGCTGTTAAGCTAACAATTTATGCAATAAAAAAAAATTGGATTTTTTAACCTCTTAATGGGGTTTCCTTCCTTAAATGACAAAAACAATTTTGTTTTGATCGCTAAGGTAATTTGACAGCTCGGCGATACGTCAATAAAGTACTAAGCCTGTTACTGGAAGATCATGTGCTAATTTTGACGCAAGATTGAGCCCATCTCCATACTGCAAACATAGTGCGTGAATTCCTCACTGCCAGACTTTCTCCACTGGCCAGCGTGCACCCCAGATATATATCCCCTAAAACATTTATGGGACCAGCTGAAGTAACGCATTAGGACTTGTTCCAACCATCCTCAGACCTTACGATAACTGGGACAAACCTTGAAGGACAAATAGGGAAAACATTCTCAGAAGGATAACAGGCTCTTCATAGTAAGCATGCCTAAGCGAATCTAGGCTATTATTTGAGCTCTTTTAGATGATGAAGCAGAATCAAACATAATATAACATTAAAAAATATAAATAAAAATCAAAAACAAAATTTTACTGGATATTTTTTTTTAACAGTTTGTAAAATTTGCATGGAACATACTGTCGTGTTAGAAATTAATTTTTAAAATTTTGTTTATACTTTTTACCCTCCCTACACTTGTATCAAAAACGGTCGTCTTGGCTTGCTTATTCTCTTCAACAGCTAAAATTCAGTACTTTTTTAAGCGGTCTTTTAATTGTTTTGCTGTATGTATTAAGCAATTTTTTCGAAGGTTGTTTTTGTGTTGCCACGGGAAACGAAAACTTTCATTATAGACTCGATTGACCACTTGTCCATTTTGTGGTAATTCAATTTAAATTCACAAATGCACTTTTTTACTTTGTCTTTACCACTACTTTTATTTCTATTCCTGACGCGTTTCGCTCTTTCCAGCATTTTCAGAGGAATGCTCGTGGGAATGGGGTGCGTAAGGAGTAAGGCGGCTATTACACTATAAAAATTCTTTTACAAATATCTTTGTGGAATATCTTGTTCAAAGAACTTTTATAGTGTAATAGACGCCTAAGAAAAGATTTGCGACATGGACATTGCTTGTTTCAACTACAATACTTTTCTAATATGCTTGCACACCTTCCCCCTTTAGCGGCTAATATCATTCATAAAAGTTCTTTTGAAATATCGTTCGTCAAATATATTTGTAAAAGAACTTTAATAGTGTAATAGCCGCCTAAGAATAAAAATAGTAATAAAGACAGAGTAAACAAGTGCGTTTCTGAATTTTTTATTATATTTGACAAATTTTTCGACCGATTTATGTGCACTTGAAGAAGGATTAACCATATCAACCGTTTCTGACTTATAGTTGAAACCAGACATGTTTTTAGAAGTCGCAAAGCACTAATCTACATACATGAAGTTTTGTGGGAATGTATAGAATTAATATAAATCGCCGCAGAAAGCGATGCGTCGTAATAGGCTGACTTTAAAGGAGGTCGCCATACAGGGGAAATGAAGGTAAACATTTTTTTACATCTAGTATAGACAAGTGGGGTATCACCGAGTACATTCCATTTCTGGCATTTTCTTCAAATTTTAAGAAAGGGGAAAAGAGTGTATCGAACGGTTTGGTGGGCATCCGAAGATGCCCGTGGGGACGGAGCCTAAGGTAGTATAATTGACCGTGAAGGTCGGGCCGTGCCATCTGGCGAAGAAAAGGCTCCTCAACGAGCTAAGCAGCGGCCTATGCTTGCTGTAGCTCAGTTCGGGAGATGTGGGCGGGGTTTTCGCCGCTCGTTGCCCCTGTCCTTTACGTATTAACAAAAATTCATAGACCTGGGGAAGACAACACAAACACAACACGCGGTCGTACCGGGGTCCAGGTTGTTATGGGACCCCCCGCCTCTGGTTTCGTACCACCAACAGATGACTACTCATCAGATGCTGCTTCGATCTACCGGTGGGAGCAGCACTACCAGACCATAATATGGTTCATTACAATGGGTTCATTACAAGAGGGAGAGGCGACCGGTAGCGTAGTATGTTGAGGCATCCGTCTCATGTTAGACTACCGGCGTTTCGGGTTCGAATCCCGTCCACGACGACGTTCGTGGCCATAGATGTGAAGGAGGTGCATTCTCTGAAACAATTTTATGCCATCGAAACGTCAACTAGGCCACATGGAAGAGTTGCTGCCCCCACAAGGGGCTAGAGCAATTGAGTATTTAATCAAATGCTGCCTTAATTATTATTTCAGGGAATAAATATAGTTCCATGTCTCTGTTGAAAAACTACGGAATCTGGAGAATGATCTGCGTTTCACAATAAACGATTTAACTATTGCCTTCATATACAAAATAATGAAAATACTCAGAATTTAAGATTCTCTCTAGAACAAATTTATTATTATTCATAAAACAAAATTTAAATTAATTTGTATCAAAAACATGTTAACATTTTTGAATTGCTGCCAAAAACAAAATAAAAAAAGTTAAAATTCAATCACTACATTCCTTTCAATTCGTTAATTAGTGTTTAATTAACTTTAAATCCACTCACTCTGACACTTTAATTAACTAGCCTTTGTTAGCAAATCATCATGCTTGTAACGACTGATGAAAATGCATACCGTTCATGAAGAGTTTTCGTTATTCAACGTTTCAATGGAACTATGTAACAATACATGTAACACATTTCACATCCAACATTTTAAAATTTTTCCAATATTTGGAGATGAAGGCTTTCAAATGAGTGCATTCAGATGGAAAATAGCTTTTATGCAATTTCCATGTACAGGTGACTATAGCAAGTATAATAAATAATTGTTCCTCATACTGAAATACATCAGTGGTAATTCAGCCGTCATCAAATGAATGGAGAACTAATTTTCGTGGTATTTTATCCTCTTTTAAGGGTTTTGTATAGTAACAGAGATGAGATGATGAAATTAGCTTTATTCTAGGCTGCGATGCGAATGGATTGCCAACCTATATTCATTATAAAATGAAACCGGAAAATAGGGAGCTACGCCCGCAATCCGAGAGTTTTGTAGTGACCCGTGCCAATAGGAGATGAATTGTTCGCTCAATTCGCTCTACGAAAAACAATATGCAAGTATGTAGTAGTCGTCAGTGACGTGCAGTGGAAATTTTTCATAGTCAAGCAGTTGGGCGCCCTAAAGCCAATTTAGCATAAACAAAAATGGACTGTATAATAGAATATGGACAGTCACAAAAACATTTATACCAAGCGGCTTTAAGCCTTAAAGAAGAAATCAGGAAAGATATAAATAAAATATTGGCACATATATTCGGAAAAAAAAAAATAAATAAAATATTACTAATAAAAAAAATGATAAATAAATATTATGTTAATTAAGACTAAGAAAAATTCAGGGGTATTTGAAATAAATAAATATTCTTTCGCCATTGCCATTTATTTGTATTCCAAATCTATGCGCCGTTCTTTAAGTAAAAACTCTTTAATCACATTATCAAAAAAATCGTTTTCTCTTCGCATTTGTATAAGAAGATCCTTTTCAACCGCAATTAAAGCAAGATCCGAAAGTCGTTCTTGGGATTGGCGATTTCTCAAAAATGTGTGAACGCGCTTTAGTGTTGAAAATGACCTTTCCGCAGTTGCCACTGTGACTGGAATTGACGTTAATAATTTTGCTAAAATATGAACTTGCTTAAAACCGTTTGCGACATAAGGCCGTTTTTGAAAATAATCGAGAATTTTACTAGGATTCGCGTTTTTAAACTCATCTGAAGAATAAATAACTTTTAGCTCATTTTTCAACTTTATTCTGTCGAAAAATTGACCGTGATATTCAATAAGTGAGTCAAAATTTTTATCGGGAAAATTTGACTTGAATTTAGAAAAATAGTTCGGTTTAAGCAACTCTAAAAATGAAAGATCTTTAAACGAATGGAATCGATCTCGAATTTGCCCGAGAATAACATCTATAATCTCCCGAAATATCCGCCGTAAATTTTGTAAAGGATCTATCGCATTTCTACATTTCTTACGTGGTGGCTGATATTCTGCTGTAACTGTCGAATAGAAATTATCAAACTTTTTAGAAAAGTCATTTTCAAGCCAATTTTCAAATTCAACAATTTTTTGGCTTGCATATGAAATGTTTACCACTTTGCTCTGAATAATATTAAATAATATATCAGTTTTCGAAAAAATTTCAGAAAAAATTAACAGATATAATTGAAAATCTGACTCTGCGAATTTTTGTAAGTATATATCGGAAAAAGTCAAGGAATCGCCATCCCAGTGTTGAGAACCATTCGAAATTGTCTCAAAAACTGTACAAATTTCATGCTTATGTTCAAATATAACGTTAATAATACGCGAATGATAATGCCAACGCGTTTTGGAAACCGATGGTAAACGACGATTTATTATATTTGCAAAAAGGTCCGACCTTTTAGTGGATGTATTAAAAAATGATGCGATTTTATTGATGTGCGCGAAAAATAATTTAATTTCCGGAATAAACTCAACTGCTTTAGACAATACTAGATTTAGTGAATGAGCGTAACATGGAACGAAAATTGCCGATTTATGTTTTTCCCGAATTAAAGTCTGAACTCCACGAATTTGAGAACTCATTACTGCTGCGCCATCGTAACATTGTGCAATTAATTTCTTATCGATATTAAAATTTTGCAATTGTTTTAAAATGTGAGAGCTTATTGCTGTAGCTGTACGATTAGCGCTTACATCCAAAAATCCGATAAATCTTTCTTCAATCTCATTTGATATTGTATATCTAAAAATCATCGTTAATTGTTCCCGACCGCTAACATCTGGCGTTTCGTCGACCATTACAGCTACAAATGGAGCCTCCTTTATTTCCAAATTGATTTTATTTCGAACCACATTAGCTATAGCGGAAACAAGATCGTTTTGGATTCTATTAGACAAACCCGAAAACGCTGCATTTGCTTTTATAGAATCTATGTGGGACTCAATTATCGGATCGTACAAACTCAAGAAATTTACGGTTTCGATAAAATTACCACGATTATTTGAAGAAGAGTTTTCATTATTTCCGCGAAAAGGAAGCTCCTGTTTTGCCAAAAAAAATTACAGTATCGATTAAACGTTTCAAAATATTACGATTACGCTCAACTTTTTCATTATGCAAACTAACAGATATTGCCACCTGGTTACTAAGCATAAACTCTATACGCTGAGAACCAAAATTATCTAATTTAATTAACGACTGAAGATGTTTTTCGGAACTTGAATGCTTTGCTGCTGAGCCCGTAAAATTATTCAAATCACTAAATCCAGCTTTATTCCAAACAGATTTTTCATTCGTGAACAAAAGACACGGCCAGCAAAATAACTTATTTAATTTACAGCTTCCCGTTAACCAAATGTACTTTTCATACGTTTCGATATGGAATTTTCGCGTAATATTTTTTAATTTAAACTCTAAACTAAGATCTGGCTTCGGTCTATCCGATTCTATAATTTCTCTTTTCTTGGCAAAGGAAAGAGTTGAAAATCCCGCTTTTAGTACGAAATCCGTCGCGCAGCAATACTCCGACATAATGCGAAAAGAAAACTTACCACTTTTATCACAAATCAAATCAATTAAATCACTACAAACGGTCAAAAAAACTTCAAATCACAATTTAATCAAAATCACCCGATTGCACTGATTTCCTCTTTTAAATTGCAACGGAAAATCCATTACATAACAAAAACAAAAGCTCTACTTGAAAAATCGAATTCCCATAAACATTCCCTGCATTGGCAACATTTCATTAACAAGCATCATTGGGCTTTATCCCACACACAAAAGCAGTCGCGCCAGTGCTTGACTTGTCTCATATAAATTTGCGAACAAAACAAAAAAAAATCGTTGCCCAATGTACTACCGAAATCCAAGATTCCCATTTTCTGGAATCAACATGTCTCTAGTATTTGGATGCACACATGGTACATGCATCTAAAGATCTAGGCACATTTTCCTATTCTAAGTTTGGTGTCTATGGTGTGCAAAATGTGGGAGGTTTGAATATTATCTAAAGTAATTGAACGAATGTTTTTTAACCAAAAGAAGGCGCGGATCAGAATTTGAATGTGTAAAGGAATATTTGAATGATAATATGTATTCTTCAGCTTAAAGAAAAACATTGACTGAAATGATGATATGTGTATTGGTGTAAGCAAAGTTTATTATTGAATTGCTTATTTCGGTAAGTCAAGCAGTTTGGAATTGCTTACTACGAGTGCACGTCACTGGTAGTCGTATTACTAGTATGTAGTAGAAGAGGCCTATTATGTGCAAGTTTTGTATGGATGATATCAAAATGTCCAAATTTAAATGAATGTTATGTATTAAAGTTCTTGCAAATGTACAAGTGCGAATCATTTTCAATTTAAATTGGAATTGTTTGTGACACTTGGTTTCATATCTCCACTTCTCACCCTCTCTCCACCCCTCTAGTGAGTTAATATAAGTGCTTCACACCATCTAGACCTCTACGGTCGAGTTTTCAAGTAAAATCACGCCTTCACGGCTTATACAAACAGAATTCTCACACTTTCGTGGTCGGTCTTGCACATGGATAGCTGCAAAGATGCAAGACCTGATGAGTGCTACTATCCATACGAAACCACTAAGCTCGGAGAAATTAATTCAGAGGGAATTTGAGAATAAAAAATAGTTGGTCCCGTTGCGGGGCGCGAACAGCAGAGACCGTGTTTCGAGTAGCAAAAAATGCCCGGTGCGTTACCGAGCTAATGAAACCAAGTGTCACAAACAATTCCAATTTAAATGAATGTACTATTATTAAATATTACGTGACTGTTACGAAACTTGGAAATATTATTGCCCATGGTGTTGATAATCGTTGGCTATCAATATTTTTGACCACGGGTGTGTTTGAGGCATGCAGGGGTGTGCTAACTGTAACTATAGAAATATACTATTATTAACCTATTTTGAGAAGATATCAAAATTCCATAATTTTTAGTTTAATTTTGCCAGTTGAAAGCCGGCTTCCTCTAAGTTTTCATATTTCTAGGTGTAACAGTCTCGGGATGCAAGGGAGTTGGACAAATTATGATCTCATATTTTCCCCTTTTCCTCATTTCCGTTTTTTTTTTGATAACATGGCAAAAATCGAATGTACTCTGTGGTACCTTTTTTCTCATGATACTCCACTTGCCTTACCAGATGAAAAAATTTTTTTTACCTTTATTTCCCCTCTATGGGGAACCTCTTCTTAAAGTAAAGTAAAGAAAAAAATTAAAATTAATTAATTAATTAAATTAAAAGTAAAATAAAATTTAATTTTGAATGCACTTCGAGCAGCCTTCCGACCATCTTCAGCCAAGCGATTAAAATTAAAATTGGAAAAATAAATTAATCGTGTTGCTGAAGATGGGCCGAAAACTGCCCAAAATACATTCAAAATAAAATTTTACTTGCAAATTCAGAAACGCAGTGTTTGAAGTCATTTTTATATTCATTTTTTTTTTTTAAGATAATCCATCTATGTCCAGTTTTATTTTGAAGCAGGGTGGTGCTTGGACTACTCCAGTGTAGAAGCCTTGAAGAATCTTCTCAACACACATTTTCCTGATAGTTGACCCGTTCTCGATCAGAATACCAATGATCGGATAAATGTTTTGGCACCATGTGACTCCAATTTCATCGTTTCAAAGAAGGAGGTCCGAGCTTCGACCATTTTCAATTATGGTGCATATTCTTAGTTTAAGGCTTCATTCCCAACGCGGGGAAAAGCCCACATGCGGAACTAAAAGATCTTAGGTCCGTTAGTCTATCCTCCCCACTTCTTGCGATTCTGGAGAGGCTAATCGAAATCCAACTGAGAAATGCAATCCCAAGGGAAGGTCGGTAGATAAAGCACTGCTTTCCATTGTGGGTCACATCGGGAAATATTTTAATTATAAGCTATATCCGTTCTCGAGTATAAGGTCGGCCGCTTTCAACAGGGCCAACTTAAGATGATCTGAAGGCATTAGTTATCGTATAGCCAAGCAGATTTGGCCAAGGTTAGTTATCAGCCGAACCACAAAACTATTCTCGATGTCGAAACAAAAAATCGGTGTGGTGGTGGACATGGTTACTGGACACTGTCTCAGTGGTGTGTCAAATTAAACTTTTGTATTCATACACTTTCTGTTTTGAAAATCCGAGCAGTTTGCAATTTCTTCCTAACATAAATGACTAAAAACTCGGACAAACGATGCATCCGAATGATCATTCAGCGAATTAGTAATTCCTTGCAATAATGACCATATTCGAATGTTTGAACTATCATTCGTGAGAACAGACATGAAATCGAACGAATTATAATTCAAATGGGAGTGATCATTCGGGTGCATCGTCTGTCTGTCATCGTCTGCGACCGGTAGCGCAGTGTGCTGAGGCATCAGTCTGATGTTTGACTACCGGCGTTTCGGGTTCGAATTCCGTCCACGACAACGTTCGTGGCAATGGATGTGCAGGAGATGCATGCTGGCAACTGCATTCTCCGAAACCAGTTTATGCCGTAGAAACGTCAACTGGGCCACATGGAACAGTTGACTCGCTATGCCCCACAAGGGATTAGGGCAATTGAGAGATCGTCTGAGGTATAAGCATCTCCAGGATTAGGACATTTCATCTCCTATTGGTATCGGACACTACAAAAACCCTCATATGTCGGGCAAACCGCTCTACTTTCCGACTTCATTATTTTAAACATTTTGCTTTTAATTGGCAATAAAGAAAGAATTAACATAATTTGAATAATCTCAATATTCCCACTTTATTTATTCGAGTTATTTACTATACAACTTATATAACTTTTAAGTACAAGTATGTGTAAAAAGGCGGAATACAAAAGGTCAAAACTCGTCTGTGTATGATAAAATCCATAATTCAGTTCCATAAATATTCTGCAATCTTTCCATGGAATGAAACAAAAATAAATACATTATATAAATTTCAGGATTGAAAGAAGAAAAAAAAATATATTTCAAGAGATAACATTTTCATGGATATGTGAAAGGATACTTGGTTATTTGAATATAAAAAAAAAATCTTGTCAATAAATTCAGTATATGGATTCAATTGAAAACCAGGCCGAAGCTTCGCTTCGGCCCGGAGTCCGAAGCGTATATACCCTAGACTTCTACAGACCTAGTGGAGATACCAAAAGTACCAATTGGCAACGACCATATGCATTAAGAAAGGGTCTCCCATATGGCCAGTTCATAGGAGAGGTTGGCACTCATTCATTAGGATCTTGACCATTCTCAAAATCAATTAACTAACTAACCCATTCTACAATATTTGTCGAATTTTTCAAGTCGCTAGCTTCATTCTATCGGAAGGTATTGCTTATTTGAAGTTTCACTTGTAGAGGAGGTAAGGGTTCCTTAGGTCGGATCTTGCTCATCATTGCCACCAACCAATTAGATCACCCTACAACCATTTAAACAAAATTTCAAGTCTCTAACTTCACTCTATCGAAAGTTATCGCTTATTTAAAGTTTCGTTTGTAGGGGAAGTAGGGGTTTCGTTGATCGGATGTTACCCAGCTTTAATGCCAACTAACTCAATCTCACTTCGAACATTTGACCAAAATTTCAAGTCACTGGCTTCATTCCATCAAAAGTTATCGCTTATTTGAAGTTTCATATGTAGGGGAGGTGGGGGTTCCTTGGGTTGGATCTTGCCCATATTCAACACCAACTACGTAGGTCTTACTAGCAACATTCCACCAAATTTTTAACTCGGTAGTATCATTCTATCAAAAGTTATCGCTTATTTGAAGTTTCATTTGTAGGGGAGGTAGGGGTTGCTTGAGTCGGATCTTACCCATTTTCAATACCAACCAAGTAGATCCTACTAACAACATTTTGTCAAATTTTCAACTCGCTAGTGTCATTCTATCGAAAGTTATCGTAATTAAAGGAATATTGAATTTTTTTAAATTTGTAGGGGAGGTAGGCGTTCCTTTAATCCGATTATGCCCAACTTACTAGAACTCAAGCATCTTCTCACCCCAGGGTTACATGCCAAAAATCAGGCGTCTACGTCAATTGGTTCAAGAGTTATAGACAAAAAACCCGAAAAGTAGGGTAGTACGGGGCTCTTTGTAAGAAAATCACCGTTAGTTTTCAACTGATCGATTTTATTTTCCCAGGAGTTTATAAGATTACCCTCACGAGTAATCTACCAAAGCTAGAGCTTTTCATATTTATTTAGTCGGAAGTTACAGATACATTTATGTATTTTACATATGTAGGGGAGGTAGGCGTTCTCTTGGCTTGATCATGCCCATTTTCAATACCATCCAACTAGATCACACTTCCAACATTTGACCAAAATTTCAAGGCTCTAGCTTCATTCTATCGAAAGTTATCGTGCGAACGGACAGACAGACAGACAGACAGACAGACAGACAGACAGACAGACAGACAGACAGACAGACATGGCTTAATCGAATCAGGAGGTGACCCTGATCATTTATATATATACATTGCTATACCTCCGGAGCCTCCTTTAAGGTGTTACATATTTCCGTCGTGACAAAAACAATATACCCTATACTAAAAGTCTAGGGTATAACTAGGGTATAAAAAAAACAAGGACAGGACACTCTCTTCCAATAAAGGTAAATTAAAAACAAGTCAGCCTTCGGCTAGCTAGCCGAAAGTACATTTTGATTTATGTTGGATTTGCTACTTTGAAATTAGTAATAAATGTTGTTCCGATTTCATTGCTCCCATGAGAGGTACTCCTGTCCGCGCCGTTTTTATACTGTCAAGCACGGAGCACTGTGAGAGTTCTATTAGTATTCACAGGCAGTTTTTGATCGCGCCGATTTCAGTTCCGAGCTCTAGATTAGATTGTTGCCTTTACTCTAAAGTGAGAAAGGTTTGTTGGCTGTAGATGTATTTCGTGTGAGTTTTCTAGGGGTTTTCGTCCATGTTCAATGTTAATGCAGAACAGAGCCACTAAACCATAGAATCCATGCAAATAACAATATGCCTGACTGAATCTTAGGCTATACACCGTCCGCAGTGGAGCTCGTTTCAATAATGTCTAGATCGATTTAGTCCAGTGACAAAGACGTTAGTAAACTGCTCCGCCTAGCGATATATCTAATTATAGCTTCCATCGCGTACCATCTAACAATAAGTGACAGGCTTCACAACATTTGTACTTTGTAGGAACTATCTCTGGATTCTGTTTAAAAGTTATCAAGTAGTCTTTCATCATCCTAGCTCCAAGGTAGAAGAGCTATAGAATGTAGATTTCGTAGTGATAACCTAAACAACACTGGATAAAAGCGCCAAAACGCACCTAGTATCTTGGAATGATCTTACCAAATTCTCTTGTATCGAATGTTGGGATCCCTTCTAAAGCAAAATCTATGGGCCAATAGTTGTTGAGCCCCTGGCCCGGATTTTCTCTCGACGACTCTGGTACCGCACTATTAATGCCAATTGACCTTATTTCCGTTTCAAAAGGGAAGTAAAGTCCATTGACATTGTCGCTTTTGAGATGGTTTATTATACCTCGCCATTGAATTCGTTTAAAATTAATCGAGATTACCAAGATATTTTTCTGTCGACATTTTGATAAGTCGAGATAGTTTGTAATCGAGATTTTCTCATGTCGAGATTTTGAAGTAGTATTCCATAAAAAAAAACTCCACTTTGGTAATCTAGATTTCAAAAGTCAAGTTTCCTACCGCTCCAAATTATGGAGTATTTCAATGGGCACTCGTTCTCAATAAGTGTTTTGAAGACAACAGGAAGTCTGGTAGGTCTAGGTATAGGGAGTTGATTATGACTTAAGAGGTGAGAGGGTTCAAATCCCAAAATCCCACAAATGATACATTAAAATGTTGTACTAAGGCCGCCTCCACACAATAGCAACGAAGCAACCAAACAGATTTGTCTCTATGTCTTTGGAACGAAGTTTAAACGTTCTGTGATTTACCGGATTCCAGGATATTTCAGACTAACACCATCCTAACTCCATATAAGACTACAATCCTATGTAATTTCAAAATAAATGGTAGCGCCATTGCCTTTTAATTCTATCTCAAATCCAGTCCCACGTGAAAAGTATCTTCAAATTTAAATTAGAAAAGGAAAAAATAGATATCAGCATATACATGAACCTTCAAGCGTATACGACTTACATACTTCATTTTCAACCAGTTCGAAAGAAAAGAAGATTTTCATACGAAATTGTATCAATAAACCACACAAATATGCAGGGGATGCTTATGACGCGATACCCTCCCACACAAACATTCGTTCGTACCAGATTTAGCCCGCGGACTCTATCTTACGTTAATGCGCCGGAGAAAGAAAGAATATACCACAAAGATATTTGGTTTTTTTTCAGTGGGAACGAAGTGAGCTCCAATATTGGTTTATACTTTACACATTCGACAATTGGAAATAACAATATGATAATGGGATATTAGAGAGACACTTTAGGGAATATTTGGCATGGCACAAAAAAGAAGCTGAGCACAGAAAAATACCGAAAATACTGCTTTTTTTTAAAGATATCTCCCCCAATTTTGACATGCATCAGTGTTCGGATGCGAAATGGAAAAAGTTTGCAAATAGGAGCTTACAGGATGAACGATTTTCAATGAAGAGAAATCAAATCAACATTTAAATGAGACTGACGTTGCCGTTTCCTGAGCTGAGGGAGCTCAGAGCATTCCTTATGTATGGTATTAAATCTCGTCTGATAAATTACTGTAATTGTTAACCGTATGACAATTTCGTTGTATGATTAATTTACATTTAATTTGTAGTACGATAAGATTTATTTGAAAAGCATTGTTCAGGTTTCTCCTTACGTTCTAATTAATGACTGAATAATGTCTACCTTTGAAAATGAATGGAAATGTACACACAAGTGTATCTTTTGTTGAAGAACTAGACTATGAATCCTTACAATTCAAGTTTAGTTGTTGGTCTGAACAATTTTGCGTCTTATCTGGATATGTTGTCGTGTTGAGGGTGATTTCAAAATTCGGAAGGACAACTTTGAAAAACCGTTTAGCGTTACCTACTCTGACAACTGCTGAAGCTCCGTAATTAGAGAACCTGGTGTTTGGACTGAGGCAATTGAAAAAAAAAAACCGTCTTAGCCTGCGTCGCGTCGGGCTATTGAGCCAAAATTATGAATTTTGCGTTACAATCCTGGCTGAACAACAACTTTTCATACATTTTTGATTCACTGTCAGATTGCCTTGTTTTGCGATTTATTTGTGATGGTATCCTCACAATAAACTCACCCATTTTTGAAATAACAATTAACGTATCTCTTGCACTTTAAAAAAATTTACTGATGATAGATCCACGAACAGAACGGCCCAATAGCCCTAGCTAAAAAAGTCGACGTCTTAATGTGGGTAAATATTTGATATCGTTACGAATGTATAGTCTCA
This sequence comes from Chloromyia formosa, assembly GCA_964017055.1. Classification (NCBI taxonomy): domain Eukaryota; kingdom Metazoa; phylum Arthropoda; class Insecta; order Diptera; family Stratiomyidae; genus Chloromyia; species Chloromyia formosa. The sequence goes on from OZ024813.1 coordinate 19,925,074, forward strand.
TACAGTCAACCAAAATGGTCTGACGATTGGGGGGAACCAATTTAGAACTAATTTTTTCGTCAAGTCTCGAGTTGTAGGGTCCCCCCCCCCACCGTGCAAATCATCAGCGTTGTATGGAAATGACGTTTGTTGTTTGTTTTTAAGAATGAAGCCAATTTTTCAAGCATTTGTAAATGGAACCATAATGCTTTTTTGTTTGGTAACACAAAATAATGAATTTTTAATTAAATTCATACTCCAATATTTTCACCGTCCACGTCTTTAAAATAATGATCATTAGCACAAAACATCCATTAAGTTTCGACAGCATCTTGAGGAATCATAACCAAATTGAACGAAAAGTTTTAATACCTCATATCATATTATGGTTAGAGCTAATATCACACGGATTCTCATGAACCGGGGCCCGGGAGATTGACGGCTGTCAAGCATTGTCAACGATGGTCGTACATTATTCGCGATTAGGGATCAAGCCATAGAGTACGGAACACTATTTATGTGTATCTTTTTGATGTTCGCCTTCGATCGACGCAGGGTGGCGCAACAAAACGCACCTTAAAACACAGGATTCAATGGTACAATCCTCATGGGCCATATATATGTCTCCGTAGAAGCTCCTTCCTTCCTTCCCTATTTGTCGTAGCTAGGTGTTTGAACGAAGAAGTCGAGTGAGGATCGCTTTTCTTGCAAACCGATATTTGTGCCTGAAATATTGGAGGGGCGTTGCCCCCCCCCCCCCCCCCCCATATTTGGATTGAGGGGCAAAAAGTGCCTTGCCCCCCATAGTCGGCGCCTATGGTTGGACTCATCCTGACCGGCAAAATGACTTTAACATGGGATCAAATGGATGAGCCCGTGAAACGCCAGCCGTGTGATAGCGATGAGCCGATGTGTCCAGCCAAGAATTTTCATGAGCCTTAATTTTTCATTCTGGCGCGTAAATTCGATTCATGATTTCAGTCCAGACCGACTGAAAGTTTCAATTTAAGGAAAATGCACTACCTGCGGCTTGATTTGAACCAATTTGACATGCAGATAATTGCAAATGCTCTGGAAAATGATACTAGGAAGTTTCCATGCCAGACATTTGAGCTAGTGATAGGTGATAGAGGCTATTCTTAACAGTATAATAATAAGCCCTCTGTACCCAAAACATTGTGTTCCTCCTACACCTTTGCTCATTTGCTCTAACCCCTAGTAGGGCATTGCGCGTCAACTATTCAATGTAGCTTAGCTGACGTTTCATTGATATAAACCAGTTTCGGACGATGAATGTTGCCAGCATGCACCTTCTGCTCCCATTTAGTCGCCTATCTGCGACAAGTCAGGAGATGTGGCTTATTATTACGCCCCAGACCACAGGGGGAAGACAACACAAGCTTTTACGGCCACGAACTCCGTGGACGGGACTGGAACCCGTAACGACCGTTATATTGTATCCAGACAAAACTGCTACAACACCTTGCTTGCCGTTCATCCCTATTGGGGTCGAAAATTGAACTAATGACAAAAAATGATTTGGTTAGCCTCTGAAACACCAACCGTGTGAAAACCTCCATTAGAGCCCATGTAAAAGCCATCGGTCGGTGAGTACAAGAGTCCGTGAGCCGGTGAGCGACTGACGAATTCATCCAGTGAAAGCTCTGGTTAAACTCTGTACTTTTGGTGAGTTCGGGTCCTATTATGCTAAAAATATTGTGGACTCATCGATTCTGCATGAAAACTGCCTAAAGACCTAAAATTATAATTTCCACTGCTAAATGTGTAGAATGTATAAACACACATACAGGTGAAATTAATAAAGCATCGTGTTAAGGATAAAGGTTCATCTTCGCCCACACAATGTCTTTCATTCGAAACAAAGGCTATGTCAACAATATAAATCGGTTCCTCATTATTTCTCTACGCCTGGGACACGGAGGCTGAGAAATTCTCATATCGAATTCATGACATTAATTGAATTACTAAGTAGGCTCCTATGAATAAAATGAACCATTAATGAACTTTTAATAGATGAGGGCAAATTGCCAGTGAATTGTATCCTTTTTTGGGTTGTCTGGCATTTTCAGGAAGATAATGATAAATGGTTGTGTTTATTGGTTCGAAGACAAAGATTCGGATTGGGTTAAAAAATACATGGGCATTTTAATTTGTTTAATTAATCGAATGGATTGATTAGTAATTGTAAATTGTTCGCCTACAAAATATAATTTTGTTAAGTGATTTTTTTAATCTCTAAAATTGTTGCTGATTCATCTCCATTTGCTCGAACTAACACATGCATAACTACGTAATAATTCTTTCAAAAACAGAATCTCCATTTTAATGTGATAAGACCGAGTGAATTCCACTTTATACGAATTTCCTAATTTGGAGCAGTTAACGTCCAACAAATTAGGGTTTTGCTGCAAAAAGTAGGTAGCTTTTGCTACAAAAGGTAGGTAGGTAGGTAGGTAGTAGGACCTCATCGGGCTTCTTTTTAGTCCTTCCACCGTTATGCATCCCCACAAGCACATTAAGGCTACTTGCTCTAAGTCTTAGGACTTAGCCATCTTTACTTCACGTATTTTCCCTTCAAGTAGTTGTGCTTTCCTCTGTAGCACCCCCATCCTTCCTATAGAGTAGTTTTTCCTTTTAGATTCAGTTTAACAAGGCAGTCCTGGCTTTGTGTTCGTCTTTTGTGGTTTAGCCACGTACCTAAGGCCTCCACAAATGCTTTGAATTGCCGGCATTTGGAGCATCTTCGGTGACCGGACAAAGCGCGGAGGACCTTTCTGTTGCCAGGATTGTCTTTACACTTCATTAATGCTTTTGATTACATTATTACATTTGTTTCTATTGTTGAGATGCTCAACAGATTTCAAAGATAATGAGTGAATCATTGCAAGGAATCCAGTGTTTTTGATTCTCTGGATTCTGTTGATCATCTGAATAGTGGAGAAATCTAATATTTTTTTCTTTTCTCTTTGCTATTTTTCTCCTCTACAATGGCTACCGGCTAGCTCAGGAGCCCAGTTCTTTTTTTCGTTTTTGCAGCACACTCTGCCATCAGCTTATACTTCTTGGCAGTCCTCACTGTAGAAGCTGCCCTGTAATGAACCATATTCTGGTCTGGTTGTGCTGCTTAAACCGGCAGATCTATGGCAGCACCTGATTAGTAAGGATCTGTCGGCGGTACGAAACCAGAGGCCGAGGGTCCCATTACACCTAGACCCCAGTGCGAGCGCGAGAGCAATCGAGCCATCCGCTAACCATTCCATCCTTATCGCTTCATTTTTTTTTTATTCCCCATTTTTACCTGTCTTGTTTGTGTTGTCTTCCCCAGGCCTATGAATTTTTGTTAATACGTAAAGGACAGGGGCAACGAGCATCTCCCGAACTGAGCTACAGCAAGCATAGGCCGCTGCTAGCTCGTTGAGGGGCCCATTTCTTCGCAGATGGCATTGCCTGACCTTCACGGTCATAATGCAACCTTAGGCTCCGTTCCCACGGGCATCTCCGGATGCCCACCAGACCGTCTTTTACAAAATCTTGGCGGTAGAACGAGAAACAGAAAACGGATGGTGTGCATGGTTTTCGGGATTTGTAAATCTGTCAAGATTTAGATGTCTGATGTGCATATACTTTAAAGCTGGTGGGCTATAGTACAATAGACTTCCCTCTTTGTTGCGGTGCTTGTGTGCACTCCGGGCCCACGGGTCTCCCGCTTAACTATATAAACACTTTAAATTATTGGAATTCCGAAAACTTCCCAGTTTCTGACGAATCAATCCAAAACATTTTATCCAAAAGTAATCAAATCAACTTCTCTGTTATTCAAATTTTCTGTTTCTGATTCAAATAGATTGTGCGCTTTCATCAACCTCTCTATCATCCTTTCTCAGCATTTCACACAAATTCCCAATTATACCATATAATTAGTGTACCAGGGAATTCATGAGTTGTACGAGTACAATTGCTTCCAGCATCCAAGAAATGAGCAACAATCTTGAAAGATACAATAACAATTCTAGTTGGCACACGAAAAGATCTATATACGATAGTGAATGAATCCCAAAAACTTGACGAAAACAAGTTTGTAATGAATTTTACATATCAGCGTGTCTTTGAGTTGAGGGTGAATTTCATATTCTTGTTCAAGGATGTCGGTGTGAGATGTACGTACAAGTGAAGTAACATAACGCTTTTGTAAACTGCACTTTATACGTGTGTGTGTGTGTATTGAGCTCATCTACAATTCCTATTCTCTTTCACAATCCAGAGCAATAATAGGAACGGCAACGATATCAGAAACCCGACGAAAATACACTGCACAATACACAGGATGCAAAGTGTTTGGTATTCATTCCGACTATTTCGTTCATTTCGTAGTTTCTGAGCTTGAGCTGCTTCGTTAGTTGCAACCGCAGGGCCACATGCTTAGGAAGTCTTGCACAGACTTAAAAACCCTGAACTCTACTGAAAATTTCTTCAGTTTGGTGAATAATGTTAGACACTCGTATACGAGTATGTACAGCTGTATACTTAAACGGAGTATCTATAAGGAGTAAGGACTGGTTTGTGAGAATAAGGACGAAGGAGTATACAGTGGACACCTCTTTTAACCGGACGCGGACATGCAATTTCGTACACTCAAAGCAACTTACTCCCTATTCTTGCCTTGCCAACTCCAACAGATGTACGCAAGGCCGAGTTCAACCTAAGAATCGCATAATCCGCTGGAAAGTTCACGACCGTGCCGCCAACCACACGCCATATTTTACCTCCAATGAAGTAACTGCAGCTATCAGAAAAGCGAAAAACTCAAAAGCCATGGGACCTGATAGAATCTCAATGCTTATGCTCAAAAACCCCGATATGCCAGCAGCAGCAGCAATAGAGTACCTTACAGTACATTCAAACAGTCCATCTCTTCGCTGATCGTTCCTGAGTTCTGGAAGAAAGGGAGAGTGATCCCAATTTTGAAGCCGGGGCAAAAAAGCGACACTGATGCGAATCTTACCGGCCCATTACACTTTTATCGCCATTTGCCAAAACGCTAGAGGGTCTGCTACACCCTGTTCTTATGGACCACATCCAGCTAGAAGATCACCAGCATCGAAGGATGCGCAACACTAAAACGGCTATGGATGCCATTACATCCCGCATTCACGTTGGCTTTAACCAGGCCAACTATCTCGCTGGTAGGCAGTCCTACACGCAGTTCAAGAACAGCAAGTCGAAACTCAGGGAAAATAAGTAAGGTGTTCCCTAAGGAGAAGTATTATCTCCCACCTATCATTTGAGGTGTAGCTGGCAACTGCATTCTCTGAAACCAATTTATGCCAACGAAACGTCAACTGGGCCACATGGAACAGTTGACGCGCTATGCCCCACAAGGGGTTAGGGCAATTGAGTATCATTACATCTATCCGGAATTTCAACACATCCTGATTATCTCCAATTAATTACGTATGCTGATATAACTGTTCAATTTTGGCAACAGGGAACGACATCAATGAAATGTGCGAACTGATTAATGGCTACCTTATTGAACTTAACGGGTTCTTTGAAAGCAAGGACTTCACTGTGTCAGCATCCAAATCATCCACAACCCGATTTGCCACCTGGACAAAAGCAGTAAGAACGCAGCTTGAGATATATTATAGGCAACAAACGCAACGAAAATCCTTGGGGTTGCCCTGGATAGCATGGCGACTTCTTCTGTCCATGCCACAACTATATGCAACGGAATGCGTGGTAGGAATAAAATCCTTAAACCTTAGCGGGTAGCACATGGGGAAAGATAAGGAAACGCTACTGGTCACCTACAAAGCGGTCGGAAGATCTGTGGGCAACTATGCTGTTCCTGTGTGTTCTCAGAACCTATGTGATACACAGTGGAAGCACATTCAGACTTGTCAAAATGCCGCTCTAACTGGATGTCTCCCCAAGACCACCTACATCAAGAAACAACGACGTTGCTTATCAGAAACCACAACAAGCTCCTTGCGAAACAATGTTTAGTAGGCTGCTGCCGGAGGTAACATCCTAACTTCCATATAATGGACAAGACTCCGCCACCAAGACATGTTCGGCGTGATCTGAGGGACCTTGAGCCCGATGTCCAGGCATATAAAAGGAATTCTTTCGACGACGCCGCCTACAAATCTGCCATTAAATTACTCCATCAGCAAGAGGTGCACTTATCAATTGCGGTATTAAAACCAAATCCAGTACTTTTGGCGCAACCACCACCCATAGCACCCGAAGAGAAGAGGCTTCCACGACCCACCAGGACGACACTTGCCCAACTTCGATTAGGCTGATGTTCACGCCTCAACTCTTTTCTATTCCGTATTGATGAAAACATCCAAAACATTTGTCCAGCCTGCAACGGAACACCTCCTGACGTAGATCACATTTTCACGTGCCCAGCTGCACCCACACAGCTTACCCCAAGGTCGTTGTGGGGACTCCATAGAAGCAGCTACATTCCTTGGACTTGACACCGAGGAGCTTGAAACGGAATTAAACATATAACACACACACACACACACTGCAACTTTGACCATCGCTACAACAACAACGCCTTATTAAGCGGACAACACAAATTCAAAAATCTGTGAATCACTAACTAACTCATATCTGTTGTAATTCATGTAGCCTGGGAGCATGGTCCAAGAACAGAAGGTTACGCAAAGAAATGTGCATTTTTTCCTTCTCTCTGCGCATGACGTCACAGTTTTAAATTTTCATATTGTATGTGAGCGTTGCATTTTGTGTAAAATTTTGTTCATCCTTGAGAGAAATCCTCGGTTTTATCCTAATATTCACGAAGTTATGAACAATGAACCTTCAAGCAAGCGCACTGTCTGTATGAGATTTTGTAAAAAATCCCATTCCCATTCACACCCCCTTCAGAGGTAGAATCAGAGGGGGTTGTTTCTTTTTTTAATGAATTCTTTAATTTTATAAAAGAAAATTTAAAAACAGTGACATAATAGTATATGTCACAGTTCATTAGTTGAATTCTCCTATAAGCAGATATATGTTATCTATTAAACGAAGGTGTCCGCTTAACAGAGAGTACACTGTACTTGATAGTTAAATGCAGTGTTAAAGATGTGCATGGCATGTTCCATAACAAGGAACGCATCTCCTCCTGACGAGCTGCTACCTTAAAATATTCATGATTCAGATTTTGTTATCGGCTTTGTCGAAGCAATGCATATATGTATTCACATGGACGAGAGACGAGATGAGAATGGAAAATTGCTGGTGTTTTCAATTTTGAAACGGATTAATGTTGTTTGACTGGTGTTGTACCGCCTGCAGCAAAGCGAGACACAAATCTAATTGTTCGTAAGGATTTCCCGAAAACTAAGAAAATTATCATTAATTGAAATGTATGTTTACTTTTCCCAATATTTTATTGAATTCAATTGAATTCAGAATGAGAATTGTGCAGAGGAAAAGACGTTATTGTTTACTGACTTTGCATCAATCTCGATTTTATGTCCATGACTAACAAAGTAACTCTTTGAGGGAACATTGGAATCTCTTTTAATCTTTGTTAATTTCGCTTTAAGTTGATTGAATTTTGGTTACAGGGAAGTTCCCAATATACACGGCATTAGGGTCGAGCGGTCCAAAATATCAGGACTCACGAAAGTGCCTATAGCTGGCCCATACCACCCATGATTGAATTTTGGTTACAGGGAAGTTCCCAATATACACGGCATTAGGGTCGAGCGGTCCAAAATATCAGGACTCACGAAAGTGCCTATAGCCGGCCCATACCACCCATTTTCTAATTACTGAAGCATTTTTAAATTCACCATTTTTTCATCTGTCTCTGTGTGTTGTCTTTCCTTAAAGACCTCTGAGTTTCTTCGATGCAATCGGCGGCGTGCAAAGTCAATATCACGCCGAGGCACAACTTCAAAATGTCGCTATATACGACGTAAAAAACTTCTCGAAATTGACTCGAGCTGAAGCGAACAAACGAGTAAAAAGCGTTAATGAATGTCGTTCATTTGCAGCTTCTTTCGCTCCTCATTAGAAATCCCAAAATTTTCTAATGGCTCACTAAAAATTTCGTTTTGTATTTTTTTTTATACTCTCAACCTTATATGGTATACTACTTTGCCCTAACCCCTAGTGGGTCATAGCGGGTCAAACACTCCTGTGCGCCATCGTACTCTGTTCTAGGTAACAGGACGCAACTCCCCAAACGACTTACCCACCACCTTACACTCCTGTGCCACAGACCGACGCTTTATGAATTTTAGTAACCCATCTTGGTCGACCTTGATTGGAAACGGGGTTAAATTTCAAGGCATGCAAAGCAATGCATTTATCATCCCTCCGCAATGTGTGACCTATCGACTGCCATTTTCGCCTGCGTATCAACTCGTCGATTGGCATCTGACCGGTACGTCTTCATCTGATGTTGTTTCGGGCCAGAAAATTCTTAGAATTCGACGAAGACATGAGTTGACGAAAGCTTGCTGCTTTCTGGTAATCATTACGGAAATTTTTACCATGTACTGCTCCCATACAAAAGGACAGAAACAGACCCAGCCCAGTTTCTACGACAGGCCGGCAAATGAAATTATTCTTACTCAGCACACCACAGGGGGAATGTTTACCTCAACCTAATATCGCACCGCACGATTTTTGCTGAGATGGGTAACGAGGGCCGAAAAGGAACTTAGTTACAGCAAGTATAGACCGCTGAGGGGTATTTTTATTCGCCGGATCATCGTCACTATAGTGACCTTAGGCTCCAGCCTGTAATGAACCACCTGCAATGAACCATATTATGGTCTGGTAGTGCTGCTTCCACCGGCAGATCTATGGCAGCACCTGATGAGTAAGGATCTGTCGGTGGTACGAAACCATCGGCCGAGGGTCCCATTACACCTGGACCTCAATACGAGCGCGAGGGCAAGCGAGCCATCGCCCAACCATTTCATCCTTATCGCCTCGTTTTTTTTATTCCCCATTTTTACCTCCCTTGTTTGTGTTGTCTTCCCCAGGCCTATGCATTTTTGTTAATACGTAAAGGACAGGGGCAACGAGCGGCGAAAACCCCGCCCACGTCTCCCGAACTGAGCTACAGCAAGCATAGGCCGCTGCTTAGCTCGTTGAGGGGCCTTTTTCTTCGCCAGATGGCACGGCCCGACCTTCACGGTCATTATGCTACCTTAGGCTCCGTCCCCACGGGCATCTTCGGATGCCCGCCAAACCGTCCGTTACATATTTGGCGCCCAACGTGGGGCCCATTTCTGGTCAATAACAGGACTAAAAAGGACCTCATCGGATTTCTTTTTAGTCCTTCCACCGTTATGCATCCCCACTAGCACAGTAAGGCTACTTGCTCTAAGTCTTAGGACTTAGCCATCTTTACTTCACGTATTTTCCGTTCAAGTAGCTGTGCTTTTCTCTGTAGCACCCCCATCCTTCCTATAGAGTAGTTTTTCCTTTTAGATTCAGTAACAAAGGCAGTCCTGGCTTTGTGTTTGTCTTTTATGGTTTAGCCACGTATTTAAGGCCTCCATAAATGCTTCGAATTGCCGGCATTTGGAGCTTCTTCGGTGACCGGACGAAGCGCGGAGGAGCTCTGGATACATTTTTGTTTGCCAGGATTGTCCTTCTAAGTAACTTAAAAAATTATTTATTTACATAGTATTGCATTTTTCTATTATTCATCTGCTCAGCAATTTACAGAGTTTATGAGTGAATTATTGCAAGGAATGCAGTGTTGCGCCTCTGCTGGCCTCAGAATTCTTTGTAACCTGTTGATCATCTGAATGGTTGGGAAATGTAGTATTTTTTTTTCTGCTTTGCTAATTTTTCCCCTCTACAATGGTTTTCGGCTGATTCCGGTACTCAGCTCGCTTTTGTTTTGTTTTTCTATTTTTAGCAGCACACTTTGTCCTCAGCTTCTTCTTCTTGGCAGGCCTCGAAGTAGAAGCTGCCCTGTAATGAACCACCTGCAATGAACCATATTATGGTCTGGTAGTGCTGCTTCCACCGGCAGATCTATGGCAGCACCTGATGAGTAAGGATCTGTCGGTGGTACGAAACCATCGGCCGAGGGTCCCATTACACCTGGACCTCAATACGAGCGCGAGGGCAAGCGAGCCATCGCCCAACCATTTCATCCTTATCGCCTCGTTTTTTTTATTCCCCATTTTTACCTCCCTTGTTTGTATTGTCTTCCCCAGGCCTATGAATTTTTGTTAATACGTAAAGGACAGGGGCAACGAGCGGCGAAAACCCCGCCCACGTCTCCCGAACTGAGCTACAGCAAGCATAGGCCGCTGCTTAGCTCGCTGAGGGGCCTTTTTCTTCGCCAGATGGCACGGCCCGACCTTCACGGTCATTATGCTACCTTAGGCTCCGTCCCCACGGGCATCATCGGATGCCCGCCAAACCGTCCGTTACAAGCCACATGCATGTCGTCAGATGCCCACCTACCGGCCCATTACAAAATGCAATATATAACTACTGCAATCAAACCGGATAAGAATGCCGAAAAGGTCTGAAGCCCCTCGTTGGGTGCCACTATTTATAAAGCTTTTTCTACTAAAATGCTACTCGGAGATGTGTTTTAGACAGAATTCAAAATAAATAAAAAATAAACCGTCAGTCATTTGCGCCTGTAATCTCCAAACAATAAAATACAAAAAATTCTCATAACCAAATCCTCACATAATGTCATAGCAATAAACTTCCCGTCGCAATTCACTAAAACCATTTTCAATACGTCTTTCACGGCCGCCAGACGAATTATCTTGTTTTCACCGAAACCGCATTATTAGGCAGAAAATTAATAACTCATAACAGTTTTTCTCCACCCCCGAATTGCCTTCTCAATTTGTCAAACATCCCATCCACAAACGTATGTACCAATATACATTTATGCATACAGATATAAATATTTTATGTAAATCCCCGAAAATCGCATTGCCCTATCAAAAGACCATTAATAAAATGCTAAAAGTCAAAGAACATTATTATTAAGGCGTTATTAAGTCGTAGCTTTTACAATGCGACCCGCCCGTAAAAATGTCCAGTTCGTTCGTTCGTCCTGGAAATGGTGAAAAATGGAAAAATTTGTCATCACTTTGTTTATTGCTTCTTCGGAGAGGTCGTCCGTGCAATGACCGTCAGTTTGCATCATAAAAATTCGACATTTGAAAAGCTTACGACCATTGTGTGTTTTTATTCTACGGAAATGATGACTGAGAAAAAGTCTATGTGACAAGAAATCAAAAAGATTGAAAAAAAAACATCCCTGGGTTGACAGATTTTTTCAGCAACTAAAAACTGCGCGACTGAGCTAACGAGCCATACGCCGATCACGCCGCACGCGCGCAGTATCTGCGATATAATGCGCTCGAATGGCTTGCGACTGATAGAACACTGGCTTGGGTGGACGATGCTGTGGATCCGTCAAGTATATCGCCTATTTTGGAACATAAATTGCTCAGGGGATAAAAGGCCTCAAGGTAAATGACTCCATCGGGTCGGGTATGACGGCTTTCGCTTCGGAGTACAAGTACATTCATTATGGCATTCAATCAAATGCACGTTACTTATATACACTTACTTAAATTTACAGATATGAATATAAAACATAAACCTCATGGTAACAAGAACCACCTTATGCCCCTTACCGTCATGCACGGGATGCAGATAAGAAATGGGAAGTTTGCGCACATTTTGTGGTGATGGTTGTGCCAGGGCGGTCAATGTGACTGTTCCCAACTTGATCCTTCTTTTTTGAGCCCAGATGGCGCAATGGTTAGCACATTCGCCTTCTGTGCACCGGGCTCGTCGTTCAAATCCTATTGAAGGCAGTAGTCTTTTCGATTAAAGGGTATTTACAAATACGTTTCGAACTATGAGCCAACTCAGCTGTCAAATGGGAACCCACTTGGGGTAAATAATACTTCCAAATTAATTGGTCGGTTGTTTATTATTTTACTATTTTACTACTATAAATCTTCCGATCTGCAACCTTCATCATTCTGGTGCTACAACCCGACGTAGGGCTTTGACAGTCTGGTATACTGTCCTCCGATTATTTGTATCAGTCAAGTGACTGTGCTCCAATTCTGGAAGACTAGCAGTGGTTCAACGCCGGCATCTACTGAGTCTTCACAACAAGCTCTCGGTCTTTCTCGTAGCCTTGGTCCTCTGATGCGTCATTTCAATATTTGTTTAGGCATGCAGATATCGTTCATTCGTTGTACAAGTCCTGCCTATTGCAGACGTTGTAGTTTGGCGATTTTCACTTTCAGCTCATCATACAGTTCATACAGCTCATGATTGCATCGGGTGCGCCATCCATTTTAGTGGCAAAACTGCTCCGAAAATTCACCGAAAGACTCTTTGTTCGAATGTGTTTAGCATATTTTCTGAGGCGTGGGTTAGGGTCCAGGTTTTCCAATATTTTCAAAAAATAAAATTTTTTTTTTGTTTCGTGTTTTCTAGCGATTATCTGGAAAACTATTTGAGACTTAAAATAGATTAACATAAGGTTTTTAAGGGTTTTTTGGTGACCTTTTATTTTGTATTAGAATGTTTTACTCTGCGGTAAACCGTTTTCAAAGTGTTTGAAAAAAGCTTAGAGAAGGTGCGAATGAGCGGATCAAGCTAAGTCAGCGCCATTTTGGATGGTCCTTAGCAGCCTGGAAAATGGTGGTAAATGCTGTCGCTTTGGCTACTACCAACGCCAGATGGAGTCATTGGAGCACTTGTAGTGTTACTAGGCAATTTTGGCCTAGGTTCGATCCTAAACATTTTGTGGAGTTGCTGGCGTTTAATAGAAGTAACATGAGAACTCTCGTTGGTGTGATAACAGGATATTGCTTAATCGGCAAACATGCTAGGGACTGGGGTTTCCACACAATGATTTCCGCAGGAGCTGTGGGGATGAGGAGGAATGTACCTTTTATCTGCTATGTGAATGTCATGCTCTGGCTATAAGAAGATTTAATACCTTGGGGTCCTCCTATTTAAACTATCTAGATGACCTTAATAAAGACAGCATCAGCTTGCTCCAGCGTTTCATTGATAGCTTTGGCTGGTTGAATGGATAAATAGTACTCGGGTTGTGGAGTCACAGTCAATGGTAGTATCACAGCGGACCCAATGGTGGTCTATGTGTGCTGTGTGTATCATGGCAGCCCATTCAACCTTAATTAGGTGCTTGTTCACAGTGAATGCGACTTTAAATTTTTTGTGTAATCGTTTACCGCTTTCGAAAATTATGTGGGTTTTCTTGTCGTTGGTCTCGGCTGCGGTCATGTTGTTAATTGACTTGACGTCTCCAGGGGCCCGTCAATATGTATTGCATTTCAATGCCTTGTTGACGTTTCGATACTATAGAATATCTACTTTTCGGACGTGCAGTTCCTATCATGCACTTCCTACTCGCGCGGCCTTTATACTCAGAAGCTCGTAGCGCAGTTCCATTAGTTCGAACAAACAGTTTTTTGTTCGCGCCGATTATTAAACCTCCATTCTCTAGATCGTAGAGCGGTGATCGAACTAACAAGGCCACCGGGCGCGTCCCAGATGGCGGTGATACTCAGTTTATTCTTCTCGAGCTGCCAGGGGAAGGCCTCCGCGGCCCCCAGTTTGTTCAGGGATCGTACATTCCAAAATCGGAAGAACAATTCGTTTCATTCGTGCGGTGCTTCAGGTTGATCCGTCCAATTCGATGATTTGATGATTGATTCCCCAGATTTCTTGACGTGGAGTAGTTTTTACAAGGATTAGTTGTTGGCCCATCGATAAACCCTGTACAGTGGTGGCGTCGGGGATAGCTGCTTCAGGTCGTTCATAACGTGTCAGAGTTCACAAAACAATAGGCGTGTTGTTTGTGTAATGTGTGTAAGTTAACCCGGATAACCCCCAATTAACCTGCACTGCAGTATAAAAAAACACGCCTTATGTTGCAGCTCTGACTACGCAAGTAAAGCCACCCTAATGACACCTAGGTGTAACTTAGCCGATCACGATACAGCTATTTTATTGCTTTAACCAAATGTTTTGCTTTAGCAAAACTTGGTTAGCTTTGTTAGTGTCACTCTAGGGGGCGCCACCATCCTTAGGGTACAACAACGAAAACCCACTACCACGCAGAATGAGCAGCCGTTTCGCAGGTTCTGCCATTCGCCTAGTTAAGGACTGCATCCTTTCTTGTGTGAAGTGTCACGTTAAAAGGACTAGGATGTGTTATTGTTTTCGTTCCTTAACTTGATAAACCCGTTTTTTGAATTCATTTCTATTCCAGATGCACAGTCTGTTCGCTATACACTACGATAAATTCCCAAAAAAAAGGACAACCCAAGCTCAGTTATTGTGTGAAGATGACGACACAAACTTAAGAGTACTCGGAGAGTCCCTGAGCTAATAATGCGGTTATCATAATAAAAGTCAAGTTTTATAGTCATCCGTCTCTCGCGACGACCGAAATCCATTGAAATCTGAAGAATAGCGAGATTGCACGAAGAATAACGAAATTTGAACAAAAGATAAAAGGACACGGAAAAAGGCCACGATGACGGATGGTGAAAGTAGATGTCAGCCAGTTTTTTTTTTTAAATGACAACAGACATCATTATAGATCCATAAACAATGCGTAAATTCATCTTTAAAATAAAATTACAATTGTATTAGCTAGTGCTCCGGTCGTGGTGGTGGTAATATATCAAATTGTCATGGCAATTGGATTGATGATTCGTGTACATGACCCCGACATCCCCATAAAAGTATATATCTTATCATTTTTAGGGGTATTTTGTTTTTTGGTCGTGTAGCTTTTATCTGCACCCGGTCCCGACTAATGGTGACTAGAACAAATGTTTATTTTATGGTAATAATGTGAAAATTCCAATTTATAGCAATTGAGAGGCGTAAAACAAAAGTTCATTTTTCGCTTGTCGATGACTAACTTATCTGTATTATTCACAAGCATCAGACTAGAGTTTTTTGATAATTTCCATTCTGCATTGATGGAATTGTTAATCAAATAATAATGTTTACTCAAATGTTCAATATTATGATAGGATTTGATGTATTGTTCACAATGATACTTTCAGTTGCAATCGATTTAAAAAAAAACGAATTATATATATTCGTTTTGATTTGGCATATCTGGATATTATTTTTGCCAGAAGATTTCTATGACTGTAATTTTATAATATAAAATTTGTAATTACAAAACACAGCAGATTGGTAATTGCTACTTTATTTATTGTAGAATGAGAGTATGGGCGATTTTTGTTTTTATATGGGTGGTTTTTTATTTATTAGACACTATTTCATCATCATAATCGTGGCACAACAGCCCGATGTCTCTGGCTGCCTGGATCGTTGTCCTCCAATTATCTCGGTAACGTGACCGCGTCTTTCAATTTTGGGAGCCCAGTAGTTGCTCGGAGTCAGCATATACTGAGCTCTCCCAACGAGCTCTCGGTCTTCCTCGCAGTCTCGCTCCGTCGGCTCGTCGTCCGTTTATTACATGTTTAGGCATGCGAACATCGTTCATTCATTGTGCATGCCCTGCCCATTGAAGACGTTGTAGTGTGATGATTTTCATGGTTGTACCGGATGCGCCATCCATCTCGGTCGTAAACTGCTCCGAAAATTTGCCGAAGGACTTTCCGTTTGAAAGTGTTTAGCATGATCAGGGTTTCGTAGTAGTGGTCGTATGATGGTTTTGCATACAAGGAGTTTCTTACTTCTGTGAACATGCTTTGATTTCATTATGGGGCGGACCGAGAAGAACATCTTATTTGCTAGCTTGTCCGTCGCTGGATTTCTTCAGTTTCGTTGGCGTCCTTTGACAGGTGTGTAGCATAGGTGTCAGTTTTTCTTTAAGGGCGGCTGTATATGCCTGCGACGTAGATTTTTGGAGGGCTGATTCTGGATTGGTGTACTGAAGAGATCCTACACCGATAGGTTGTCTTTACCAAGTGATGGTCGGAATCGCAATTTGTTCATCGGAATCATCGGACATCCATCACGCCTGAAGTCCAACATTTGAATCTGAGGACGTGAGTAATCTGGTTGATGGTGCTTGTATCCGGAGATCTCCAGGTTTCTTTACGAATGCGTCGATGCGAGAAGCATGTTGAGCATACGACAAGATTCCTACTGCATGCGAAGTCGATTGGTCTATGATAATTGTCATTGCTTTTCTCATGAATGACGGGTCCCCCAGTGTTTCCCCGATGCCAACTCTCGTTTTGCATTGAAATCTCCGAGTAGTATTTTGATATCGTTTATTGGAAGGGAATCAAACAATGTGTCCTGGCGGTCGTAAAATTCGTGTTTCACTTCAACTTCCCTAACTTCAGCCAGAGCGTGCACGTTGATGAACCAGAGGTCGGAAAAATGTATTTTAATGCGAATCGCACACAACCTTCCAATGATGGGTTTGAAGTCAATAACGTGCCTTTTGAGGTGATTATTCACGATAAACGCCACTCCAAACATCGTGTATCCTTATGGGTTCCCGCTTTTGAAAATTTTGCAGGATTTCTTGCCGTTTATTTCGCTTCTTGGACTTCAGTGATACTCTGTTTGTATTTCTCGACCTGTTGTAGGTGGGCCCTCTTGTCCTCCAGTGTTTTAAGTGAGAGTACGTTCTAGGATCCGGAAAAATAATCCGTTAAGCGATTAAAAGAAGATACTGGTCTGTAGGAAGATTGAGAGTGGAAGAGAGAAAAGCATAGCTACTTGAAATTAAAGTGGAATAAGACGCTTAATCCTTTAAGTTAAAGCAAGTAGCCACAATGCGCTTCTGGCTCTTTTATGTCGTGACGAAGTGATAAGAAGGTTTCAATCCAGCACCGATACTTTCTTCCAAAACGTGATATTTATTTATTCATGTGGAGATGTGTTTGGTAAAGTAAACATAATTAATTTCAACAATGACTGCTACAACTCTTAAAAAACGTGGAATTTTACTAAAACCCTTTCAAGTGGTTGAGACGTTAAAATGTTTACAAATATCCATACACGCTGGTGACGTTCAACATGGCTACGTAACTGAGCCGAAAAAAAAACCGTCAACAGAAACAACCTCACCATACTGGCATCCTATTGTATTTATTTTCTTATCATTACACACACATTTTTTATGCATCTGTGGATAGAGCAAGGATGTTGTTGTCATGTCATGTTCTGCGAAAATAGACAAGATGCTAATTAAAAGAAAACATTTTTGCTCGTCGCACAAGTGTACGGCTATATTACGTATTAATGCAAAACGAAAAAGGGCAATTAGTATGTCTAACCATTCGAATGGAAATAAAAACGACAAACGTAAACAGAATAACGTATTTTAAAGATCCTTTGTTTTAGAATATGCTATGCTTTCGTGGATGTCGAAAATGTTTGAAATGCTTTTGAAACGGAGGCATCTCCACTTATTTTCAACGCACAGTAGACATTCAAAATGTTACTAAAGATTTCTAAAAAAAATTAAGATTTCCGGACAAATTCTAAATTTCGTTAAAAATCCCAACAAATACAAAGTATCACTTACATAACATTTGTGAAGTTTATTATTACTCAAAGTATGTAGCGTAGGCGTTTTAATAAAAAATTATAAATAACTGGCGCAACAGTCCAATTTGAACCATGGCTTCGAGATGAGTTAGCATCATCTCATTTTCTAGATCGTGACGGTATGTCTTGTGCAGAGGTGTGTGATAAGCAACACGATCAACCGAGTTATTTACCCCATAAATGGGTACTCGTTTAACAGCTGAGTGGGCTCATGGTTCGACACGTGAATCCCTTTTTTTTGTCGAAAACTACCGCATTCAGCAGAAATCGATCTGGGGCCCAGTGCGTAGAAGGCGAACGTGCTAACCGCCGCGCCATCCAAACTACGGCGTTTTATTTATCCTTAATTTGAAAAAAATGATCGCAAGTTGACATTTGTTTTTGCGATTTTGTGGATTTACTAGATTTTAGGTTTTTTTAAAGTTTTTTTTTGTTTTCCTTTTGGCTTCACTTTATTAGCGTATTACTGCATGACAATTATTCAACACAGCGAAGCCCAACGGTTATATCGTTCCGCACTGACTAAGTACAAAGAAAAGATTAGCGCCATGATAGACCTATGGATGACCCCAAGTCCTATCGGCCAATCAGACTAACATCTTTTATGCAGGCTGCAACGGAAAAGATCCTTGATGCTCACATCATCCAACACAATTTGCCTATCGATCAGTCTGGAGATACCACTCTCACAGCAAATGTCACACGAGGCTGACCGCAGGGAGGTGTTCTATCATCCTTGTTATAGTGCATCGTCTACTGTCTACTGTATTACTTTATTGGAGTCAACTTGGAATGTATTCATACAACAATATTTTGATTTGAATTCCTAAATATAAATGTGTTCTTATGAACTTGAAAATTTACCATCAATTTTGATTTATTCAGCCAGAAGATTAAAATAAAAAAAATCACGATTTGAATGATTTGAAATTGACTCCGAAATCAAAAATGATGATGATACCCGTAAATCTGCGAGGACTATTATTAGAACTTACACGTTCTATAATGGAAAGATGAAATGTTGCTATAATAACGCAACGTTTCATTTTAATGGAATTGCTTTCAAAGAACCTACCTTAGGGAAGGTTACCTGAGACGAGCCAGTTTTTTTGGCGAAGTTTTTTCCCCATAGCTTCTTGGGATTCATTTCATGATAAATTAGAATTTTTCCTATTTGTGGATCTGATAGACTCGCAAATATTGACAGATTATTTTTGACGAAACTAATAACGAGAAAACTTTTTTTTGCACTTTCTGACAAATCGAGAGTCCGATGAACACACGAAATCGACTTGAAGTTATTTAGGTATACGTTGCAAAGAACATTCGGTGAATCAAAGCATCCACCTGAAATGTATAAAATTTGATGCGTGGCCGTCATTTTTGATTCGAAGTATTTTTAGCAAATCTATTTGTTTTGATATTTAAAAAAATGACGTCTGTTAAGCTGGCACCCTCACAACAAAAAATCGAAATGTGACATATCGCATAATTAGATGCTAATTTGGTGCTCAATTCAAAATTTTTGTGCTCTAGCCGAATCGCCACAATTGAGTATATTATATGGAGGTGCTAGCTTGACGTCACGCTAGCACCCCCACTTCTTTAAACAACGCAACATCGAGATAAAACATATCGCATAATTAGGCGCTAATTAAGTGCAAATTAGGTGCTTAACTCAAAAATTTAGTGATTCAGCCGAATCGTCGCATTTGAGTATCTTATATGGGAGTACTAGCTTGACGTTACGCTAGCACCCCCACTTCTTTAAACAACGCAAGATCGAAATGATAAATGTAGCATAATTAGCTGCTAAACTAACCTCAAACTATCGATCGGACAGGAGGGCCTACCCATTAACGTTAACTCTCTACGCACCTTCTTTAACCGATATCACGAAAAACTTGGAATGACTTCGGACTAGGTGAAACGTGACCTCGAAACTAATCGCTCCTTTGTAAGCTCAAAACAGTTATAATAAACCACCTGTAATGAACCGTATTATGAATAAGGTGGAGTGGGTCATTGCGATTCTAAGTCAAAAATGATTCAAACTCACTCTCCACTACCACACAAAAATTATCAGCTTAAAGCCAATTCATCCTCCTGTCACTTGGTTTCGTCCACAAGACTTAGACTCGCAATGACCCACTCCACTTTATTCTTAAGAACATTAAAATGCGCTTATGCGTGAATAAACACAGTGACTTTTCATTGAACCATATTATGGTCTGGTGTAGTCCGGATGGCGCAACGGTTAGCACGTTCGCCTTCAACGCACTGGGCCCCGGTTCGATTCCGGGGATTTACGTGTCGGACTATGAGCCCACTCAGCTCTTAAATGAGTACCCATTATGGGGTAAATAACTCGGTTGAGCGTATTGCTGATCACATACCTCTGCACAAAAAAACCGTCACGATCTAGAAAATGAGATGATGCTAACTCATCTCGAGGCCGTGGTTCAAATTGGACTGTTGCGCCAGTTATTTATTTTATTTATTTTTTTATATTATGGTCTGGTAGTGCTGCTCCCACCGGCAGATCGAAGCAGCACCTGATGAGTAGTAATCTGTCGGTGGTACGAAACCAGAGGCCGAGGGTCCCATTGGGCGTGTGATCCGTCCGCCAACCATTCCATCCTTATCGACAATTTTTTTCATTCCCCATTTTTACCTCCCCTGTTTGTGTTGTACTCCCTAAGCCTATGAATTTTTGTTAATACGTAAAGGACAGGGGCAACGAGCGGCGAAAACCCCGCCCACATCTCCCGAACTGAGCTACAGCAAGCATAGGCCGCTGCTTACCTCGTAGAGGGGTTTTTTTCTTCGCCTGATGGCACGGCCCGATGAAGCTACTTATAATGATGTATGTGACATGATTTCTTCCGTCATCGCTTCCTTGAACGAAGAAGACAAAATTATTGTCTTTGGAGATTTCAATCGTCTGAACATCAGGTTTATTGTCGGCGAGAATGATAATCGACTTCTTCCAGTCAATCCTCTAGACAACACCGACTTTAACCTCATCGGTACATTTTATGGGAAGTATTTACAGCAGGTTATTTCCACTTCTAACCAAAAGGGCAAATGGTTAGATCTAATTTTCACAAACTTTTATGACGAAGTAGATGTTAGTCCAACTACTGAAGCCGAAAATCTTTTCCTGACACTTGTCATCATTCCGCCCTTACAGTTGAACTTTCATCTGCTGATCTTTATTTTACTCAATCGTACAATAATGAATTTTTAAATGCTCACTATGGAGGCATCACGAATTATCTAGATTCTATAGATTGGGCAACCTCCTTTTCGACGTCAGATTTAGATGACACCGTATCTTCCTTCTATAAGATAATCTTCCACGCCATTAAAAATTCTGTGCCCAAAATAAAGAAACGTAACACGCTTACTGAACCCGGGCTGGACAAAAATCTAAGACATTTAAGAAACCAAAGAAATAAACTCTACAAGGCCATCAAAAATGACACCAATATTAGCAAAGACTTAAGGAAAAAGTACGATGACCTAGCCAAAGAATTCTGCATAAAATCCCGCGAAGCTTATGAGCTATATGTCAATCTGATGGGGGAAAAATTATCAACGAGCCGAAAAAATTCTTTGACTTTGTTAATATGACGCGTAAAACTACAGGTTTTCCTGCTTCCATGTCCAGAGGGACGGCTATTTCTTCTTGTCCACAGGAAATTTGTAACTTATTTGCTGACCATTTCCAGGATAGCTTTTGCACACCTAAAACCCCGAGCTCATCAACTCCTCCCGATATCACCCCGACGCCCCTTATTGACGGAATGGTTCTCACACAGGATGAAATCGTTAGAGCTATTCAAGAGCTAAGCGTCAACAAAGGGCCCGGCCCGGACTTAATCGCTCCTTCTTTTGTGAAGCAGTGTGTGGACCAATTGTTAATTCCTCTGCACATGATTTTCAATAAATCGCTCCAATGGGGTCTTCCATCTTTTTGGAAATACACATCATCTCACACCTATCCACAAGAGCGGTGATAAGCGATCAGTCGACAACTATCGAGGCATCGCTATTCCGTCAATAATCCCCAAACTATTTGAGAAATGGGTTTGTGATAAACTCAGTCCTATCATCGGACCACTTCTCAATGTACAACGACATGGATTTTGAAAAGGCAGATCGACTACCACTAACCTCATAATTCTAGCTTCTGACGTCCTCTGTGAAATGGAAAAAGTAGATCAAGTTGATGCGGTCTATACAGACTTTAGCAAGGCTTTTGACAGGGTCGATCATCAAATTTTAATAGATAAATTATGCAACTTTGGTGTAACTGGGTCACTTCTCAATTGGCTCCGGTCCTACCTTCTTGATCGAACTCAGTTCGTCAAATACCAAGGTCGGATATCCAAAAGTGTATCTGCGACTTCTGGGGTGCCGCAGGGTAGCCATTTAGGTCCTCTTCTCTTTGCTATCTTCATTTCTGACCAATCTTAGTTATTATCGGATATCCCTCATATTTTCTACGCTGATGACTTAAAACTGTACTATACCATCCAAATGCACTCTGATTCAACATTTCTCCAATCCAAGTTCCTATCGCTTGAGCAGTGGTGCATTCAAAATCTATATCTTAAAGTTAATAAGTACCAGGCGATAAGCTTTTCCCGTAAGAATAGAATTATAATTAATTCCTACAACCTTGACAATCATCATTCTTTGGTGAGGAAAAAAGGACACTCTTCGTAATGAAGTGATATCTAGGCAAGATGGGAATCATATGACTGGGGGTGTTGGGGCGAATACCCTAGACTACTTCTGAAGGTATTTTGAGTCCTTTGGTGAGGAAAAAGGCCAATCTCGTCTCGACAGTAAAGTGATATTTAGGCAAGGTGGGTATTATATGAGTGGAGGTGTTGATGGTATTCTCAGTCCTTTGGTTAGAAAATATAATAAGAGTATCTCCTGAATCGAGGCGATAAGGACAACATTTGTCAATCGCAAATCATAGACAACCGGAAAGCAAATATATTAAAATTTAAATGTACTTGAATGGGACGGGTCTAAAGTACCGATGAACATCATCGCTATTTTTGTGTCATTACCATATGATTCGCTTAGGATCTGGACAGGGATTTCTATTCGGATGATTTTTCCAATGGAGATTGCAAGGTAGCGAATAAATTGATTTAAATTCTATCCGAACAAATCATGTTGTGATAAAAAAAATCGCTTTTTTCGTACAAATTTGAATTTTCCGTGTTAAAAGCAGTATTAACTCGCGGGCCGGATGAAAACCACAGGCGGCCCGGAGTTTGACGACCTTTGCTCCAAGTCTAGGCCGGCAGAAATACTGACAGACATTTGATTTGATTTCATAAGGGGTTTCTTTTTTTTCTACAAAATTAGCTATCAAAAATCTTTGCAAATCTGAATAGATGAATAATCCCGCATTCGGCAGTTTGAACAAATTCCTAGAATATCATTTCTTCATTTCGTTCAATTTATTCCACCGCCCAATCATCTGAATTTTCCATACGAAAGATTAAATGGTAAATATGATGATAGGAATTTACACAAGTCGAAATCATCATCTCGCATACTCATGAATGATTGAGCATATTTGATAATTGCGTTCAGCAAATTTCCAACAAAGATTTTCATCAAAATATATGAACAGATGGAAGGGAAAGTACCACACGGAAACTTCGAAAGTGTATTGAATGTGATAATTTGAGGATAATTTGATTAATTACAATTTTTTGCACGGAGTAAAAGTAAATACATACATAGGGCCGTTTTCACAATGTCTGGTTAAACTGCCAGTTAGCTATCTGGGACACTCAACTTTAGCGTATGCAACGCAGACTATGACAATGCAGTAGAAAAGTCAGCTGATTTTCTTGGTGGAATTCTGTCGCCTCTTCTATTCTTTTTTAAGTCAGTATTAATTGGCGGCTGAGTTGGTTGCAAATCCTCTTCCATCGAATGAATTTCCAGAACTCTGTTCTTTATAACCAATTCAACTGTCTCATTTAAATGTGCAAACGTAAACAGTTCTTTGATAAATTGATAGTTGATCACTGGTTTATCTAATTATGTTGTAATAATAGTCACTATCCAGCTGTCAAAGTCACAGAAGCCCGTATCAGCTGTGTGGAATTATCGAATTATTTCGATTAATTTTTAACTGGAGGATGGGTGGCGTTTAGCGTTTATCTATAGGATAAACTTAAACCATACATTGTGAAAACGGCCTATAATCGTGTAGACTGAAAACGAATGGATACATGTAAATATGGGAATGAGTGTGAAAATGTAAGACATGAAAACTCGCAGAACTGTAATTAAGATTATTAAAATCCCTAAAATAAGATGGTGTCTACGAACTGAAAGTATTGCCAAATAGCTCACAAAACGAACGTTTTTTCATGAGCTGCACTTGGATCTCTTGAGTTCCTTCTTGTACTGACTGAGCAGTTTTTGTATAGAGCAACTAATCAGCGCTTAGTCCCGATGATTTAGCTTTATTGAAAAATCTTCGGCAGGTGGTTCTGAGCTCATGGATTTGAGCACTACACCACATGGGTTTAAATTTTCCCTTTGGTTTTGTGGACGGACATGCTTTTGCGGCAGATTTCGCTAGCGCTTCGGTAAGAATTCCTACCATGGTATCCAACTCCAGCTCGTTACCTGGATGACATGGGAGAGAGGGTCGTGAATCTGCTAGACATTTCCTGTAGATGTCCGAGTTTGTTCGTGTTTCCATTTACAATGATCGGGTTAGGCCTGGGCGTCGCGTAGCGTCCATGCTAAATTGCATATTATATATCTATGATCTGAGAATGAATGGTCTGGTGATACTCTCCAATCCTGTATCATATGCTGTAGATTCTCAGAGACAAGTATAATTTTGAGGAGTTCCCTTCTATTGTTGGTGGCAAAAGTTGGCTGTGCACCTAAATTAGCAATGAGAAGGTTTGTTCCGATCAGATATTGGAATAACGCTTCTCCCCGTACGTTTGTGTCCTAACTGTCTCATAAAACATAATGCGCGTTACAGTCCGAGCCGATAATAACACCAATGTTGCTTGCTCTGGCTGAAGCTATAAGTCGCATAAAGTTAACGGTTAGAATGTCACCACCCGAAGGCAGATAGGTGAAAATTAGCCAGAAAATTATATTCTTAATTTCCAGGCTTACCACTACATTATCCGTGCAGTTGCATGGCGATACAAGGAACGCATTAAAGGTCCATGTTCCTCGGGGCGATCCGTGCGACGGTAGCTCAGCGACGATAGCTATGCGACGAAAGCTCATCGACGATCGCGCACGCGGTGTGTTCCTCGAAGCGACCGCGACTTGTCTATGCGCGGATTAAGGTCCGTGTTCCTCAGGGCGATCCGTGCGACGATAGCCATGCGACGAAAGCTCATCGACAATCACGCACGCGGTGTGTTCCTCGAAGCGACCGCGACTTGTCTATGCGCGGATTACGAATTCGCAATGTAGATAAAATATATGCGTATGTAAAACATACAGTTCACGCCGTGAGTGTGAATGCATTTTGCACCAATTAACCAACTTTGGGCATCCACAAGCATTTTTCTTGGTTTGCATACAATCCATCTCAGTCAGCCGACATGTACACCAGCGGTCGCAACTTCTCTGCTATGTGCACAAGTCCACGGCATATACGACAGCAACTCGCCTTAAATATACAACACAAGTACCCCCCAAACAGTCGACCCCGCGCACGCACAAGTAATCGCCAAAACATAAATTTTTCTCGCCATGCACAACGGCCAACTCAACCAAACGGCATGCACGACAGCGATTGCGAATTTTCGGCCATGTACAATCGAATTCCCGCGACCCTGCACATGCCAAACAATAATATCATCACGTCCAGGGCATATACGACAGCGACTCACCTTCTACGTAGAACTCAAGTCCCCCCCCCCCCCCCCAAGCAGCCGACCCCGCGCACGCACAAGCTATCGTCAAAAGCTACAATTTTCTCGACATGCACAACGGCCAAATCAGCCAAACGACATGCACGACAACGCAGATCGCTGAGCAGGGATAGTTGCGCTGTCGTCGCATGGATCGGCCCGAGGAACATGAACCTTAAGAGTTTTTTTTTTACATAAATACTTGATGGCAGTCTGCCCCGATCCTGATTCACTACCTCTCGCACGATCCAAGGCTCCTGTATTAAAGCGATCTCTTCTTCCTCTTCAGCGAGATGGAGAAGAAGTGCAGCTGACGCTGCTTTGCTGTTTCGCTCCCTGGTACTGTCTGTGCTTTTGTATGAAAGCATTACATGGAAAGTTTCCGTTAGTGTTACCAGAAAGCTGCAAGTTTTCGTCAACTCATGTCTTCGTCGAATTTTAAGAATTTTCTGCCCCGAAATAATATCAAATGAAGAGCAAAGTCGGCGTACCGGTCAGATGACAATCGACGAATTGATACGCAGGCGAAAATGGTAGTGGATAGGTCACACATTGCGGAAGAGTGATAACTGCATTGCTTTGCATGCCATGTAATGGAACCCCATTTCCAACCAAGGCCGACCAGGAGGGGCTCCTAGAATCACAAGGCGTCGATCTGTGGCAAAGGAGTATGAGATGCTGAGTAAGTCTTTTGGGGAGTTGCGCCCCATTGCCCAGAACAGAGTACGATGGCGCGCAGGAGTAGTTGACGCGCTATGTTCCACTAGGGGTTAAGGCATAGTAGTAATAGCCTCTAAATTTCGGTAAACCTTTATAGGTCTAATGTATTGCATTTTAACTCTACTATAACGTGTTGCAAGGAATACGTCGAATTGACAGTAACCCTTGTTTATAAACCATCTTACGAAGAAAAGTAGTTGACGTGTACTGAAGAAAGGCATATAAAAGAAGCATTCCGTCATAGGAAAAATCAACGACTAAGTCTTCTCTCTTTCTTTTTTCAATTTCAAGGTACCTTCATATTATCGTAATTGTCGATAAGGAGCCAAGATGGCAAGAACGACTGCACTTGACTCCCATTCGATGAATTAGGGGAAAGCATGAGCAGAACCTTAGATTTCATCTAGGAAAATTAGAAGGATACGCTACACACGACAACGCCAGGATTATCAATGAAGCATCTAATAACCTAATAAATACCAGACTTTACGGAGAGTAACCATGCACAAAATACAAAATTCCTTATACACAAATCTCCAAAAACGGTGAAAAGCTGGCCATTTTAATTTTTCACGAACTCAAAATAACAAGATTTTATTCGGTGTTAAAGTGGAAATATATCATATATGAAGTCTTTTTTCGTGGTGGTGTAGAAATAAAAATAAGGAATATACTCACTACTCAATTGCCCTAACCCCTTGTGGGACATAGCGCGTCAACTGTTCCATGTGGCCCAGTTGACGTTTCGTTGGCATAAATTGGTTTCAAAGAATGCAGTTGCCAGCATGCACCTCCTGCACATCCATGGCCACGAGCGTCGTCGTGGACGGGATTCGAACCCGAAACGCCGGTAGTCAAACATGAGACTGATGCCTCAACACACTGCGCTACCGGTCGCCCCCTGTATGATACGAGTATTAACGTATTAACGAGTTCGCACTATCTAAAGCGGCAAACCACTAAGTATATTTCTGCTTTATGCAGTAGGTTCAAGTGGATCTTCGGTACTTGAATTGTACGCAAATGGTCTCCATTACAAAGAATGTATGACTCACCCCGTGGAATTACCGTTAGAAAATAACTTTCTGAAAGTAATCAAAGGGTGAAGCCAATGATATGAGAGGCTGAGGTAGTGAAAAGCTACGAAACGTATTCGTTGTCTCGTGACTATAAACCAAATCAACCATAAAAATTATCCATGTATGAAGTTCACTTAGGACCTGTGGCCTCTTAACCGGGTGTCAAAAGAAATAACTCTTTACAAACCAACACTGGGAACTGCAACAAGCAAAAACATCAAGCGACTATAATATTTTTGTTTTCGCTGAGCTAATAACACTCAGTTCTCGGGTATTTTGGATCCCTAACAGAGTGTACATAACACCCATTAGTGTCAACCGGAAAAGGGAACTTGAGATCACAAAACCCCAAGCGTATGCGTATCTAGGGCGGAATAAATAGCTAATTTAAAATTTCATTTTTTTTTTGCAAAGTGCACAAACAAGTGGCGCCATATTTATATTGCAGCTAAACGTGGTAAGGACTCGGAACTAGTGAAGCTATTTGGTAAATTATGTTCCGTGTCGTTGTGCCGCTTGTCCGACTCCTAAATCTTAGTCGTGACTTCTCTCCTATCCCATTACTCTCGTACTTTTTTTCTACTTTTCCACGTTAATTGTTTCCTCGGGAAAGTTGGCATATTCTTCAAATTGTCGCTTTAGAACGGCACCAGGGAGCCTGCTTTTTTTCGGTGCCCCTTGATGTATACTTGAGTGAGAGTATGTAATTTCCAGTGTAGCTAAACACACTTTAGCTACTGCGTCCATATATGCATAACATACCATACCATATAAATAGCCATATGAAGCTGAGGATTGCAGATTGCATTCCATTGAAATGCTCAAGTATCCTTGAATCCTTTCAAATGTCCAGAGTGCAGCAGGGCAATCCAGAAAGTGTCGACAAGTTTTTTCCGTTTGGCATTACCATGATTCCCTTTGGCTGTTTTTTTCTTTTTCGGGAGCCTTTTTCAAGCTTTTGCGTTTTGTAGTAGCTTCAATTCGGACTTATAATGTTTTTTTTCTCCCTGCACTTTCGCTATGGGTGAACGGTGAAGTGGCCGTAGATGGAAAATATACGGTTTCGTAAGTTTGCCAAGAAAGTCGAGAAAATTTAGTATCAAACTGTGGAGAGAGTAGGGAAAAGTTTATTGGCTCCACTATAAATTTTACGCTCAAATGTTGGGGAAATTTATGAGAATTTTGATTGTTCAAGATATGGCCGGATGGGTAAAATGGTTTATTGGCGGATTGTTCGTTGAGAGCATGTTGTGAAAAGTTGCGGAGTGCAATTAGCTTGGATAATTCATTTCGGTTATTCGACGTCTTTTTTTTCTAACCATCCTGAACATGCAAATTCCGAACGTCAATTGTAAGTGGTTTTGAGAATGAGATTGTGATTTTGTAAAAAAAATTGTGAAAAGTACAACTCAGGGATGGTCAAGACGAGGGAACTTTTAAGGAGGTGTAGTAATGGAACACAAAGGACGAAGGCTGTTACGGCCGTGAAGACCTGAAGACACAAAAGTATTCAAAAAAAAACAAACTCCGATGACTACTCGTGACGTGCGCTGAAACACCAGCTCAGCTGTCGGAAGTGGTGGGGTGCTTCAACACGGCTGTAATCGGGCTTCATGTTCCTGCACGGGACTTTCATATTTTTGAGTCTTCGGGAGTTGGTGCAGGGACACTTCCTTTAGGTTTTCTCGTTTTGTTGTTGTTGTTTTTTTGCGGGTTTTCTCTTTGTTTAGTTTTGAAAGGGCACACACGGGATAGATGAAAGGCGTGTTGAACCACCCCGTCACTCCCGACAGCTGAACTGGTCTACCAGCGCATGTCACGAGTGGTTATTTCTTATGGAGTGCACGACGAGGTATGGGAAGAGACTGTGAAAGCCTTAGGCGGCTTAGGGTGCTAAAAATGAAACCCACTCCAAATACCCACAGTTGACGTGCACGAAGTCAGCTGCAGCAGTAGTACAGTACTGGCGAGGGCATACGCAGGCAGGGGCCTCTACCATTAACAAAAGAAAATTCGCACGTCAACCCGATTACAACAAGCAGAGAATGGAAGAAAATTATAGTAGAGTAGCAGAAACGGCAAAGTGGTGTCTTAACACCAAACTTCTAAAACGATATAAAACTAGACGAGTCCGAAGCGCATATACCCTAGGCTTGTACAGACCTAGTGATGATACCAAAAGTACAAATTGGCAACGACCATATGCATTAAAAGTGAGTTTCCTATATGGCCAATTTATAGGGGTGGTTGGCGATCATTCAGAAGGATCTTGACCATTCTCAAAGTCAACTAACTAGCCCACACTACAAATATTTGTCGAAGTTTTCAAGTCGCTAGCTTCATTCTATCGAAAGTTATCGCTTATTTCAAGTCCCATTTGGAGAGGAGGTAGAAGTTTCTTTTGTTGGATCTTGTACATTTTCAAAAAAATCAACTAGATCCTAGTACTAAACTAAAATTGACCAAAATTCCTAGCCACTAGCTCCATTTTATCGAAAGTTATTTCTTATTTGAAGTTTCATTTGTAGGGGAGGTAGGGGTTGCTTGGGTCGGATCTGGCTCATCTTTAATACCAACTAATTAAATCTCACTTCAAACATTTGATCAAAATTTCAAGTCGCTGGCTTCATTCTATCAAAACTTATCGTTTATTTGAAGTTTCATTTGTAGGGGAGATAGGGGTTCCTTCGGTCGGATCTTGCCCATTTTCGATATCAACTAACAAGATCTTACTGCCAACATTCCACCAAATTTTCAATTCACTAGTGTTATTCTATCGAAAGATATCGTAATTAAAGGAATATTTAATTTTTTGAAGCTTGTAGGAGAGGTTATGTCCAACTTGCTAAAACTCAAGCAGTTTCACACCTCAGGGTTACATGCCAAAAATTAGGTGTCTACGTCAATTGGTTCAAGAGTTATAGACAAAAAACCTGAAAAGTAGGGTAGTACGGGGCTCTTTTTAAGAAAATTACCGTTAGTTTTCAACTCATCATCATCGTGGCGCGACAGCCCGACGTCGGGCCTTGGCCGCAATTTCAACTGATCGATTTTATTTTCCCAGGAGAGTATAAGATTACCCTCACGAGCAATCTATAGTAACATAAGGTCTATCGGACAGAAAGTACGGCTTTCGAAGAACGCGATCCACGATCGGTGCTATCAGGACTGAGACAACTTTGGAAAAGTGTGCATTCCGTGAGGAATAGTAATACCAATCAAAGGGGGACCTAGACCGAGCAGGTGACAAGTTGGGAGCACTGTGAGATTTTATTACTACCCACTGGCAGTTTTTGATCGCGCCGAGATTTGAACTCCCAGCTCTAGTTTAGTATCGTAGAGCGGTTACCGAACGACCACAGCCACCGAGCGCGATGATATAGTAGACGAAACGAAGCAACTTTACGAAGACCGATCTGTGGAGCAATCCGAAGTTTTGGAAGGACATAGAAACAGAAAAGGGAACGAGTCTCTAAGGAAATCGCAAGCGCAGTGGGAGGAGTTGCCAACACGATAGACGTACGCACTTATCTCTCGAATCTAGTTGTGGATAAACAGAAAATACGGCTACCTAAGCCATTAACTGGCACAGTTTCTTACTGTACATGGCGTAGGAACATAAGAAAATGATAGAGATGGAGTACGGTTAGCTCAGTTGATAGCTCAACGGAAACGGAATACTCAACTGATGGAAGATCTGGAACTGATATTATCGTCTAAAAACCCCTTAAATAGGAGTTCCATGAGATCTTCAGAGATGCATAAATACTGTGCGTCGGTTCTCATAATACAAAAGTACAGCCAGTCTTATTTATTGCAATACAATCATCCTTCAAGGGGTTCCCTTCGAAACATTTTCCGCAGTATCGTTAGATAAGAAATTTTTTATTCACGGTCTGGTGACTCATACTACGTTTTCTATGATTAACTCGCCTTCTCAACTGTTCTGCATTTTAGAATTTTCCACTGTTCCAATTCATATTTATTCTAAATATTTTCTCATGGATTGCGATAATACAAACAAGACGACCTACTTTACAAATGCATGACTCTAAAGTATTTAAATTACGAATCTAAAGCGTAAATGGGAACAAGCGGAGATGAAATGAAACACAAAGAGCTTCAATATAGGTGTAGTAGTATTATAGTAGTATCTCCGTGTGCCTTTGGAAATGAATAATGTGTGCGGAAAAGGCTAGAACTTAGGAGCCCATCGCCAAGGATATGTAACGTATAAAACGGAGCATACACTATACAAATTGCCACTACTAAAGAAACTCATCACACTGACGATGGATGAGTGGTTTGTTCATGACATGTTAGTCGGAATCGGGTAGTGTATGGACGAGAACAAGAACTACACCTTTTGCGTTAGCTGGTTCTCCATATAAACACTCGACCTTCTAGGAAAATACAGCCTTTCTTCTACTAAGTCACGATCTCAGACAATCTTAACGGGCATCCTCTATACGGGCTTTCCATAACAAACATACATTCTCGGGGAAATTGCTTTAATTGCTTTCAATGCTCTACATATTACACTATTTCAGAGAGTCAGAGATCCTATTGCTGAAGATGATGTTGGTGATGATGGGTGTTGATGGTCCTATGACCGGGACGATGACTTCTGCTTTTGATGAGGATACTGATGGTGTAGGTGAAATGTATAAGACACTTTATCAACTGCCAGGATCTTGTGTAATTTTCATATGTACGAGTTTGTATAATCACCAGAATGGCATACAAATTTAAGACTTTTCTTTTATTTTTCTAGGGAAAAAAAAACTTATTTTCAAATAATTGGCTTCAAATCTTCGTGAATTTATTGAACTACCAAAACCAATTCAATGCGCTGAATTAAAATTAGATTATTCGTATTTAAAATGAAAAGACGCCTATATCCTCATATATTGTGTCTATCGAATACTTGTGTCAATGTGTGAAGTTTTGCACAAAACGCGTCCTGTACTGAAAAATGCCATTAAATATGGCTTTTTTTAAGGACCGTATGGATGGATCAGACCTATTTGAGAGTGGAAAACACCAGAAGAATGGTCCAAAGAGGAATGTGAAGAATGCGACTGGATTGCACATACAAAACTATCACTACAGCTTTTCTAAAACTAGACTATAATAATAATTCTTTTAATCCATCGCTCTTTCTCTTTCACTGGATCCTGTTAGCCCCTTGTGGGGCATAGGGCATTAACCATACCGACTTTCCACCTCGCCCTGTTCGCCGCTATCGATTTCAACTGACTCCACGATTTGCCTATTGATTTACCCTCGACCTCAGCTGATCTTCTCCAGGTGCTTCTAGGTCGTTCAACGCGGCGACTTGCATCAGTTCCCTGTGGGTTCCAATTGAGGACCTGCTTAGCAATGTTTTCCGGCCCTTTTCGAAGTGTGTGACCTATCCATTGCCACTTTCGCCTTTTTATGGAGGTGTCTATCCTGTCCTGGCCAGTAATGAACAGGAGGTCGTCGTTGAAATGATCTCCGGCCAGCGTATGTGTAGGATACGCCGTAGACACTGGTTCACGAAAGTTTGCAATCTAGTTGTTATCGCCCTAGTCACCTTCCAAGTAGTAGTAGTAGTTCTTCTGGAGATGTTGTTGTTTTGTCAGAAAGGAGTCAAACTGAAAAAGGCTGCCCGAGCCTTATTGATGCGAGACAGTACATCAGCATCCACTCTACCATGTGCTGTAACTACGCTTCCGAGGTAGCAGAAATTGTCCACTGTTTCCACCGTCTGCCCCGAAACATAAATTTCGCTCTGTCTTCCTGGGTCCAAGCTAAAGTACTAAGTCTTGGCAGCATTGATTTTAAGCCCCGCATTGTCACTTTCGCGGTGCAGGGTATCCATCATTTGAACTAGATGATCCGATCTATTTGAAGGAAAACAAATATCGTTAGCGTAATCCAGGTGTTGAAGGTAATCAAACAGCTTCCATCTGATACTTTTGCTCTGGTGTTCATGAAGCGCGCTGCAGAGTACGTTATTAATGGCTATCAACAACATTATAGGTAACAAAATGCAGCCTTGTCTCACTCCGTTATGTACCCCGAAGGGATCACGATCGAAATAAAACTGCAGATACACTTTCAAATTTCCTTGTAGGGATGAGAAAGGAGTTGGGGGTAGTTTTTCTAAGGCTGATGTAGAAAGTCACCTTCCCCTTGTCTGGAAGGTCTCATATACAAAATTTCATAAAGATCGCAATAAAACTGTAGATCAATTCGCAGATTTTCATTTAAAAAAAAAATTGATTTTTTTAAAGTGTCACACTGGTATAGCCCCTTAAAAACAACACAATATTATAAATAAATGTAAATACCCGTATGTATCTAATTTTCCAAATTTAACCTACAAACATATGTACGAGATAATGGTACCACAAAAATGTATTCTTGGCAAGAATCTCAGAAAATATATTTCTCTAGATTAATGGACAAAAAGACACTACGAATACACACGTCAAATACCGAGTACCGATGTTGTTCGTATGCATATGTGTTGAACTAGTAGCTTCAAGGAAAAGTCGACTCCTATAAATGGTTTCAAGGAGTGGTATGCCAAGACATATGTTATGTGAGGAAGCACTTTGGGACTAGTAGCTGTCAAGCACAATTATAATGGAGTTAGAAACTTAGTGTGGTCAAGGATACGACTGCACAAATATCACCATCTCCAGGCGATAGACCGTGAAACGTTAAATTTGTTGGATGTGTTCTAAAGTGAATTTGTCGTTGAGGACATCAACATCATGTCTCATGCGTCCTTATGCGTTATAGCAATGACTTGGGACTAATTGAATTTAAATTTTTGTTTAAACTAGTCAAATTTAATACTTTTATTCGTATCTTCTCAAGATTACTAACTGAACGGTTCAAGATACACACAGCAAAACAATTAATGGACCACTTTAAAAAATGCCGAATTCTTAAGGTTAATACAAATAAGCTAGCCGATACTGTAGTTTTTGGAATTAGTGTAGAAAGAGCGAAACACAAATTTTAAAATGTAAGTTTTCACCATAATGGTAAATTTAACTACATAGAACAAAACACGAAAGAGTAACATGTTCTCTTTTTTGTTATTTCCGATAGGTTTGTCAGTCTTTATCGGTCCGTAGTGTAGTTTTCTTTAAAGTTTGCTATTGTTAAGCAAGCGATGGGAGGATTCATCGAACAAGGTGTTAGAATATATCTCAACGAATTTGAAGTGTTTTTAATTGCCTTCAGCCCTCCAGGGGCACAGGCGTGTCAACATATCTAGCATTTCTGTGCCTCGTTGACGTTTCAAGAGCATATCTACTTTTCGGGAGTGCAGTTGTTAGCATGCTCCTCTTATCCGCGCCGTCTTTGTGCTGACAAGCTCGAAGCACTGTGAGAGTTCTACTAGTACTCACAGGCAGTCTTTGATCGCGCCGAGATTTGAACTCCCAGCTCTAGATTAGTATCGTAGAGCGGGCACGGCTACCGAGTCTGAGTGTGAAGTTTCCAGGGCAGTAATTACTAGATGAAGTCCGTGAATTCCGAGAAATGAGCCGTCGGTTTGAAGTCAGACACTCTGTAATCCAAAAAGTAGGGGAAAGGTTCCTTAAGGCGCCACAATTAACAAGGTAACGGCCGACCAAAGGCAACATCTTACAGCAGGACTAATTTATACGCTTAAAAGTCCTCGGAAATCGTAGAAATACACCACTTTCCATACTAACAGACCTCAGACATGCTACAGGACCAGTTATTAAAAAAAGCCGTACGTAATCGTTTCGGGGGAAGGAGGGCCTGCTTTTCAGATATGCGGCAAAAGTACAGCGATTGGTAAAAAATCACAAAATCGTCCAACATCGGTTTACCAGGAACCACCGCAAGTAGAGTCCGAAGCGTATATACCCTAGACTTGTACATACCTAGTGGGAGCACCAAAAGTAATAATTGGCAACGACCATATATTAAAAGTGAGTTTCCTATATAGCCAGTTTATAGGGGAGGTTGGCACTAATTCAGGGAGATCTTGACCATACTCAAAATGAATTAACTAACCCATTCTACAAATATTTGTTGAATTTTTCAAGTCGCTAGCTTCAATATATCGAAAGTTATTGCTTATTTGAAGTCTCACTTGTAGGGGAGGTAAGGGTTCCTTGGGTCGGATCTTACCCATCATTGCCACCAACCAATTAGATCACCCTACAAACATACAAACAAAATTTCAAGTCTCTAGCTTCACTCTATCGACAGATATCGCTTATTTGAAGTTTCGTTTGTAGGGGAAGTAGGGGTTTCGTTGGTCGGATTTTACGCATTTTCAATATTAGCCGACTGGATCCTACTACAAACATTTGGGCAAAATTTCAAGTCGCTAGCTTTATTTTGTCGTAAGCTATCGCTAGTTTTAAGTGTCATCTCTAGGGAAGGTAGGGGTTCCTTAGGTCGGATCTAGCCCGTCTTTAATGCCAACTAACTTAATCTCACTTCAAACATTTGACAAAAATTTCAAGCTGCTGGCTTCTCTGTATCAAAAGTAATCGCTTATTCGAAGTTTCATTTGAAGGAGAGGTAGGGGTTCCTTGGGTCGGATCTTGCCTATTTTTAGTGCTCACTAATAAGACCTTACTACCAACATTCTACCAAATTTTCAACTTGCTAGTGTCATTCTATCGAAAGTTATCGTAATTAAAATAATATTTAATTTTTTG
The DNA here is from genome assembly GCA_964017055.1 of Chloromyia formosa. Taxonomy (NCBI): domain Eukaryota; kingdom Metazoa; phylum Arthropoda; class Insecta; order Diptera; family Stratiomyidae; genus Chloromyia; species Chloromyia formosa. The sequence goes on from OZ024813.1 coordinate 19,961,098, forward strand.
AATTTTGTAGGGGAGGTAGGCGTTCCTTTGATCTGATTATGCCCAACTTCCCAAAACCTAAGCAGCTTCTCACCCCAGAGTTACATGCCAAAAATCAGATGTCTACGTCAATTGGTTCAAGAGTTATGGACAAAAAACCTGAAAAGTAGGGTAGTACGGGGCTCTTTGTAAGAAAATTACCGCGATCGATTTTATTTTTCCAGGGGAGTATAAGATTACCATCACGAGCAATCTACCAAAGCTAGAGGTTTTCATGTTTATTTAATCGGGAGTTATAAATACATTTAATTATTTTACATATGTAGGGGAGGTAGGCGTTCCCCTGGCCTGATCACGCCCATTTTCAATACCAACCAACTAGATCATACTTCCAACATCTAGTCAAAATTTCAAGGCTCTAGCTTCATTCTATCGGAAGTTATCGTGCGAACGGACGGACAGACGGACAGACGGACAGACGGACAGACGGACAGACAGACAGACAGACATGGCTTAATCGAATCAAGAGGTGACCCTGATCATTTATATATATCCATTGCTATACCTCCGGAGCCTCCTTTAACGTGTTACATATTTCCGTCGTGACAAAAACAATATACCCTATACTAAAAGTCTAGGGTATAAAAAGAGTCATGGTGTCGGGTTTTCGTTGTATATGTCAATTGCATTGTTTCCTCCAGGGGCATGGACGTGTCAACATCTCTTGCATTTCTATGCCTTGTCGCCGTTTCGATAGCCTGTCTACTGCTAGCATGCGCCTGCTATCCGCGGCGTTTTTATAATGACAAGCTCGGAGTGCAGTGGGAGTTCTATTAATACTCTCATGCAGTTTTCTGTTCGCGCCGAGGATCAAACCTCCAGATCCTCGGCGCGAACAGAAAACTGCATGAGAGTATTAATAGAACTCCCACTGCGCTCCGAGCTCTATATCGTAGAGCTATTCAAACGAACACGGCTACCGAGCGCGTCATTCAAATACGAGTAGTAAAAATTTAATACTGACATTGCTTGTTCACCGTCGATTTCCTATCTGACTTAATTCTCAGATGCCCATATTTAAATCTTCAACCATTTGCTCTACATATCCGTATAACTTGAACCCACACCCTCTCATCAATCTACATGTCTACCTATAATCATATAGTATAACTCTGTAAACCTTACAAGGCAATTTTCTTTTTGCTGTTTAATGAAGAAAGACAGAATCGCCTTTTCGTTGTTGTAATTTTTATCTTTTGTTCAATCAAAATCCGAGCAAAAAAAAAGGACCAACCATGAGAGAGACGGACTTGGGACAGTAGACATACGAAGCAAAAGGGAACGAATATCGGGCAAACCTTAAATTGGCAATTATTTTTTAAAAGTGGCGTTTCGTTTACTCGTACTTTATCCGAAGACTGTAATCTTGTCTGCTTGTAAGCCAAAAGTTCCTTCGTCTTCGTAGTTTCAATTTTCCTTGAAAGATAAACAGCTCGGAGTTGGATTGAAATAAAAGAAATAGAATTAGATTAGATGGACGATATCGGGTTAATAAGATCAATTAAGCTACTCTTATTGTGGTATGGGGGGATTTTCTTTGTGCTCACATACAGCAATAGGACATGGCACAATGGAGCATGTCCTTGTGGGACCGAATGATGTGATATTAATGAGATCCAGTAAAAATAAATGAGGCAAAAAATGAACCGTCTCCTTGATAATGTGTACTATGTGTGTGATTTCATGGATAAAAACATGAACATAATAAAGTGCCAGGCGTAGTTGAGGGCTCAATCGTGTCTCGCTTGAAGAGTAATAATAATTGATTATGCAAAAACATTTTACTGATGTTTATGCATACTTGATTTTCTAATTTTCGGCTATCATTCGCATCTCAATTTCGAAGTCCATGTGTGCTATGTACATTTGTAGAGACGGAGTTTTCCATAGAATTTGCATAAAAGCATTTTCTTTGGTTTGGATATATTCGCAAACGGTTACTTGGTGCTCCTACAAATTTAATATTCTTCTACTTTTTCTGCTGAATTGTTCCCGGTGGGAGAGGGTGTAAGTCGTCGAAAACTTCAGAGCTTTAAGGTTTTGTTCAAAAATTTGTAGAAAAAATTGCTAGTGTGAGGTAGGTATTACACCTACCCCACAGGAACAAAAGTTTTGTTCAAAAATTCGTAGAAAACTTCGCTCATGTCGGGCAGGTGTAAGAAAGCACATTAACCAAAACACATTTGATGCCGGTGCTGCTGCCGTTGCTTGCTTCTGCCGATAATAAAATTCTCGCATATTTCTCCGAAAAACGAGCGTTTCGCCATTTATTATAAAACACGGTATTTACGGGGCAGTCCGGATAGCGCAATGGTTAGCACGTTTGCCTTCTACGCACTGGGCCCTGGTTCGATTTCTACTGAATGCGGTAGTTTTCGATAAAAATAGGGGATTTACGTGTCGGACTATGAGCCCACTCAGCTGTTAGATGCGTACCCATTTATGGGGTAAATAACTCGTTTGAGCGTGTTGCTGATCACATACCTCTGTACAAGACCGTCATGATCTAGAAAATGAGATGATGCTAACTCATCTCGAGGCCATGGTTCAAATTGGACTGTTGCGCCAGTTATTTATTTTATTTATTGACAAGGCAAAACTCGAAATAACTTTATTTTCTATAAAATTCTACACAAATTATAAATTATCAAAAAATTATGCCAAGCAGACTATTGTAACACGCCCTCTCAATTAATAATTCCTATTATTTATATTATAGATAATTATTTACAACCTTTGGTCGTTCCACAACTCCTCAGGTGTTGCTTTTCAATAGTTCGCCGATCTCCAGTTGCATTGACTGTTCCCATTTCTTGGCTAATTATCCAATTGTTTCTTCCTCAAAATTCAATGACTCATGTACACGAGGATAAGAATTTTCTTTTAATTTTGATTGTTTTGATGGATTTTTTCTTACAGTTGGTTCATCCTTTTCTTTTATTTGAATCTCGTCTTCATCAATTGTTTTCTCGTACTATCTTCAATCCAGGTCTGCGGTCTTTTCTTTATATGTTCCTCTCTCTCTCAATTGCCATAACCCCTTGTGGGGCATAGCGCGTCAACTGTTTCATGTAGACCAGTTGACGATTCTCGGCATAAACTGGTATCGGAGAATGCAGTTGCCAGCATGCACCTCCTGCACATCCATGGCCACGAACGTCGTCGTGGACGGGATTCGAACCCGAAACGCCGGTAGTCAAACATGAGACTGATGCTTCAACACACTGCGCTACCGGTCGCCCCAAAGTTAACGGTTCAGAAAATCTGCTAGATTTCACGCTCTTTATATGTTCCACTTCATATTATTCATTTTCCGTTTCCGCCTCCAAATTCCTTTTTCAATTCCATTTTTCACATTTTTCATTACCTATTTTCCATAGTTTCCATATTTCACATTTTCCATTTTCATTTCAATTTTAATAGTACGTTTACGCTGAACTTGAAATCGCGGATTTCGGATAGCTGGCTCCGAAATCCCGAAAGTGTTTACGCTGATACTTTTCAAGATTTAATTTGACAATTAATAAATTAAATTGGGTTCTTACGTCAATTAATAGTCAAGTTTAACAGTTGACAATTAAATATTTATTTTTAATAGTACGTTTATAGTACGTTTACGCTGGATTCGAAATCTCTTAAAATGGGATTTCGGCGAAATCTACGTGAAATCCGATGGATTTCGCATACATTTTATTGCCAAACGAAATCTTGATACTTAGCGAGGACACCATGAAATCCTTCCGAAATCGCGATTGAAATCCTGATTTGACATGGTAATGCTTAAAATTCTATCGTGGTGAATATTCGAGTGACAGTTAAAATAAATATTTAATTGTCAACTGTCAAGCAAAGATAAAATTTGACTATTAGTTGACGTAAAAACCCAATTTAATTTATTAATTGTCAAATGAAATCTGAAAAGTATCAGCGTAAAAACTTTCGGGATTTCGGAGCCAGCTATTCGAAATCCGCGATTTCAAGTCTAGCGTAAACGTACTATTACTGTCACTCGAATATTCACCACGATAGAATTTTAAGCATTACCATGTCAAATCAGGATTTCAATCGCGATTTCAGGAGAATTTCATGGTGTCCTCGCTAAGTATCGAGATTTCGTTTCGCAATAAAATGTTTGCGAAATCCGTCGGATTTCACGAAGATTTCGCCGAAATCCCATTTTAAGAGATTTCGAGTCCAGCGTAAACGTACTATTAGTTTCAATTTTCTTTATTTTCTATTTTCCTTTTCCATTTATCACTTGTTATCTCCCACTTTCATTCTTCCATTTTACATTGTCCATTTCACATTTTCTGTTTCTTTTCCATTGTCCTTTTCTATTTTAAATTTCGCTATGCAAATTGTACATTACACATTGCTTTTTCTTGGTTTCCTTTTTTCTTTTCATTCTATGATTTTCTGATTCATGATTCGCAATCAGTGACCCCAAAAACCCCTAAGCAGTAATTTTCAGGAAGATTGAATGACTTTATGAAAATTGACTTGTGGGGGCATAGCGCATCAACTGTTCCATGGGGCCCAGTTGACATTTCGTGCACCAAGTCGGGAAATCACGTTGCTTATTATTACGCCCCGTAGCACAGGCGGAAGGCAACACCAACATCCACGGCCATGAATGTTGTCGTGAATGGGGCTCGAAGTTGAAACGCCGGTAGTCAGACATGAGACTGATGCCTCTGCGCACTGAGCTACCGGTCGCCCTCAACTTTCAGGAAGCTCGAGTGTAAGTGAAATAAGTGTTGCCATTCTGAATCCGCTTTTTTGTTGTTTATAATTTCGACTTCAGATTCGCCATCAGCGACCACCAAAAAACCCGCAGTACAGATTTATGACTTAATATCTTAACGACGAAACCAGCTCTGGCACTAAGTGATTTTGGCTTGGGCTGAGAAATTTTTGGGTGGGGATTATTGTAAGTGGTCTTGTTGACTGCTTAGCAATGGTACACTCCACTTATATTCTTAATTAATATCTTAATGTTTTCTACTTTTGGTCAATTGTTTTGAATTTTTGGCCACTGTGCGGCGTCCCGATTACTTTTGACGCCCGTGTGCACGAGCTCTTACCTTACCCGGCAGCTCAAACTTGATCCTGTCATAGATTGGCTCCATAATTTTTTAGGATATCCCCTGACTCATTGCTCTAAATTTTTGCGGGGCAGAGTGAACCTTGGTCTTGTTTGTGTTATTCTTTAGCCCGTCTCCCTCTCGAGATATAGACCCATTTCGCTCGGGCGGGTTCAAGATTTTGTTAAAGGGTTGGCATATGTCGTCAGCATAGTCAAGATGTTGCAGATAAGATGTTAGGGTCCATCGGATGCCTCTGGATTGGGCTGAATACAACACATCGCCACTCACTATGACGAATAGGAGAGGATGCACCCATAAATTCTTAGGGTGGACAATTTAATTACTTTTAAGTAATAAGAAATAGTTCGTTACTTTTCAAAAGTAACACTTATTTATGTTACGTTACTTGGTGGGGTGGTCGTGTAAAATTTTTATATGTATTTTAAATAAAAAAAAACTTCAGCAAATATATCCATTCGCTATTTGGATCAAAAACGTTTCCCTATTTCCGTCAGCAGTTCAGTAGTCAGGGTTGTTTAAGGTAAGATCCAAGAACGTGTGCGAATTGGCTGACACGAAAAGAGCGATGTTGATTGACGCTTTAGGCCCATATAAATACATTTTCATTTTGATCTATTTGCTTCCAAGTTCTCTAGGATTTCCTTTGAAAAATGTAGCCATAAATAAGTTAATCTTTTGGTGCACATCCTAAAATGACATGACTTTAAGTTGCATTCTATGGCATTATGTCTTCTCGGTTATTTATCTTCGTAAAGTCCTTTATATCCCATATGCCCCTTTACGTACACAGGATTGTTATCACAACCCTTATCCAGAAATTACCGATATTTGCTGGGACTGGTTTCTGTTGCAATTCATGCCCATGCTGTTTTCTGGCCTGACTTAAAATGCCATCAATATTAGTAAAGCGCATTCGCCTCATGACCCTCAGATATATGGTACCCATCTCAACTAGATATCAATTCATTGCAAGAATGTCCTCTTTTTCGGTTCAAAAGACTCAAAATGCTATCAATAGTAGTCTACTGTATTCCCTTCAAAACGCTCAGTCATATGATACTCATCTTGCTTAGATACTACTTCATTACCAACAATGTCCTCTTTTCCTGACCAAAGGACTCCAAATGCCTTAAGGTCGATTCACACACATCACTCACGTCACGTCACAGTTCCGTCAGAACCGTCCGGTATCAGTCACAAAAAATATCGTTTCTTGAAAGTCAAGTGGCGCTGTCTACACTGAGCCGACGCAGTCACGAATCCGAACCGTCAGTCGCGCTTCCGTCACCGAACAGTCAAATTCACATTTCTTCCCAACGATATTTTTTGTGTTTGACGGACGTCAGTTTAGAAAGTGAACATGGGCGACAACAAAAAATTAATCGAGTTGGTTCGAAATTACCCCGTTCTGTACGGTTTATCGCAAAATAAATATATGGATATAGCATATAAAAACAGGATATGGAAGCAAATTGGAAATGAAATAAAAATAGATGGTAAATCTAGGTACACTCGAGAGCATACACAAAAAATGACTGACTACGGTCTGAATACTCTGACGGCTATATGTGAATACAGCCGCTATTTTGACTGTGACTTGACGGCGACGGTTATGATTCGGAAGGTTGACTGAACTGTGACGTGACTGATGTGTCTGCATTGACCTTTAAACAGTAGTTTAATGTTTCCGCCTCAAAGCGCCTAGTCATAGGCTATCTATTTTGCCTAGATAGCACTGCATTCCCCAGAATGTCCTTTTCTATGACCAAAGGACTCAAAGTGCCTTCAAATATACTCCGGACCATTCGCCTCATCCCCCGATTCATATTATATCCATATTGCCTATATTTCACTACAATAAAGTCCTTTTTTCTACATCAAAGGACACAAAATGCCATTAACAGCATTCTAGTGCATCCACCTCATGAAGTAACAGTGAAAAAGTAACACTTACTTTTTGGACACATACAGTGATAAAGGTAAAAAAACATTAGCTCAAATGTGCGAAAAAAGGACATGGCGGGAGGAATGAACACCGTAATATAGAAAATCAAGTCATATATGCTCATAACCTTCGAACATTTTAATTGAATTTAATGAGTTTTATCGACAATATATTCACTTTAGAAATATTTACATTACCAGCTCAGCATGCTTTCATGTACAGTACATCAATAACGGAGCAACAGTAGGAGAAACTGTATACTTCCTACAGCTATACTTGCACTGTACCATATTCGGCTCTCCTGAATGGATCAACACTTGGAAATATCTTTATATGAAAAACGTGATGCCATTGCATCCATTTCTATTTAACATGAAAAATTTCAACTCAATATACACCGGCCAACACTCCGGAGGCAAAATGAAACTTCACGGTCCTGGCATACGGAGTAACGACTAAAGTGGCGAAAACCCGGAACCACCACACCACCACAAAAAGAATCCTGAGAGCGTTATGTCCAAAAGAAAATATTGCTTCAAACTGAAATAGAAAATACGAAGTTACGAAATAGTTGAAAAGCATCCTGTTTTGTATACGCCGTCGGTCACTACCTCTGAAATATGGACGAAAACGGACGAATGAATACAGCACCATGGGATGATGGTGGCGAATATCTCCTGCCAGCGACACTGATGGCTGGCAGTGAGAAATTCAAAATGTTTTCAAATGAGAATGCAAAGCACGTCCAAAGACATACCGGCGTGTTTTCGCTTTGAAGGTATTCCCACTATATTGCACAGTGGCACATACGTGTGCACACTAACCTTGTGCCAGGTGCCAATACCGCACATACAAAATGTCCATATATGAGTTGCGTTCATTTCCGCCCGTGGTGGTCCCGAAACATATCGCATCCTAGTTGGGAATCAAAAGCCAGTTTCTCATATATATCATAGATACGGCAGCGATTATATAGTCCTGGCATTATGCATATACTCCCAATATCCTTGATTCGTTGCTTCTTTAGATTTTACTATGAATACATTGCATGCGATTTGATCCTGAACAACTGGAAAATCTCAGCGGGTCTGAGTATGTTGTAGGAGAAAGGAATATTTACGGTGGCCAATGAACAGGTAGGGAAACAGTATGAATGAATGATTATATCGCACCTACCAATTACAAATGGACCGTCAGATATAGCATTTCAATTGAATTTCTTTGCTTTTAGGAGTTTTGAGCATTTCAGACTCTGAACACGTATCAAGTAAGTGGGGGTACTGCAAAGTGAATAGGTCATCCTTTTTCGATGTAGGCTGTCATAGCCTGACAAATTTCTTTGAGTACTTAATTTGCCAGCGTAAATTCGAAAACAGGCCTTAGTAATACCAGGATAACGTGAAACATTCGAACCATATGGAGGTTGGCTTAAGTTAAATACGCCTATTTGCCTTCATATCTCCTCGTCGTAGTGACCGCAAGTAATTTCGGCTTATACCGAGTTCAAGCTATGTTGTTCCGATCGGTTAGCGCTATAGTCTGATAAAGGTCCATAGCCTATCGACTTGAAAGGCACCTCAGCCTTCAGCAAGAAAAAAGACACAGTCAGACTGTTCTATCGCAGGTCCCCAGGGATATAGGGTGAGAGGGATATGATATTTATTCCAGGGGACCGTCTCTAACTTAGGCCAGTACCAGTTATTGTGGGTGATTGGTACATCCTCGACATCAAGGAGCTGAGCTCCAGAGGCTAGAATGACTCGACTTGAGAGACACCTCAGTCTTCAGCAAGAAAATAGACAAACAAACTCGCAGGACCTCAGGACTCTCTTCTATTTTGATTCATGCGCCGCTCGTCTGGGATGAAGCACTGAGCAAAACATACAACGCGAGGCTGGTTAATTTGATTTACTGCAGACGCTCACTGCACTGAGGGTATGCTGCGCTTATCGTACCAAATCCGACGAGGTAGTCTACGTAGTGGCTGGGATGATACCTATAAACATTTCAGCAGGCGAAATTGGAAGACTCTACAATGAGAGACACTAGGGTTCGGCAACCGGACCTGATCGAACGAAGACGGATTGAGAGGAAGGACTTGATCAGGTCGTAGCGTCGGTGTACTAAATCGACGAAAAGCTGATCGATACATACACTCATCCCAGATATCGGGAGTGATGACCTCCCGAGTGTTCCAGTTGTGCGGGTGTCGAAGAGGATGTGAAACATGTTTTAATTCCGATGATTTGCGGAAAAGCATGAAACAATAGAGGAATTGGTGGACGTTGACATTTACCCGCAAAATCTGATGTCGCATATGTGTCAGAACGGAACTGGGAGGCGGGTAGATTCGAATTATCGATGATGCTTGCAATGATTCGTGATCTCTTGATCAATGAGATTTTAATCCCATTTTTTTTAAATAAAAAAAAGAGGGAGAAAGTTGCTCATTGTGTTCTTTGATATGCCCATACCTGGCTAGAAAAAAATTTGCTTTTACTCAAGTCCACCGCAGTGTATCGCATTTGCAAAAAGCCACACTCTCTTCCAAACTTTAATTGATTGGAGCTATTGTGGCGTTGCAAAAAAGAGCGTACGCGATTTTTCCATTAGAGGTTTGTTACCATGGAACATGGATATCCTCGCAGTACTCCATATTAATTTGAACATGTACGAATTTTTCGTATGACACAAAAGGATCGTATACACATACAGTATTCGCATATGAATGGATAATTTTCCACATAGAAACTATGTTGGGTTAATGCTTATATGCTCGACACCATACCGTTTACCAGCATTGTTTAACAATACGTGCATTCCCTGACAATATTTCGTGTTAGTGGCACGACCGTAGAAAAGTTGCTCGGAAATTGTTTCGCCGAGCTTCATGTCAAAGGATAATCAGGTTAACCAGGTCAAACCCGTCATTTGCTTACTTCGCGCTCTTTGGTTGATACGTGCCGAACCACCAAAATGAATTGAAATGGATCGAACATTAATTGGAGAGAGGGAATGTTTTGTGGATTCCATGGAAAATTAGTGATTTGTACGATTATTTATATTATGTTGATATGGAATTGTCTCTATTCAGGACATGATTTTGTATTCCTTTGGGGGCTTTGATTTGTGGGCTTAGTGTAAAGAGGTATAGGGGCGAATTGCCGAGAAAAGTTGACGATCAACCAATTCATATATTCGTCAAACACAAAAGCACTTTGTCAATGATTGAGAATATCATTCCTGATAAATTGGTGGTTAGAGTTTGACACCCACTCAAATGGAAATGTCTAGAACAAAGCGTTTGGTTCAGGTGGTTGTCGGTCCACTGCTGCGAGAAAACACGTGAAGCGCTATTGTGCGGCGTTTTGAGGGAAAGTTTCTGAAACCATTACCAAAACCCTTATAAGAATATATTGTAATATAAGAACTTATAGCACAGTGGCTAACAGCTACAGAGAAAGCCGCATTCATTAAAGCGAAGTTTTATCGTGGGGACAACGTTAAATGGAACACCCGGGCGACCGGTAGCGCAGTGTGTTGAGACATTAGTCTCATGTTTGACTACCGGCGTTTCGGGTTCGAATCCCGTCCACGACGATTTTCGTGGCCATGGATGTGCAGGAGGTGCATGCTGGCAACTGTATTCTCCGAAACCAATTTATGCCGTCGAAACGTCAACTGGAACAGTTGACGCGCCATGCCCCAAAAGGGGTTAGGGCAATTGAGAGAGACATCCATTGAAGCATTGAATTTTTGTGATGGGGCACACACGTTTTCAAGTTTTTGAAGATCGGAGCCACCTTAGCTGTAACCCATGCCAGCAATGAATGGAGCTCTTCAACTTCGGACGGTTTGCAATGGTGGATGAGGAATTCAGGGGAGAAGATCGGCTGAATAGTTTTGCCCTACTGAGTATCAACAGAGACATGTATTGATATCTCATCTGAAGAAGTAATCAACCGATTTGCTAAATAAAAAATCGATTTGAAGTAACAACACATATATCTGTCAGCAACCGAATAGGAAAATAACTAATTAAGTGAATTTGAACGGAACCAGTGAATTTTACTTATAATTATTTTATATAACTCTATACCTATATATATCTCTTCCTACGCCAGTATGATCTTATCCCAAAATTGGTCGTGAAGATGGAGCCTGATCGCACTAATGAAGCAACTTAATTGATTGGGCGATAAAAGAATCATTTTGGAAATAGATTAGAAGGAGGAGGAGTTGAGTAAGAACAATTAATGGACCGTGGCTTTTCTTTAGATATATACTTAAGGGGTGAAGGAGAGTTGGAAACTGCAGGGTGTTGGGCCATCGAGAAATAGCGATCGATATCCTGAAAAGGGAAGGAAAAGTGGTAAGCGTTTAACCTGGAGACCAGAAATTAATCGTAATTCGACAACTGTTAATCGTAGATAGCTTTACTTGGAGTTACATTATTCACTCCTGGGTCCTCTACGATTTAGTTATTAGAAATATTTATACGGAATGACACAAAAGGAGCGTCACATGCAAATACATTTTAATTTTGATTCATTTACTTTCAAAATGTCTATGATTTGCTTTGAAAAATGTTGTTGTTATCGCCCGATTCAGGAGATACCCATATCCGTGTAATTTTTCCCTGGCCGAAGGATTCAAAATATGATACCCATCTTGCCTTAAATCACTTCATTGCCGAGAACGTCCTTTTTTCTTTCCAAAAGACTCAAAAAGGCGTCAACGCTTATCCACCAGAATGTCCTTTTTCCTTACCAAAGGATTCAAAGTGACTTCAGCAGTAGACTAGTGCATTTGCCTCGACAAACCGTGTCATATGATATCCATTTTGTGTAGACATCACCTTAATATCAACAAGGTGCGAGGAGGGAAGAAGGATGACAGCCCTGTAAGTTGGAAGCGATCCGGAAATCAATCATAAAAAAAAGCTAACACCTTTTCGCACATTAACAAGATTTTTTCAAAAAATAAATTTAAAAAATGCCTGCCAAACCCTTTAAAAAGCCTGAACTGGGTGTCATTATGCACAGGCACGGAATCTTCATACTTTATAAAGTGTCATAAGGTAGCCTTCAAGTTAGGTCTAAAAGGTTTCGGTTTTGGTACCTCGTGACTAACAACATCGAGCACCAAGTTGATTGCTCATTCATGAATCCTGGGCTTACTCCACGAAATAAATTTGCAACTCCGCACTTTGCATTTTGCACTTTATTATTAACCAGACGGCTTAGGTCCGACGACGAGTCGCAACACCGCAATGATGAAAGTGCAAAATGCAAAATTCGTAGTTTCAAAGTTTCGTGGAATAGGCCCCTGGTTTACATAAAATCTCGCAGAATATTTTCGGGGTTTTTCTACCAATTTTTATACTGCTTCCTTTCACAAATCTTTCATCAACTTAGGATAAAAAAAAACCTTAAGGTAGCTTAAGGTGAATTAAAGTATTATTACCCCGGCCACACACTTTCGAACTCACTCACGAAATTGAACATGGTATAAGCTGAAATTTTCTGCAGATTTGTGTGAAATGTGTGTGTCTTGAGCCATTCGGAGGACACTTGCACGAGGAGTTATTTAAGTTCGAATTCGTGTTCGACAGTGTGTGGCCGGTGTTAAAGAATCCTTAAGGGAAGGTTTGAGGAAGGTTCCAGTTTTCGTGTCTTGTGACGAACAGTATTGAGAAACTACTCAATTGCCCAATTCAGTTCCACTAAAATCGCTCTGACCCCACATTGGGCGCCGAATATTTTCGCGCTTTTTCGACCATTTTTCGACTATTTGCTACTGTAAATTATCACAGACGTAAAAAAAAAAATTTTGAATGATATACTTGCTTGCGTAAATCCCGTGCGGAGCATATTTCATAGGGCATCTGTGCCGGATGTAGATACATTCGCCTATTTTTGTGGAGCTTCTCCACAAATGAAGAGAACAATGAACAAGAACTAGAGAAGTGTGGCACATTCGTATATGTACATATCTAGTTAATATGCACTTTCAATGACTATGCTAAAACGTACCAGCGATTTGCCATTAGTTGAATAGAGCGCTAAAATAGTTAAAACTGTCACTGACCTGAATAGAAGTAAATGAAGGAAAGATTTCACTTTTTTTGATCGCTAATTACCCGAGAACGTAGAAAGTGCATGTTAGTATCTGAGAAACCGGTCCCCTGTGAAGGGAGGGAGTGAAATTGCGTAAAATGAGTGTGGCGCTTGATTTGTTTAATAGAAGACCAACTGGAAGCTTTGTTCGAATCGACAACCAGTAAAAGACTCTGCTTAGTCAAAAATCATTCAGATGTTAATCTTCCACATACATTAAGTAATATCTATTTAGCATTTTTTTTCGGATAAACTTTATCAAAGTTAAAAATCCTTCCAAAAAGCCTGCAAATCGCTGGTCTACCTATGGCCATATACGCTCCGGTTTACCTTGAGGTACACCTGGGCAGGTTTACCTAAAGTGTGTTATCTCGCTTTACAGGCGTCCACATCTGAACAGGCGTCCAGATCTGAACAGGCTTCCAGACTTGTACAGTTGCAGCTGTACATATATACTGCCAGGTATACCTCAAGGTAAACCTGAACGTATATGGCTTAATGGCTTAAGCAATTACAGGCGAAGGAATGGTTTCACTTTTTAAACTTTTTCGATGATTACGCGAGAGTTGGAGAAGGTCATGTGAGTGACTAAAAAAAGCTGTCACTACTGCAGGAAAATGGGGGAGCGATGCAAATGTCTTCCACTAACAAAACTTAATATCGTGCCCTTATTAAACAATTTGTGCCCTACCGCTGTAAAGCAGTACTTTAATACGGTGGACCTCAATATCTTCAACTACTCGCAGAAATCGATATGAATCCATATATAAACCCAAAGCAGAAAAGGTTGACCAAAACTTCCAATTTTTCAATAATATAGCAGAGTGCAATGTCTGTTCAATAGTACTGACCTACGGCGCAAGATCGTATGCTGGGAGTGTAAAGGGTGAACGTTCTGTATCAGTGATCATCCATCCGTTCATTGCGTCAGGCCATTCTAGATAGCAAGAATAAGACTTTTGATTCCACAAAACTTGTTCAGAGGCAACTCACAATCTTCACTTGCTCCAATTTCAAATGACTTATGTTGAATGAAGTATAAGCCAGACTGAAATTAATTCCTGATTTCAATAGCTTTATGAATCTAGCCAATTAAGATTAGATGTCAAAAGGCTGTGGGTCGACTTGAACCGTGTTTTTTTTTGGTTTAAGGTGAAGTGCTCCTGCCTTAATCTGATTTCAGCTCTTAGCCCAAAACCCTTCGAAAGCACCGGATCTCATCGAGCTTCGACTTGCAGCGTACTTGAATGCACCTGTGCACTGTCCTGAGATCTATTTTTGATGACAGCTAAAACTGTGAACACTGATCTGGACTTCATTGTCAAACGCTTCAGAGGTTTTGAATCTCATTGATAGAGCGGAAATGATAGGTTAGTCATGGAAAATTATTAGCCTTCTAAGGGGCCTCGTCCAAATTTTTCTAACTTCAGATATACGAGATCTACGCCAGAAATTTCTGAATTTAATTTTTAAGTTATGAATTCGAGTATTTTTCTAATGGGTGTTCGATGGAAGTATCTAAATAAATGTAAAGATCTGAATCCTTCCATGTGCCTGATTTAAAGCAACTTCATCAGTACCGCTAATTCGAAGACCGGCAATGCCGTATGCCTTCAATTAAGCTATGTTTTCGGTTATTCATTAGCTCGAACAAGCGTCTTGAAAACAAGAGTAATTCAAATTTTATGGATCATGTGCCATAGCATAGACATGCCCTCGCAGCTCCAAACCAATTATCTGACAAAACTTATTTCCCAATGCTTCGTCAACAATTCTCTCACTTCAATTCCAAATTACAAATAAAACCATCGAGCGAATAAACTGAAAGAACTAATGTCCCTAATGGAAAATTCAATGAACAAAAACCGTCAAGCACCATAGCTATCGCCACATCAACCCTTTCGTGCCGGCTTCCTCCTCCACAGCCGATCTACGAAATTCTCATTTCAGGACCGAGAATCGAAAAAGGATATCTTATCAAAAGAAACTGTAATTATTGTTTCCCTTCTTTGGTTGTCTGCCCACGGGACGAATTTAATCTGCTGAGAGAGAGTAAGCTTACGTAAGACGACAGAAACACCACCGACCGCCAAGAAAAAGCGCCAAACTGGAAATTTTGATACGATTGCTTTTCGACAACAAGTTTGAAAATGTCGAACGCCTTACGACTATGATTGCGACTCCGCATCGCCCGTGTCCGATCCTTGCACAATTTTCTTGTTCAATAGAATATTGTCGTCGACAAGGAGTGCTTTATAGTAACGAAGGAGAGTTCGTTTTTTCTGTGTGCTAATACTTTTTGTTCTTTTATTCGGAGGTGGTCGTCTTATTGGACGACGACGCAAACAAACAAATAAACATTTCTTAGACACGGACAAAAGACAATCAAATTTGTTGTTTTTTCGTCCTTCTTCAGTTTAGTTGCTGCAAGATGTAATATCAATTAAATTGGACTGTAAAAGGGATCACTTGAATGAGTTTCGGGGTCATGACGACAATCATGGGTTTTTCTCGTGGTGTTAATTATTGTTGGTCTTGCCTGAATGGTCATAGCAAATGATGGCTGTACATTGATGTATTTAGTTTCAACGGTAAACATGAAAATTAAACGACACGGAATTAATTAACATGTTCACAAAGGAGCATTCATTTTCCCGGAAAGTATTAAGACGAAATGGGTATTTGTACTCGTAATATTCAAAGTCTAGACTTTTTCAACTGGATGAATACGAGTTTCAGTTCGATATTATTTACTTACTTTGATGTTGGAATAATTTCATTGAAAGATGCTCGACACTTACCTGGAAGAGAATTTAAAAAAAAATGTAAGTAAGGATATAGTACGCATTCAGAGTTTCTGAAAACTATCGATTGCGAAATATACATATCGTCGTTGCCATCGCCAACTATCGAAAATGAGAATAAGCGTTGTTCATTTATGCTCTTGTATACATATGTATACGGTATACGGTTTTTTATATTTTATTATTATTATTATTTATTAACGTCTGGTTGGCTTAGTGTTGGCCCCATTGAATTGGCCACTTTTATACCCCCAATGGAGGTAACTATCAAGTTACTGGGTATGGATGGCTCGGAGAGGTGTTAGGCCTTAATCCTTCTTGTAGTAGATACTAGTAGAGCTCCGCGAGCACCTTCCAATTGTGAACAATTGTGAATGTACCAAAAATAAGATGCTCTTGCACAGTGTCAATGAGATTATGTTCAAGTTTAATCTTGCAAGGGAAGTAAGAAGTTTTTCGGGCACAATACCGGTGGCCAACAAATATTACAATACACACATACTATTACACGCACTATTTATAGACTGCAAGCTGCCAAAGTACATTTGAGCCAGTGCACCATAGTTTGACATTTTCTTCGTACGCTTTTCCTCGATATAGCTGTTAGGGGATTCAATTTTCCGCACGTTCTATTGATTTTAACGTGGTTCGATGGTGATCGCGAACCATTTGGTTTGCCATGTGTATTGACCTTTAACCTGACGATACCAGTACATTTGATTGATAATGCGAGTGTTGTCAGGCACTGCTTGCAGAGTGTACTGGTAGACCGTAAAGGTTTTACCTTTAATTGGTTAATCTTCAAAAGTCACCAGACTCAAAGGAGCAAATGACTGATCCTTTAAGTTGAGCGGAGTAAAATCATCATCTGCCTTGCTGACAGCATTGCACAAAGGACTCATTGTTTCTTTGCCTCTGAAATAAGTGCGAAGTGAGTTGGGCGTAAATTAGGAAATATCAAGAAAACCTCCGATATAACGAGGTAGACACATTCGGTCCACTGACGATTTTGTATGTAGCATTCGGAGTTTGAACATTAAAACACATACCCCCCATTCGATACTCGCCGGAGGCGTCACAGACCGTGGAAATATACCGAATGAATATGTCAGTGAATGACTGGCATATACTCGTATGTTGATAAATCTTATTGTGTTCCTTCTCGATAAGTTTGTATTTACGCACCAATTTCAACATGCCTGGAACTCAACCAGCAGTAACTTTCTCAAGTCATCAATACTAGTGTGGTCACCTTGAAGAATTCCAAGGTATGCGTCATTGCATTGCATTGATATCATCCAAGGTGACTTCGGGGTGCGATGCGTGAACGCCTTTGCGAATGAAACGGATTCGACATTTGCCCAACCCGAAGTCCATCCGAATGTCACGGCTGAAATTTTCGGTTATCCGCATCAGAATTTTAAGATGTGCGTCGGTTCCCAAATATATGTAGTTTAATGTCATCTACGTACATCAGGTGATTCAGCTCGAATTTGGATAGCATTGCAAGAATATCATACCTAGGTATGGTAAGATAAAAAAAAATCCTACACCCATTGCCATCAATATTCATCAAGCTTGTAGAGAAGGTAAACAATTTTGTCTAAATGGGTAGCATTGTTTCCGAAAGTGCTGAATGCGCATTCGGTATGCTGTCCAAATTCTGGCAAAGCAGTTATCTCAGTATTAAGACCAAGCTGGGTATATTTTGCTCCCTGGTATTGTCCGTGCTTTTGTATGGGACTAGTACCTGGAAAGTTTCCGTAAGAGTTGCCAGGAAGCTGCAAGTTTTCGTCAACTCATGCCTTCGCCCTTTGGTGCGCTATGTCCAACTAGCGGTTAAGGCAATGTAGTAGTAAGGGGGTGTCCTAAAATTCCATGGCGCCATTCTGTGACAAAACAGTGTGAGTCTTTGGGTAGGTTAGGTTAGGTTAAAAGGGTTGCTTAAAAGCACACTTAGACCGCTACTGGGTCCGTTGTGATACCCCTGGACTCAGCGACTGAGACCAAACTCACTCGTTAAACCAGCCTGAGCTCACAATGAAGCGATGTAGCCGACCAACATTTACCTTTTTCAAGTCATCCAGATCGGTGAAGAAGTAGGAACCAAGGTGGTCTTTCCTAAAACTCGCCAGGGCCAGACAGGTACACAGAAAATGACACGTACTTTCCTCCTCTTCCTCGTCTCCACAGCTACTGCAAAAATCATTATATGGAAGACGAAGTCTCCTGGCGTGCTCCCCAATTAGGCAGTGTCCAGTTAGCACTCCTACGACAGTTCTTAGATTATCTCTGTTTAGCATTACCAATCCAGAAGAACGTTTGGGATCCAGTTTGGGCCACATCTGTCTAGCCACATGACCTGTACTGCCATTGCTCCATCTGATGCAGGCCCTATCATACGCGGCATCTTTGATGGCCAGTTTACAAGCAGCCAACGGCATCCTGGTGCAACGTAACGGCCCGCTGATCCCATTGATCGTACCTGCTCGAGCCAGTTCGTCAGCCTTGCAGTTACCAACACAACCACTATGCCCTGGCACCCAGAAATATTGCAGAGCCTTCCCATCTCTATTAGGGAGTTGCGACAATCGAGTACTGTCTTCGAATTTACCAAGACAGAGCTAAGCGATTTAATCGCCGGTTGGCTATCCGTGTAGATTACAACGAAAAACGCATTTTTTTAAATGATAAAATCAATAAACTCAGAAACGTGTCGATTTGGTATACGGCATACCTTGTGCGTTCCCTGCGGCATACCGTATGCCTCAGGGAACGCACAAGGATGAAGAGCTAAAACTTAGATTTTTAACACCGAGTGGGATCTTTATAGTAAATCAAGAAAATACAACTATGTTTATTACTTAATTTACTTGTTGAATGTCTCCATTCCCTGCACGACAATTTCGTTTACTACACCTAGTTGAGCTTGGCGTCGCGTCATGCGTTCTTGTTTTGCCATTCAATAGCTGATTGTTTGAGTCTTGAAAATAGGTCCCCTAAAATTTCTTAATTAACAAATTCCTTCTTTTTTTTTCTAATGATTCCCAGCTTTGTGGTTTCTGCACAAAAAACAAACCATCAAATAGTTTAAGAAAAAAATGTAGCTCCACTGTTCCCAACTATCTGACTACGAAAGTAACTGACAAGCAAGAAAGAAAAAATCTGCACCATTTCATTATATCTATCTTAATTACTTCCAGTTGCCTGAACCTGGAAATTATTCGCATTTTTTCACCCCAAACACATAGTAGCTACTATCCAAAGCTCAATGCAACTTAACGTAGTTAAATGCACAAGGTCGAAAGTATACAAGAGGAAGCGCTAAAGATTATCTTAAATCGCAAAGAAATTAAACTGCGGATAAAAATATTTCCTAAGATCTTTTTTTTCCCCAACGAAGCAGTTATCCTTTCTAAATACCAAAAGGTCTTAACAGGGAGCTTCCTAAGCTAGCTTTACCTTCAGCAGGAATCCGATACGTACATATGTGTGTGGATGGATGTGGGTATCCGTATATGAGCCCTCGTACAATGTATAGGGAATAGTGTACCCCAAAAAAGGATACAAAGGCCTTAAGAAATTTTTGTTCCACGCCCTAGACTATAACGATAATGATGATGGTGGTGGATGTACGAAACGAATACTCGTATACTACTGGGTGAGGTGGAAGTACGTGGTGTTGCAATCGCATCGGAAGTCTCGTATGAGCACATGAGTTTTCAGGATGGCATAATAATAGTTGGCGGCAGAACGGCGAACATATCTTGCTGTGTAGCACCGCACTGGCGTATTACCACAAATATACTCGTATATACGAGTACCATCTACGGCTAAAGGCGAAATCGAGGAGAATTTTGGAAAACAAAAGACTTCAACGAAATATAAGACTCTGAATCTGCCACGTAAACGTAATGAAAACGTTAAGTTTATTGTATCTGTGAAGTGGAGGATGAAGCTTGGATTTTGTTTATAGGAAATGATGCCGGAGTGAAAGTACTAAGTAACAAAGGCACAACGACAGCAAGAACTTCGGATACAAAAACGCTGCATTTATCCATATAGTGCAATTGAAGTTTTTGTTTCGACATTATAGATAGAGAAATTGTATTGAATTTACACAAGAACGACCTAATATGCACAGTTCAGGGATGGCGAACTGCTGCAAGGATATTCTTCTTTGATACTGCATTATTCTGTTGCAGTTCTTGTTTTTTCTGGTTTTCTCTCTGGGTTAGCCGGGATGGATATCGGGCAGTAAGAAGTGCATTGTAGTCATGGTTATTCAACAGACTGAGTGCAAGTTTTTTATTTTCAAATGTGATTACACCAATGTATGAAAGTAGTTAATTATAGCAAGTATTTTCGGCTTTTGCGTGGACAATATCTAATTTAGTTAGCTTCGTGATAAATTATATAAATTTGAAATATAGAGGCAATAGAAACTTATCTGACAAAAACTCAAGATAATTGAAATAAACTTCGATTCATTGTCAATGATGACACTAAGATGCATTTCAAAAAGTGTGAAACGCCTGTTGAAGAAAGTTGTTTCGCAAATTTACCCGTTTCATTCCGAATGGTCTTCCTAACTGAGACCTGCGCCTATACATGTCTCACTCGAGACCCAGGTGGAAATATAAGAGTTTCGACAGACAGTCAGGCGGTCATCACGGTTCGTAGCAATTTCTCAGTGTCTGTCTCCGATTACGTGCAAAAATACGCGAAATATCCCAAATGGTTCGCGAACGCCACATTCCGTCAAATTTTCAACTCGCTTGTGTCATTCTATCGAAAGTTATCGTAATTAAATGAAAATTTAATTTTATGAAATTTGTAGGAGAGGTATTCGTTCCTTTGATCTGATTATGCCCAACTTACTTAAACTCAAGCAGCTTCTCACCTCACGGTTACATGCCAAAAATCAGGTGTCTAGGTCAATTGGCTCAAGAGTTATAGACAAAAACCTCGAAAAGTAGGGTAGTACGGGGCTCTTTGTAAGAAAATTACCGTTAGTTTTCAACTGATCGATTTTATTTTTCCTGAAGAGTAGAATATTATCTTCACGAGCAATCTACTAAAGCTAGTGTTTATTTAATCGGAAATTATAGATACATTTAAGTATTTGACATATGTAGGGGAGGTAGGCGTTGTTTTGGCCTGATCATGCCAATTTTCAATACCAACCAACTAGATCATACCTGCAATATTTGACCAAAATTTCAAGGCGCTAGCTTCATTCGAAAGTTATCGTGTGAACGGACAGACAGACGGACAGACAGACAGGCAGACATGGCAATCGAATCAGGAGGTGACCCTGATCATTTATATATATATACATTGCTATACTTCCGGAGACTCCTTTAAGGTGTTACATATTTCCGTCGTGACAAAAGCAATATACCCTATACTAAAAGTCTAGGGTATGAAAATTGCTCGACTGATAAGCGATCGATAGCAGGGCTCTTCGTCTTTGAAGCAGAGGTGACTGCTAAATTTAGGCTGCTGAGCTGGTTTGTTAGGCTGACAAATTACGGACATCAGGTAGATTCCGGGCATAAAGTTGAGATAAAAATGAAGGAGTGAGTGAGGTTGCAGAGGAGGGGGAGGTGGGGTTAGGAACATTTTTTTATCAGATTCGGTTTTAAAAATTCCGTTTCATGGGGAGAGATATGATTATGACCGGAAACCGGATGATGATTAAGTTCTGTCGGATCTAGAAATTGAACTCACTTGATATGAATTAGTTCAAGTGTTCGCGAAGTCATTTTACTCATAAGTGTATCTATAAAAGTTATTAATTTGTCCTACTGACATGAAATGTGCAATATGATCCTTCCCCTAAAGAAAATCGAGTGATTGGATAAATTTGTTGAAGCGCAACATAATTCGATTATCGAATGAAATTGAATACCTGGAAAACTAATACGAACAATCGTAATGAATAACAATACATGCCTGAAGCTCTGACATATCTGTATACGAATTATAGCATCAAGTTCCCTTCAGTACGTTCCGGTTCAGGACGTAAATTGTGATCAGATAAATTGGTATAGGAACAAGAGATAGATGGCACGTTTTTTGCCGACATGCCTTGTTTTATTATTTGTTTCGAATATCTTTCCATATCCTAGTATCCTAGATACTTGTTCCATTTGTATCCTTTATGTCCATTGTGTTATTTGACCAATATTGTTACAATTAATTGCACAGCATCGTACAGAGAGATATTTGCGAATGTAGGTTTACCGATTTTACATGCATAGATTTCGTGTAGAACATACACGTAGTAGACGCCTGAACTGTACTATAAAATAACTGAAATTTATAGGGATGAGTATACGCCTCACAAGGGTTGTTGGTAAGTTCAGATACAATTACAATAATTGATTTTCTGAAATTAAACCTTGAGTCGTTCGTTATTAACATTCTACATCATGCGGTAATATCCTACCCGGGTGTATGATTGTATTGTCCTTTTGTCAGAGCGATATACATATAGTGAAATATGCGACACTATTAATTTACTAATCGAATAAACCTCATAAGATAGATTGATCTCCGGAACAAAGTTGTTTGAAAGTTGGATGCAATTATTAGACGTTAAACACTGGAGTGGTGCAGGTAGTCCAGTCCATCTGTACATTTTACCTTGCATCAAATGGAGTGGTACTGATTTCTGATATGATTTATATGGTTGAGGTCTTATTATGTATCCAAGTTTCCGACCTCGGAGGAGGACCGGAAGTCCTTGAATTGGTTTTTTTATGTACACTTAAGATAGGTTGCTCCCAGGAACCATTAATGAAGGCAGAGGATGTTAAGAGCCCGCGAAGGGTGAACCGCTACCACCAACACCTAATAACCCTAAATATAGCGGACAACAACTGCCAAACGCTATCGACCTAACCAAGGTTAATTAAATTCGAGGAGGAGGCAACAAAAATCAATTGTATTGAGTGAAACCAGATGGACAGATAAACGCGCCTAGCAGTAACATACTTGATTCAGGCAACCTCCTATACCACCAGGTGACACAATAGGATTCCTAATTAGCAAAACGTCGACAGACAGGATAATTGGTGTAAGAAGTGTCTCGGATCGAGTAGCCAGTCTGACTCTTAGACTTTCCCAGTGATACACACTGCAAATTATCCAAGTCTGTCTACACGCCATAATCTCGCCAACTAAAGAAGAGATCGAGCAATTCTACACCGAAATCAATACCCAAACCCAGAACAGCCATTTATGTTACATACTAGGCGACTTCAATGCTATACTAGGAGCAAGGAATGATCAAGAGAAGCTGAAACCAAATTCAGTCTTGGGCAAAGATATGAAAGAAGGGAACTTTTTGCCCAGTTCGCCCACCACCACGATCTCTATATAGCAAATTACTTCTTTACGAAGCACGTAAACAGGAAGTGAACATGGTAAGCCACTGACGGAACAACAAGAAACGAAATTTACCTAGTGCTGATCAAATACTTGAGAACAGTCAAATACGTTTCGGTACTTAATATGTTAAAGGAAGGCAGCGATTACCCTCAGGTCAGAGCAAGAATAACCCTTCACCTGAAGTCAGAAAGAATCAAGCTAGTCAGAAAGTGACGTAAATGTTTAGCATTGTCACGCCTGACTTCAGCCCATGGGGCAGTCACAGTGCATAGCTGGATACCCTTTATTTTTGCAATATTCTCACAGCATATCTTTTGAGTGCTTAGGCTAGGCTCGACACAGTGATTAGCTTAATGGTCTTTAACGCACAGAACATATTTCGGTTCTAGCGCACAATCGCGCTCAGTGGCCGTGGTCGTTCGGTCACCGCTCTACGATACTAATCTAGAGCTCGGAGTTCAAACCTCAGCGCGATAAAAAACTGCATTGTGGGAACTAATATAACTCTCACAGTGCTCCGAGCTTGTCAGTATAAAGACGGCGCGGATAGGAGATGCATGCTAGCAACTGCGCTTCCGAAAAGATGTTGACGCGCCCATGCTCTGGAGGGGTTAAGGCAAATAACATTATTAAATCTTTGGCATGTTGAAAATTGGCATATTTTTTTAAACTCTGTGTGGTTCCAGGAAACGCTATGCCAAGGTAAATAGTGAATGCTGGTGACAGCGTCATTGCTAGTTCGGTTTTGTTCAATGACTGGGTTGGTCGGTGGTAACACAACAGACCCTGTTGCGGTCCATGTGCACTGTGGTAAGCGCAGAAGCCCTTTAACATACCTAAGGTCGTCTTTGTATCATTATTGACTTTAACATCAAAATCCGGATTTTCCTGCAACATTAGCCCTGAAGTTTTTCAAATTTCTATCAAAAGAGACAATATTCTCTATTTCTTAGGAAGGGATGGAATTCCAAGAGCTCCTACTAGCAGATATGCTCGCGGAACCGCATTGTTTTTACGGTTCTTAAGAGTTATTTTCAGCTTTAGGTTGGTCAGAGAAGAGGCCCTTTCGGCAGGGCTCAACTGATGTATTTTCAGCTTGAGGCGCTGACTGCTTTGGCGGAACAGACTCCGCTAACATTGTAGGAGAAGGGAATGGCGTGACTGTGGCAGATGTTCACTGGAGCAGGAATTACTTGGCATACTTACTAAAATACCTCGTCGCACTCGACGTCGTTAACGTTGATCGATTCTTGAGGTGAGTTCTCGTCATCCTCGCCGACGCAAGGCTCCTCAAACACCGCCACCACTTTCAATCCCACTCTGACGAATGACAGGAAATTCTGAATAAACTCGTCTCGTAGATCCGCATTGTAGCCCTTGCAGAACCGCGTAAGTTACCTCTTTGCCCTTTTCATTAAGGCTGCCCTTTTCTTGGTAATTTGAACTTTAAATTCGTTTGACCATAGATTTTATAGAATACTTGGTTTGCACTTGTCCTATAATTATCCATTGGAAAAGTGGCGGGAACATATAGTTAGACTTTCTGTCAATTTTAGCCTGACGTCGGGTTTTAGCGCCACGATGATGATGATACTTTTAACTGCGTTCCCTAATTAATTTAGCCGATGATTCGCAAAAATATTAAAGGGGGTAGCACCAGCACCCACGGTATACAGCTTTGAAAAATTTGTAAAATTTACTATTTTACATTTCGCTTCCAACAAACATCTTCCACAACTGCTGCCTTGTGATATTTTGATGTGGTATTAACTGAAGAATGACAATTTTCGCCCGATATGGCAAACCAACGAAGCATGTTCCGGTATTGAATAGGTCTACGAACTTCAACTGCCTTCTTCTTCTTCAACTCGCAATGAATTGAATTGAAATAGTCGGTTACGCGGTCGTTTGGTCGCCCATATTCAATGCATGTCGTACGTTTATGTTGTGACACTTGTGCGAATCGTGAGCTTTAAACGACTTCGCGAATATGTGCCAATATTCATATGACACCCACAGGCGGCAACAGGGACCATGTGTAGCCTGTAGCGTATATACCAGCGACATATGTGTACTACTGCTGTCACGACAATTTTCGCAGAAATTTTGGCGTATGCCAATAGAATCACTTATTCAAGTCACATAGCACCAGCCCAAAAGTCGAATAGATATGAATGTACTATGAAATTGGAGTTTTGCGGGCGCCGTAGAAGCAGACAATCGTGATAACATGACATATACCGCAGCGTTTGATGCAACCGACCCAGTGACACATTGGTCATTTCAAATACGCATTGCTGATGGTCTGCCAATTTTTATTTCTACATTTTATCGATTTTGCATAATATGGTGGTTTTATCGATATGTGGTTTTATTGTTTATTTGATTTTTAAGATTTGTATGTCTTTGTATTGTAGATAACCGAATGTATTGAAAAAAACAATACAGGATATGCACTTATGAGGGTTAGGTGAAAAGTTGACAATGAAAGGCTGCGATTTTCAAAAAATGATTTTATTTTTCTACATAATCTCCCTTGACTTCAACACACTTGATCCAACGTTTCTGCAATATCAGTATTCCTTCCCGGAAGTGAGAGTCTGGAAGGCTGCGAAAATATTCATCTTCGGCCCTCTCAAGTTCTTCATTGGATGCGAAGCGCTTCCCAGAAACATTTTTTTTCAAGTTTGGGAACAGATGGAAGCCTGAGGGTGCCAAATCAGAAGAATAGGGAGGATGGTCGAGCAAATCGTACCCCAAATCCCGCAGTTTTCCCATCGCCAACGCACACTTGTGTACAGGTGCGTTGTCCTGGTGAAAGATGATTTTTTTTCTTCTTCAAGCCAGGCCTCTTCTCGCGAATTTTAGCGTCCAGCTGGTTAAGAAGTTTGGAGTAATATTCGCTTGTTATTGTTCTGCCTTTTTCGAGGTAATCAATCAACAGGATCTCTTTCGCATCCCAAAACGCCTTTGCCGTGACGTTTTCAGCAGATGCGATCGACTTCGCTTTCTTTGGCGCTGAACCACCGGCTTGCACTCACTGCTTCGACTGCTGTTTCGTTTCTGGCGTGTAGTGGTGGACCCAAGTCTCATCCATGCTGACAAATCGCCGCACAAAATCGGTCGGATCCCGACAGAATCGGTGCAGAGATTGCTGCGAAAATCGTTTGCGCATTTGCTTTTGATCGGCATTCAACAAATGCGGCACCCATCTTGCGCAGAGCTTTCGCATCTCTAATTCTTTGTACAAGATGTTTCGCACCCTGTCTTCCGAAATCCCCACCACTCACTTTCATTCGCCTATCGTCCAACACGATATCATGCACTTTTTCGATGGTTTCCGGTGTGGTTGCGGTTTTTGGCCATCCTTCACATGGATACATGGCTTATACAAAATGCGATATAACGTTTAGCAACTGTTGTATAGCAATGTGTATAGTAGTTGGAAATGTTTGATGTCCATATGTCGTACGATGTAAGGCCCGTGGTAGGCGGCCGAGAGCGTAAACGTTTGTGAGATCTTTGGACTACCGCAGTCCTGGGAGATTATCCCAGTGCCGCAGTCTTTCACCCGCAAACCATGCCCTCACCAGCGCTTTGGTTGCAGCCCAGCTTGGTAGGGATCAGGCCCGAAATATTTCGCCGATGTGCACTGTCTAGCGACTTCATCGGCAGTTTCGTTACTATGAATGCCCCGATGGCCTGATACCCACCATAGATGAACCCGATTGATGTTTGTGAGAAACTTAAGGATATCAGAACACTCTCTCACTAAATTCGACGAGAATTTATGTGAAGAAAGAGAATTAATGGCTGCCTGACTGTCAGTGCTGATAGAGATGTTACTGCCATTAAGTTTATTGTGCAGAATTTCTCTGGTGCAGGCCTCAGTCACATGGATCCCGGGTTGGAATGCGCTGGGCCAGACGCTCATGGCGATTGATATCCTGGTGTTCCGTTCAAAAACCCCAAAACCAACTCCCTGTCCCGTCCTTGATCCATCGGGACAGCTGAGGCCAGGACAAAGATAGCCACTATCCTATTTCGAGTGGTAGGGGATAGAGACCGGAAAGTTTCTAACCAAGCAAAGTTTCGTAGTCATGTAATCTGATCTCGAGCAAATCATCATGCCAGAAATCCGCTTCAGAATGTAGCCCTGATTGTACATGTGTGCGGTTCGCAAATTTTGCATTCCGAACCTTAGACAAGTCCTGGCCCAGTTGGTGAAATGAAATCAAATATACGTCTTTTTAGAAAGTTAACTAGGAAATAGTATTTTAAATTTTTCCAAATACGTTATGTAGGTATAATAGTACATACAATGATTTGTTCGTACGGTGGCCACACCGAAAGTTTTTAGAATCAAATATTTATTTGGTTTGGAGGAGTCAATTTAATACATGGTCTTTATCAACAAACCTTAGATAAGAACCACCAGCAGTTTCATCTCGTTTTAGCGCAATGATTTTTTAAAATGGTCTGAAGGAGAAGGAAAGCATTAAGCGGCTTTATGCGGTGTTTGGGAATTAGGCACCATCAAGTGGAACAGTCTACGGAGATCACTATTTACATTTTGCGCTTTGTCAATACTAATGGTGCCAGATGCAATCCGACACTTCCATTAGAAAGTTTTTAGCGTGAACGTTCTCAAAACGTTTTGACGTACTAGCATTATTTATTTTGTTCACTTGGAAGTTTTGTCTCGGGCAAAAACTGGAATTGAACCGTGGACATTTTCATGCCATGATTTATAACGATTTTCGACGTGGACTATCTCGACAAGAGTGCAACGATCAACCCCATTCGACTTTTGGTGATAAAAAATTTCGGTCGCGGCCGGCTATCGCTCATCGACGAATTTCGTGAAGGTCGTCCAAAATCGGCCGTAATCGCAGAAAACATCGATGCCGTGCGCGTAATGATAAAGCAAGATCGTCATGTTACATATTGTGAGATTTGAAGCATTCCTGGGCATTAGTTTCACCAGCGTACATTCTACTACTACTTTGCCTTAACCCCTAGCGGGGCATAGCGCGTCAACTACTCCTGCGCGCCATCGTACTCTGTTCTGGGCAATGGGGCGCAACTCACCAAAAGACTTACCCAGTACCTGACACTCCTTTGCCACAGATCGACGCCATGTGATTCGAGGACCCCCTCTTGGTCGGCCTTGGTTGGAAATGGGGTTCCACTTCATGGCATGCGAAGCAATGCAGTTATCACTCTTCCGCAATGTGTGACCTATCCACTGCCATTTTCGCCTGCGTATCAATTCGTCGATTGGCATCTGACCCGTACGCCGACTTAGCTCTTCATTTGATATTGTTTCGGGCCAGAAAATTCTTAAAATTCGACGAAGACATGAGTTGACGAAAACTTGCAGCTTTCTGGTAACTCCTACGGAAACTTTCCATGTACTGCTCCCATACAAAAGCACTGATAGTACCAGGGAGCGAAACAGGCCCAGCTTGGTCTTGATGCTGAGATAACTGCTCTGCCAGATTTTGGACAGCATGCCGTATGTGCGTTTAGCCTGGTTGATACGACGAGCGATGTCCTGCTCCGTACCACCATTTTCGGCAACAATGCTACCCAGGTAGACGAAGTTGTCCACCTTCTCCACAGGCTGCCCATTAATATTGATGGCAATAGGTGTCGGATTTCTTTTTCGCAACGCCGGGCTAAGAACCTTGGTCTTGTTGGTATTAATCTTTAGCCCAACCTTGCTTGCCTCCCTCTCGAGATCTAACGCCATTGCGGACAGATCCATGATTTTGTGGGAGAGTAGGCATATGTCGTCAGCGTAGTCAAGATGTTGTAGATAAGATGTCAAAGTCCATTGAATTCCTCTGTCGAGTCCGGATAGGGCTGCATGCAACACATCGCCGATCACAATGAGCAATAGGATCGGTGAGAGGATGCACCCCTGCCGAACTCCACTGCGAATCTCAAAGTCCCCCGACACCTTACCTTTATGCAGAACGTGACATTTCGCGCCGTCATAGGTTGCCTTAATAATAGCCACAAGCTTCTCAGGGATGCCTCTCCTGCGCAAGGCCGCCCATATAGAATCCCGGTTCACACTATCGAAAGCCTTTTCGAAATCGATGAAAAGCAAGTGAAGCGGAGAATCGTATTCAGCGCATTGCTCGATGATGATTCGCAAGGTGTTAATGTGATCGACACAGGAGAATCCGGATCGAAAGCCAGCCTGCTCTTCATCAATTGTGCTTTCTAAGTGGGCCTTTAGTCTTTCCAGGACGATTTTAGCTATTATCTTGGCAACGGCAGGAAGCACACAAATGCCCCTCCAATTATTACAGTCTGTGAGGCTACCCTTCTTTGGAAGTTTGATGATCAAACCTTCCTTCCACTCAGTGGGAAAGGTCTCTGTATTCCACGCTTTATCAACAAGTGGGTGCAGCAAATCGGCAGTTACGCTTGGCGCTGCTTGATAAAGTTCGGCAGGGATGCCGTCAAGTCCGGCGGCCTTTCCTCGTTTTAGTGCAATAATTGCAGTGACTATTTCCTCTTTAGTCGGGGCAGTGGACCGTATACGCACATTTTGATGGTTAGCTAAATTATCTATATGAGGGGGAACTTCACCAGAGGTTACACGGTTCAAGACCGCGGCGAAGTGTTCTTTCCACCGCCTCATTTGATCTTCTTCCAAGATAAGTAGCTTTCCATCACTATCTTTCACCGGATGTTGGCAGGAGTTACGACCACCTGTAAACTCCTTGATGACACCGTATACGGCGTTTAAGTTGTTACTTCTAGCGGCTTCTTCTGCTGACGCTAAAAGAGAATTGGCATAAACTCTTTTATCGCGTCGCACACTACGCTGAACTTCTCGAGCTTTCTGACGGTAAAGGAGTTCGATGCTGCTTCGATTGTCGTCTGATGCTGCAGCCAAACGAACTTTCAGCTCCTTTCTTTCAACAATCCGCTGCCATGAAGCGTCGGACATCCAGGGCTTATTCCGGCAATCCGGGTTTGGGCCAAGGATGGTATTTGCGCTATCAATGTACGCATTTTTTATGGCATCCCAGTTTTCGTTTATGTCACTATCTGGGTGACTAGTTATCTCAGCCGCTTTTTGCGCAAGATGGTCATTATATTGTTGTAAGACAGCTGGATTTTTTAGTCGAGCGGTGTTGAATTTGCGGGGCCTGGATCTTTCGTCGCTGGGGCGGCGCACGGCTGCAATACGCAATCGAACATTAGCGATCATAAGATAATGGTCTCTTCCCATCCCAATATCGGCACCCTTCTTGTTTCGCACGTCCAGGAGGCAACTCTTGAATCTTTTACTAATGACAAAATGGTCGATCTGATTTTGTGTTCTGCGCCGATCAACAGAGGACCAACTGATTTTGTGGTGGTCCTTATGCTCAAACATAGTACCACCGATGAAGAGACTGTGAAAGTTGCAGAACTCTACAAATCTTTCACCGTTGTCATTACGATCACCAAGACCGTGTCTCTCCATCAC
This sequence comes from Chloromyia formosa, assembly GCA_964017055.1. Lineage (NCBI taxonomy): Eukaryota > Metazoa > Arthropoda > Insecta > Diptera > Stratiomyidae > Chloromyia > Chloromyia formosa. The sequence goes on from OZ024813.1 coordinate 19,992,006, forward strand.
ATGTCTGAGCCCATAGTTATCAGCGCCAACTTTCGCATTCAAATCACCCATAACCATTATAATGTCACCTTTAGGTGTTCTGCTCTGAACGGCGTTTAGTTCTTCGTAGAAGGAGTCTTTTGCCAAGACATTGTCGGGTTCAGTAGGGGCATAACATTGTATTATTGAGATGTTCCTCATTTTGGTCCGGAACCTGGCGGTCAAGACCCTGTCAGAGACCGGTTCCCAGGATAAGAGACAGTTTCGCGCGGCTCTGGTTAAAAGGAGCCCCACACCTGACTCACGACGACTACCGGTAGCTTTACCGGAGTACAACATTACAGTGCTGCCCGTTGGAGAGATGAATTCTCCGCTGTTCCACCATCTTATCTCACTAACTCCTAAGATATTTAATTTGTACCTCAGAAATTCACTCTCTAATTGAAGAAATCGTGCGTTCTGGGGACCTTCTGATCCATTGTCCAGGAGAGTACGCACATTCCAGAATCCAATCTTTGTCATTGTACGATAGCTAAAAGTCGTAACCGTTGAGTCAGTCCTTATCCGAGGCATAGTTGACGTTTCGTTAGCATATAAAGATTTCGGATAGTGCAAGTTGCTGGCATACACATCCTGTCCTTTGATTGTCGGTTTTAACGACAGGCCCTCAAAGGGAAAGGCCGTGGTATTTTTTTCACACCCCACACCACAGGGGTACCTCAACCAAATCATCGCACCGCCATCACTGGCGGCTTGACGTTGGTTGGCAATGGTCAGTGACCACTGCCGTTCCAGGGGGCGCCCACGCGGAGGACTATGGAAGAGGAGTTTTTGCCCCCCCGTACATTCAATATTGTATGAACATTTGGCCGTCACGAAGGTCTGTTTGCGCTGGATACCGCATAATTTGGCGATCGCTCAAAAGAAGGCTCGTGTCAATTGGTGCAAAGAAATGTTGAAGAAATACATCCACGATGCTTCAAAAGACGTTTATAAGATCGTGACAGGCTAAGAATCTTGGATTTATGCTTATGAGCCCGAAACTAAACAGCAATCGACGGTATGGGTTTCCAAGACGAGCCAAAACCAACGGAAGTTGTTCGTGGACGAAGCACTTCGAAGCAAATCGTCGTTTGTTTCCTCATAATAACCGGTCATGTCGCCACCGTAACACATGAGCAACGTAGGACGGTCACTTCTGAATGGTATACAATGGTATACATTTGTTTGCCAGAAGTTTTCAGTGAGAAAAATGAACCGCGGAAGATGAATTATTCTCCATCACGATAATGAGAGTTTCTCACACATCGACTCACACAAGAGAGTTTTTGAGCATCGAAAACATCGAATAAATAAGCCATTTGCCGCGCCGTACAGTCCTGACTTAGCGCCTAATGATTTCTTCTTGTTCCCGCATATTAAAAATAAACTGCGTGGTCAGCGTTTTTCAACCCCCGAAGAAGCAGTCGATGCGTGCAAAACGCAAGTTTTGGAGCTACCTCAATCCGAGTGAAAAAAGTGTTTCGAAAATTGATTCAAGCGCATGCAAAAGTATATTTATCTTCATGGAGAATATTTTGAAAAACAATAAAGCCGTTTCGGAACTTAAATTACTGTTCTTTCATTTTTAGGCGCAAAATATAAATAGTGACCCTCGTACAACTGGTTTGTGGAATTTAATTGTGGGCGCACTAGTCACGGAGATGCGACTCGTGAAGGTCGTCCGTGCGCAGCTGTCACTGAAGAAAACATCCACGCTGTACGACAACTGATTGAAGCAGATTGTCAGGTAACTTATGTCGAGATTGTGTCATCCCTAGGCATTCGAATGAGTGCAGACGATCGATCCTGCACGAACATTTAGGTGTTCAAGAACTGAGTTCGCGATGAATTTCATACATGTCGAGGAAACCAACCAATGCTGAGTGGCATTCATGATCCGAAAAGTGGTTTAGAGTAATGAAAAAATGCATTGAGTAGAAAGGTGATTATTTTGAAAAGCAATAAAGTCGATTTTTATGTTTAAGATGTTTGTTTTAATTTTTTATATTCCTTTTTCTAAAAACTTTCAGTGTAATCCTCGTATTTCAAGCTGTAGATGGTTCAAAATACGTCAAACTGTTCAATTCAGAATCGCTGGTGACAGCGATTTTTTTTTGCGCTGGAGACGTTGCAACTGCTTATGCAACAAGTTAGCTGCTAAATCACAAAATTGGGTACTGCGATAAAAGATAAGTTTTCCCAAAGTACTTAAAATCCAAAAATAAAATTATCAGTGGTTAAACTCAAGTTAGAAATAATTCTCTCTGTGGAGTACCTGGAAAGTTTCAATTGTTCTGTTTTTGGTGGCCGGTGCAATTAGGGCTTTTTACTTTTCGACTTGTAAATCGCGTCGTGTAAAACTGGCACCCTTTGTGTGTGTGAGGAGGGGAGGGCGACTGGTCACCCTAATCCATATGCACATCAATCTAAAAACAAATTCAAAAACAAAAGTTGAAATTCATTGAAACCAACGCGATAACTCGTGCAACAAATCATTTCGTTCCATAGTACAATAGCGTGATGTCACTGTTAACCCGCTGAAAATTGGTTTTTATCCAGACGATTGCATTCGTCCCTCTCGTATTTCTACAAAATTACAAGACAATGCGTACAAACAATCGTTTTACACTTTACAACTATTTTCCCTTGAGTCAACATGGTCCTGGTAAACGAGAAGTGAAAAGATAGTATTGTGAAAAAGTTTTCGCGAATGCAGCCAGCTATCGAGACAATACAAAAACCTAGAAATAAAAATAAAACATCCTACAGCACAACCACTTTTCATGGCAAGTCCGTAAAATTGGCCCAAAGTGGATGTTAAAAACTTGGCTGCGAACCAAAAGTCCTTTTCCACCGAAAATTTTTATCTGTCACAAAATTTTCGGTTAATATGTCATCCAAGTGGTGGTAGCTTCCTAGAGTAAATAAATACACCCAGATACAAGCATACAGGGAGGAAAGATAAAAAGGCACAGATCAAGTGCTGGACCAAAGACTAGGATCTACTGCTCTAGAATCTCTAGGAAATGAGTAGAAAAAATATTAAATTCATTTTCAACAGAAATGTATAACACATGAGTGTGCACTGTGTGGTACAATGGTGCCTGGATAAGTGGCCATAGTAACAGCTAGCAGAAGCCCGAGACAAAACACAGATTTTATGAGTATGCTATCATGAAGGATCATACTCGTACATGTTTTCCCTGTCCTTCGTGGTGTATACGAGTATGCTTGCTCGATGAGTTGTATACGTGTGAGAAACTTAGAGAATTTTTGGCAAAGGACACCAGACAGTCGGGTAATGACGGAGATTTGTTTTATAAGTGAACGGAATATGGGGTGAGATATTGTCTGAAAAAGATAGGAGTTTAGATATACGAGTACGAATGTACATGCATACATACATGCACACGAGTATGTGAATATGTGAAAACAGTTCATGAATGGTGGACGATAAGAATAGAAGTGATATTATGCAATGATGTCGAATGAATTCTAATTTTATGTAAAGCGTTTTGATCACCTCGTTTCAGCCACCGTTTCGGGTGAAATTATGAACTGTCATATTAATTTCGTGAAATTATTTATCAGAGGCGAATCCTTTTTTAGAGACAGACAGGAATATGTCTTTTCCTAAAATGTGTAGAACGAATTACACACTCAAACGATTTTTCTATCATGATAGCTTCAGCTGCCTTTTGAAGTAAACCCATTGATAAATGAAAGTCGAGGGTGTACCTTTGAACAGAATATTTATTTTTTGTCCAACGTTTATTTTATATTGTCGCAACGCCTGCTGGCGTTAAAGGGGTTTTAGGCAGCCCTAGGCCTACCGGCGTATGCCGTATGGTAGTGAATTCAATTGGTGTAGAGTTCTCCACATTCTCCCCTCTTTAAAATTCGTTGGTAATCCTGATGCCAACGAGGTGATTGACCTCTTGTTGCTCGAGATAAACGTCGGACTGATTAGGTTCTTGAGGAACAATGATGGGTGGAGGATGATTTTTTTCCTTTTGTTGAGCAGTTGGTTGCGGAACAATAATTGGTTCGATCGTTTCAGGCCATCTGGGCATTTCAAATAGCTCATTGAACTCGTTCCGCGTGTGACGGAATTTGAGTTGATTGGAGTGAGCTTTTATGATTCGCTGATTTGAAGGCAAGCCCATGCGAATTTTATAGTTTACTGTGCCCAATCTTTTAATGATAGTAGCCGCTGTCCACTCACACTTGTCATTTATCGAATGAAGCTTGAAGTAGACAGTGTCTTTAATCTAAAATTCCTTGAATTTCTGAATGCCGTGGTGACGATAAACTGTTTTGCCATTCTTGTATTTCCAGCACACTGAGTCGGGACTCTTAATTTCAGACGACCAGGCGAGTTGTCATCGGTCGACTGTTAAGGAGTTCGGATGGTGACTTTAAATCAATATTGTAAGAAGGTGTACGTCGATAAATGAACAAAAATTCTTAAAGTTTTTGATTGAAGTTTCCCGTCGCCTTCTTCAAGCCTGTCTTGAGAAGATCTACGAATCGTTCAATTTGGCCATTAGATTGAGGGCGGTTTTCACATGAGTGATACCGAGAGACTGCCAAATTTCTGGAACTCTTCGCTGGCGAATTGTGCTCCGTTATCTGAGACGATGATGTCGCACAATCCATGTTAACTGAAGGCGTTCATGATGAGCTCATTTGTTTTGCGGTCGTTGGGCTTTTTTGAAGACTTCTGGCCATTTTCTGTCTGCGTCAACGATGACGAGGAAGTAGTTGCCATCAGTGGGACCAGCATGATCGATGTGAGTTCTTGACCATGTTTCTGTCGAATATGGCGGTTTACCAATGCATCTGATTCTAGCTTAATAATACTATAGACTTATGAATATATGTATATTTTTTCAATTAACTCACTGGGGAAATGAACCTCTGAAGTCTAGATTCCAGCACCGTAGAGTGGCGACCAACACCTCAAGGCTACCGAGCGCGTCAAAGGGTGAGGTTGTTAACGCGAAACTACTCTTATATTTGCAGATATTACATATCTTCATGCCCCACTGTGCCAATCATATCCATAGTTAAAAGAGAAAAAAAAGTCAATTCGGTTTGGGATTCGATAGTAAATCGATAAGTTCTTATACTGTACCTGTTGTTATGATGGAAAAAAGAAGGGGGGCTTTCTTATGTAAGGGTTACGTTTTTTGTTAATTGGTCAACAAGCTAAGATTTGGTCTATATGATCGCTTCAATGTAAGGTTGATGCTAAATAATGAAGAATTGGCAATAAACTGCTTTAATCAAACCTAACAGAGTGTTACTTTAATTCGACTCTTCAATAAATATTTCACATTTGAAATTGAAAATTAATGTAATATCGCTCATTTAACCGCAAAACGGAAAACTCGCTCGAATTTGTTCAGCATTCCAAATTCTATTCACCCGAAAAATTTCACACTAAATTCAACCTCCACTCCAACCACTTATTGAAAGCAAATTACCAAGCAATAATTCCGCAGATATGTGGCTTTTCACCCTTTTAACCACAATAGGATCCATTTCGTGTAAAACCGTTAAGCAAATTAATGCTTTCCTGGTAAACAGTGCTTCTCTCAACGCCGACGACATCGTAAATTGCACAGTTTCACCAAAACCTCCCCTTCCATCCCGGCAGCCGTTCAGAAGTGTGTCGCGACGACAATTTTCCCGCCCCGATAACAATAGTACGCGTGCATGACCCATTACGTATATATTTATGGTGGCAATTTCCAATTGATAATATTCATATAAATGTCCTGTTAGGACATACGGGTATACGAGTACGTATATGGAGCGAAAGACATATCCATCTATTTGCTCCCAATTTATGACTGCACTCTTGGACTACTTTACGAGTTCAAGCTATGTATGTTCTCTTCTGTCGTTCAAGATGGCAGAAGCAGCCAGGACTCCCAAAAGCATTTGAACTTTATCACTTCTGCAAAGTGTTTGGGTGTTTCGTATGGAATGGGTAATTTACTGTAAAATCAGCACAATTCTGGAGTGACAAACACAAGGCATAGTACGTGAAGGAATTATGCATTTCGTTAGTTCTGATTTAATGGCTATAATCTTTCAATTTCTCCATTTATTCAGGGAATTAGCTGCCAACGAGGCATCGCCTGGGTGCCATGCCTACTATTATAAGCTAATAAGTGTTACCATTGGTCGCAGTCCTATGAGCCCTTCTGATCTGGATCTGGAACTGCCTTTTTCGGTTTCTCCTCCATATGCTTTCCCTTCCGGTACAATATGTGCCGTTAACTATCTATTTTTGGATTAGAAAATATAACACTCTATATCTGAAAAGTATTCAGATAAAAAAACATTACAGTTGACGGCACATATTTTACCGGAGGGCAAATCATATGGAGGAGAAATAAAAAGAGCTAGTTACTGATCTAAATCAAATCAGCCTTCGGGACTACGACCATTGTTGCCATAAGGCCGAAATACATGCGGACGTGGACGGACGGACCAGTTTTCATTTGGGTATTATCACGGGGTCAGGGATAGACGTGTATGATTTATATTGAACTCATTTTTTCACTCCCATTCAACTAAAATCAATTGTTTTCCTTGAGTTCTCTCACGAAACAAAACTTTTCAAAAGTTCACATTATGTTTATAGGTGTGGGATGTTGTGAAGTATGCTACTTCCTCACGAGGCGAACATTTCAGAGCTTTGTGTTCGCATTTACTACCCACTGATGAGAAACTCATTGCTCGTCATGAGGAAGTAGATCATCGGAGATCATCGATGTACGTATCCAGTATGAATTATGCATGCATCGAGTTCATCGACATTTCGCGTAGAGCAATGAAATTTGTAAGCTTTTGCTTGGAAGCACTAGCTATTATGGAATTTGCATAATATGAGAAAAATTTCATACGTTTTTCAGACTTCCTATAACCCTATGATTGCTTTCCCCTAATATTGCCAATTACCATTCATTCTCTATTACGACCACTGACGCCAACTACACCGGATAACCATTTGAGTTCCCTCCCTATAATGCTCATTAGCCTTCGTTCCTGCCTACGGAACAAAACAGCAAGCACCTCCGCCCAGACACTACTGAACTCGAATTGTAGTAGGCGTCTACTTCCCAGTGTCTCGTCTGGAATCACATTTAATTCCAAGGAGCGTATAATGGATTGAACCCCCTGAAGATCAATAAGATGCAAAACTACACGATAATTTTCGATCACCCGCATACATCCTCTTCTAACCCCTACAAACCCGCCACCACTAGGCCCTCGATCGTCAGCGTCCCGTTCGCCACTGGTAATATAACCACTATAGTCATTAGTACCCACCTGATCTGAAAACTTCCGCGCTCCGAGGACTAATTAGATGAATATTGCCCAACTCCAAATTCCTATATCTAGGGTCGTCCCGTGTGTCCTAATTCTTCATTACCCTGAACATATCCCCCGTCCCCAGCTGGTTGGTATCTTTCCCTACTCACGCTCAACCCACTCAATACTTCTCCTCGGTTGCTATAGTCAACAACTATTTTTTCGGCCACATATCCCCCTTCCTACATCTGTTGGTCTAGCCTTCGCAGCGGAAGAAAATGATCTGATACGAGTATAACATTCAACACACCACAAAGTATTATGGAAACTACCGATATCAGCGTCCCCAGTATGACTATTAGGTTCGGTAAAATGCGATTCCAATTCTTCCTGCCTTAGAAGTTCTCTCACATTAATTGAATTAAACCCGTCACCCACTATTAATCTCTGCGGTTTATATCAGATTGCGAGAAATAGCCTTAGCTCCCCTGGTGGAGGACAATAACAAATTTGGAAAATCCATCAATCCATCCATCTAATGTACATATCAACATATACAATCGGATTAGTACTCGTTGGGAGCTCAGCCACGCTAAACTCAGCCGTCTTAGATTCTGAAAGTGGACTAATTCTTTAGACCCTCGTAGTCCTAACTCATACCAGAATGACCCGCCTCACCCTGGTGATACCTGGCGATTTGTCTGCAAGTCTCGTCCCCGTTCCCCACACTCCCAGCGAGATAGCCACATCTATGGAAAGATACGGACGCATGAGACAATTTCATTAGGTTCTGCTGAACTTATGTTATACTTATGATCGGACAATCCTGCATAAATCCCGACTTGCCTGGCTCCCAAAAATCTATGTTATATACCGGACATGATTACCTTCAATGTTTTTCACGTCCACATAAGCCCTACATCTCCCACTACACAGTTAAAAATCCTGGTCTATTATCAATGCTAATTGGGGTTACATATATGACGACACCAAAATTGTATTAGATTTTAATAAAATGAAAGTATTACAATTGCTTCCGTAAACTTCACTGGCTTAAATATTAAACTTTTCTGGCATTATTTTTTTAATCAGATTGTTGGTTTAAAATTTAATCTACAGATATTATAATCTATGAAAAAATATTAATTTTACTGCGTTTTTTTAACTCCTCTAAGTTTTTTCTCCATTATTTTTTTTTTTTTTCAATTTTCTAAACTTCCAAATCCTTTATTAAACCCATCGCAGGCTAGCCAGCTAATCTTTAACTTTTTTCGCCATGGCGCAGCATCGAACCTGTGAACTCCGTGTTGGAGAGTTGCGACCTAGACCACTCGGCCACGCAGCATAATATTTTGAGCTGACTGCGAGTAGTTATAGTGAGACTTGAGACTCAAAAAATATACTTTGTGGGGTTTACCTTTTAATTAAACTTAGATTAGAAACTAATGCGAGAACAAAAAGAACACAAAAAGGTTTGAATTGTATTAGAATTTATTACAAATTGGTTTAAAATAGAAGTAAACTTTGAATTGTATTAGAATTTATTACAAATTTGGTTTAAAATAGAAGTAAACTTTGAAAGGGTTTAGATTATAGAATTAAAATTATTAAAAATGGTGGTAGTCCAAGACCAGGTTTAAAAAAAATACCGAGATTTTTAACTGTGTAATCGCCCCCCAATCCCGCTGCTCTACTATCTGAAATAATAATATCCCAAGTGCAAAGACGACCAACTGCTATACAAAATATCCGAAAGTGGACAACAAATCCCTCTTCTTACTACCCCTACGAACAGCAAAAAAAAACTCTTAGAATCCGATGAGGATACAATATATGTAAGAGCCCTGCAAAAAAAACATAATGAAAACACTCGTTTGAATACGACAATCCTTTATTCTCCAAACTTAAAGCTATCTTCATACAAAACTGACAAATTAAAATTATTTGGGATATGACAATAATCACAAAACCACCGCACCCAATCGCGGAACACACTGACAACCTCCGCCTGAGAAGCGGGATAACACAACAGCCGTATCTTACTACCCACCACGTTAACCCATCCCATGGCCAACAGCTTCTTAATCATGGGCACTCCAGACACCCCCTGAATGAAAATCGTGACAGTATGACCCAACAAATGATTAGAATCACGGACCACACCACCAATGATACAAAGAACCCCGACGCCTCACAATCCTCCCTATATCGCTCTGCTCCTCCACCATCCGCCCGAAATCCGTGGGATCCCCCAAGAACCCACCCACAAACCGAACAACCTCAGCATCAAGCAGGGCGTAAGACAAGATACTCCGGATAGGAATCGACTCATAGGACAAATCAACAGCAACAGTCAGATTGTACTCCTCAACGTAACCCTTCAAATCCAAAAAAATAGTATCAATCAACCACACGCAGCATGTCCTCCAGGACCACCTCGGAACGAAGCCGAACCCGGGGTTTGTCCACAAGACACAGGATGTCCCCACGACGGAAGACCATCACACAAGGGACCCTATACAGAACCCAAGACACCGTCACCCGTACACGAACATCAAGCCCCAACTTAACATGATGCTGACGCACGATACGTAGCACCAAGGGAAAATCCACATCCCGAAGCCCGACAACCGTGACATACGTTTTGTATGCAAAATTTATTGCGAAAGAGAATAATTTTTCAAAAAGATTATCAATTGAAAAATTAATCAGGAACTGGTATGATCAAACATTAAACTGACGCTTGAATACACTTAGCTATTGTCCTCCCCTCCCCCCTCCACTGCAGACCTTAAATTTAAATTATTGATTCCTTTTGCCTACTTGATGTGTGTACCTACATGTATCTGAAATCCAAAAATTTCATATTTGCGCTCCTCTAGCACAAACACACAAAAAACCCAAAGTGTATCCATCCGACCGTAAAGTCGATGGTTTCTGTCTTTTCGGTCAGGTAAAAGTCAAGTCAAAGTGGAAACTTCTGAGCATCCCTTGAGTCCTTCACCTTTTTCGACAGACCCAACATTCAACATTCTCGTCACAATGCCCGTTTTGCATTGCGTCATCAATTTTTAATTGGCCATAATTCACTGGCACTGTAATAAAATTGGTACGTCAAATGCACTTTCGGGATCTTCTCTCTGTCTGCTGTCCTCTTGGCTCTTGGCCACTCGTTCTTCTCAGTGCATTCTCCCTGAAGTGGTACACTCTAGAAGCAACGTCAGTCAAACTTTGAGTGAATTCAAATGTTTCAATTCCTCCGTGTAAAATGTGCACCCAATGTGAGTGAAATGCTGTGCCATCAAAAAAAACACGCAAAGCCATTTGCATGCACTTTTCGTGGTGATCTTGACATGCTGGAAAAAATTTCGCCAGTCAAGGTCGATTAACAAACAATTCTCTTGAAAGGGACTGGTACTTTATTTAAAATTTCTGCGGCTGGTCTCTCAAAATATCTCAATATGCCGTGAGGGCGGTCGTTTGTGGTGACAGTGATAAATGAACGCTCCCACCAGATTAACCTGCAGAACGGAAGTTTATAAATTGCCGACAGGAATTTACTTTTCGTGCCTCGTAACAAACATACACAGGACGAGAGCTGATTGTATCGAATTCTCATCATCAACTCCTGCCGGAAACTTGAAGTGCACACGTTCCCTGGGCCCAATATGATACAATATAAAGTATGGTCGTTAGTTGGCTCCCGGGCACAAAAGGAGACCACTTCATCTCAATCAATTAATATTCCAATCAGGTCAACACCAACGACTTTCCCCTTAGCCATTTGCTGCAGCCAGTCTAACTATATATCTAAAAATGAAACGGCCCGAAAACATTCACCGCCTCTCGGCGGCGGAGCTAAGTAATTCGGGGTCCTCTCAACTAAAGGGATGCCTCGCCAGGCCATGGTGTTGTAACGTATATGTCGAGGAATCCATCTTGTGTCTGTAACAAGGAGTCGGATGGTCGGAACTTAGTTCCGATTAATTTTATTATACGACCCGTTCGCCGTTTGTCGATATCGTAATGGAATTACAGTAATGTGCTCACGTTTTCAGTTACGTCGAAAATAATCATAGGGCTATAAATACGTACCTATCTACGTGCCAGCGGTAGTAGATACATATTTGAGTATTACACCATTGAACTCCAGCGTATAGGTGTGTTGCGTTAGCTATGGTGTATGGGCAAATTTCCTGAATGTAAGTAATCATATCTGCTATCTCGCTGCCAACAATAACATCTGCGTACCACACGCAATGTTACTCGTCGGCAATATCTATCTACAGTCATTCATTGGAAAAATACGGAGAATACAATAGGAACAAGTAAACAATGGTAATAAGGGTAAGATTGATTGCGATTGTGTGTTTTCATAGAAACATATGGAAACAAGGCTCGATTTGGAAATATTCTTGGTCTGGTGAGAGCTTCTAGCGCATATTTTAATAAGGACTTCGTTGAGAATACTAATCATAATTTATACGGAATACCATTAATAAGCTTCTCCTCCTATTGTCATGTCAATGGATGTAATTGATATCAGAATCCACGCAATAGTTATTAATAATAAAATCTTTAATAACATTTTAATAATATCTTGTTTTATAAAGCGATCAAATGACAAAGGTACTAACCTTGGTTTCGTTAAGTCCTGGGAAATAACCTGAAGGCTACCGAATCGAACACTTTTAATAAAACGCAATCTTTTCATTAGTAGCCCGGATGGCGCAACGGTTAGCACGTTCGCCTTCTACGCACTGGGCCCCTGTTCGATTCTTACTGAATGCCGTAGTTTTCGATAAAAAAGGGGATTTATGTGTCGGACTATGAGCGCACTCAGCTGTTAAATAAGTACCCATTTATGGGGTAAATAACTCCGTTGAGCGTGTTGCTGACCACACACCTCTGCAAAAGACCTACCGTCACAATCTAGAAAATGAGATGATGCTTTTAAGGTTTCGGGACTAGAGACATCCCTAATATTAATGGATGAAATCGTAACTTTCTGAAGCTAAAGGACATACAAACTTATCAATGATAACGCATCATTTTGGTTTAGGTAGTCAGCTAGCATTTGAAACCTTATAAAAACAAATTGTTAATTGAGCTGAAATTTATTCATATTTATAATTTTTTCATAGTGTATCCAGGTCCAGGATGGTATTTGCACCTTCAGACTTGAGTCATATACCAAGTAATTTCCATAGCCACTGAGGTCAACCTGAAACCGCCGCAAACTCAGCACATATCACTTATGATTATAACCACCCTGTCAGTTACACAACTATGAGTTCACCACTATTACCAGATAAAATATAATCCATTTGTCTCAAAATCAAGCCTGGACTTTCAGCAAAACTACCATCTCCCGAATATATAAAAAGAATCAATGTCCAGCTTTAGTTTATTGTAAAACTAACGAGTGACTGTACAAATGACCCCAACTGTATTCCAATAAAGCCGACCCGGAAAAAGACGCGCGTACACAGCAACACAGAAAAAAAAGGACAATACACTCTGGAAAAATCCTTCAACAAACAAAGCGTTGCCTTTTGATGTCAACGACTCGACGACGATGGCACGATGGCAACTATTTTGCATTTTAACTCGACTGTCGTTTCCTGGTTCCTGAATTTTGATATAACAAAAAAATTATAGAAATATAAACTTTTGTCTCGTTCAGTTGGATCCGCTCAAAATTACTCCATTGCAATGTTGGCGGATGAGAGCGGCTCGGGGGCGCAAAACTCAACGAATGAAAGCAATTCTGGAAAATGCCGAGGTTGCCACCAAATTGAACAAACAAACCGGATACTTGCGAGTCGCCAGAGCGTTTCGGCTACCATACTTTTGAGTAGATAGTTTGCAATGTATTCAGGACTTTTCACGATTGCTTTGTACAGGCCAAAAATTTAATTTTCCAAAAGTTTTCCTCCCTTTTGCTTTTCTCGGAAAAATTCTGCATTTTCGGTGTGTCCGCTCCCGTTGGCGTCATAGTCGTCTGTGTCATTACAATAGTCAGAGAGTCCTTGAAGTGTTCATAGACGTTGTCGTCATTGTCGTTGAATTTTCAAAGCTGGAAAAATCACGAAACGAAATAACTCGAAAAGGGAGGAGAAACTATACAGTGCACTTGACGAGAAGTTTTCAGTAATAGAGATTTTCTGAGTCGGCAAGGTACAAGTGGACCCATTTTGAATATCCTTCAAACGAGATTTTTTTTGCTTATATACAATTGGTTTAGAGTGACACTACGGGACCAATTTGTTTTAAAGCGCGGTTCTAAGAATTCGAAAAAATGAGGCTGTACTCGTCGGTCGAGTTGTGGAATAACTACATCTTTCAGTATTAGCTAAGTTATCGCTCATCAGCCTCCACATAGCCTTAAAGAGCATAAGAGAATCTTCCAGATCAGCAGCCAAGCGTAGTGCCTTGCTCGTATTTAATAAGTAATTAACGAGTGAGGTTGACAAACTCCTGAACTATATTATGGTGCAGGTATATACAGCTGCCCTTGAAAAAATGCTGACACCTATGCTACCGACATCTGCAACATAGGTGTTCACGGGTTTTGGGAAGAACTAAAAATATTCCAGGCGACAATTAAAAAACGAAAGAAACAAATAAAGGAACTTTGAAACTTATCGCGGTAGATGCTAGGAGTATCCAGGGTGTCCCACTTTAAGACCGCCATAGGACTAGGGCTCATTCCACACTCTGTTTGTGGAAAAATGTCGCCGAAAAGAGAGTTCATTTGGGCGGCATTTTTCCACAAACAGAGTGTTCGATTACTGACCACGTTTTTCTTTCTTTAAGATCTAATTAGAAAATTTTCAAATCTGAGTCGTAGTTATTTATATGTCATTTGGAAGGTAAGAAATTGGGCCATCTTTTGGAGATTTTGTAGAGCTCTTAGTGCAAAGCCCGTTATAAAATGTGGGTTCAATTTTCCCAACAAAAGTGGATAACGATTTTTTTCTAAAATTTGAACGTTTGTATTTCGGGCGGTGGAATGAATTTCGAAACCATTGAGGTATCATTCTAACGGGTAGTTTGTGTAGTTTTTGAATTAATATTGTTTTTATGGATTCAGTTAGCCATAGGCCGGTAATTCGGAGTTTTCTTTAGAAGGTCAGACTTTTTGACAAGAATTGGGAAAAATGTAACAACACTGTAACGATAAAAGGAAGGTTGTTAGTTTGGGCGGCATTTTTCCACAAACAGAGTGTGGAATATGCCTTAGTCCTATGGTGGGACACCTTGTATAATACTCGCGGGGAGGGATTTTTTGTAGAAAACTTCGTCGAGCTCACACCGCACGGGCGGGAACTTTTAGTATGATATAATCGTAGTACCAACCAATAAATCGGGCAAAGTGTCAAACTTCTTTTATTTTTTCTTTCAATCACCAAATATTGGCACTCGTCACCTGGGGTAAATGTTCTATCAATGAGGCCGTATCCGTAGTCCGGAAGACGCAACGGTTAGCACGTTCGCCTTCTACGTACTGGGCACCACTGGTTCGATTCCAACTGAATGCTGTATTTTTCAATAAAAAAAAAGGATTTACGTGTCGGACTATGAGCTCACTCAGCTGTTATTGGGTAAATAACTCAGTTGAGCGTGTTGCTAATCACACACCTCTGCAAAAGACATACCGTCACCATCTAGAAAATGAGATGATGCTAACTCATCTCGGGAGGTATGGTTCAAATTGGGCTGTTGCAATAGTTATTTATTTATTTTAATGAGGCCGCAGGAGACATAAAGGTCGTGGGACATAAAACCCGGCGAGCGCGAAATGACTGGTTTGACTAAGAATGCTAAAAATCACTTTTTAATTGCCTTGACCCCTCCAGGGGTATGGGCGCGTCGACATCTCTAGCATTTCTATGTCTTTTTTATGCCTCGATAGCATATCTACTTTTCAGAAGTACAGTTGCTAGCATGCACCTCCTATCCGCGCCGTATTTATACTGACAAGCTCGGAGCACTGTGAGAGTTCTATCAGTACTCACAGGCAGTTTTTGGTCGCACCGAGATTTGAACTCCGAGCTCTAGATTAGTATCGTAGAGCGGTATACGAACGACCACGGTCATCGAGCGCGATAAAGAGCAAAGCTTAGAGACAATGTATCCAACGTCCAACTGGAGCAAATATTACGTTTAAACTATAGCCAGATTACTTCAATTGCGGCGTAAACTGAGCGTGGTGAGTTTCAAATTGAATGCATTTGACAATTTCAGATTAAATCATCTGGCGCAGATGAAGTAATCTGGTTGTAGTGTAAACGTCTTATAAGAGAAAATTAGAGGTAAGAAACGGAAATTTTTTTTTCGAGCAGTTGTTGAAAATTAATGATAACCTAATTAATAAAAACACCAAACAAGCATACAGACTTGTAAACACGATTAAGAATGGCTTTCCGCCCAGGAATAGCTTCTGTAAGGATAAGGATTGAAACTTTTTCAGTGACACCGATAGCATCACCAACGATGGGTGTCCTATTTCGAAGAGCTTCCGAGCCGGAACGCATACGGCTCCCAACCCACGTACAAGCCACATGACATTATTCTTGTAAAATATTATTTTGACACTTGTTACAACAACAATACCTTGTGGCTTGTGCGCGGGTTGGGAATGGTTGAGAGCAATATGCCCCGAGCATCCCACGTCCCCATAAAAGAACCCCTAATAGTTGACGACATGATCGATCATGGCCCCAATGCACAACCTCCGAGAGTAGAAGAAATTGATCTCGACTTGCAGTCACTCAAACCAAATAAAGCACCGGGCGCAGACAAGATTCCAGCTGAACTGCTAAAATCTGGTGGAACGGATCTATTAAATGCAATACGTGAGCTGCTTTTGCGAATCCGGAAGGACGCGGTGATCCCAGAAGATTGGCTTCCACAAAAAGGGAGATAAATTACGGCATGAGAATATAAGAGGCATCTCAATATTCTGTACGTTCTACAAAATACTGACGAAAACTTTGGAAAATAAAGTAAAGCCGCATGCCGAACGAATCATCGGAAAAGTGCTGGGAAAACAACTTTGACGTGTACCAAATCTTTGTTGATTCTTAGCAAGCATACGACAGTAGTACATATGAACGAAAGCTCCTTCGACAAATTTTCAGTGCAGTTTTCGCCCGAAACGGATGACGCATTAAATACAACCATGAGCTGTACCTGTACAAACTATACGATGAGCTGAAAGTTTCGAGAATCGTCAAACTTCAACGGCTACAATGGGCAGGCCATATACAACAGATGGACGATGACCGCATGCGTAAGAAAATATTTAATGGGATTCAGTAGAAGATGACGCCGAACAACTGCTGGACTGGGAAAATTCGAGGACGCGGTCATTTCACCGAGATAATTAGATTACGATAATCTAGGCGGACAGGGACCGACGTTGGACTATTGTGCCACGATGATGATGAGCTGAGTGAGTAGACTTTGAATGAGGCAATGGGAACAAACTTCTTTGGAAGATTTCCAAAATGGAATGATTACAAAACCATAATTCTAGTACCACAATATCTCAGAAGCTTCGCCAATTCTCAAATACCTAAGCTGATTACTATACTAAAGCCGCTGTCGGTATTCCGATTTCGATATTTCGCAAAAGGAATTATCACTCGACCAGACAATGCATCCAATCGAAAATGGAAAATCGAAATTACAATTGCATAAATCTCCCAAGTGTTTCATTCTGCCACACATTTGGATATCGTACGAAGTTCAAAAACCATTCCCCAGCCGGCAATTAACTAATTAAATTTCGCTTTGGTCAATTAGTAAAAGTGATTTTCGTATGAAGGAAGAGCGCAAGCCAACACTTTTGTTTATCAATGTCTGCATCTCATTTGGACTCCTATAGCATATTCAAACCGCGAAACATTTGATCAAAGTTTGAGATTTCCCCAAATTTATTTGGAATTTTCTAATTTCATATACGCACATATTTGCAACCAGATTCGAAACAAAACTAGTCTAAAATTTTTTTGGATTGCGTTGGGCAACCCTAATTTTTTATTCACCACTTGGTGTGATGAATATAAACTACCAAATTTGACCATCAGCAGCTGATTTTTTGTGCGTACTTATAACAAGTTTGATTGATGATTTGGAATTATAATAAAATTAATGTGACAATTTTTTCGAATGACAATAATTTTGAACCAACCGAAAATTATAATTATAAATTTGGGGGCAAAAGACCTTTTCCATAGTCTTTCACGTGGGCTGGTAAAAGCAGTGGGTCAGGAGCGTCTAAGGTCTTCAACCTAGCACTGGAATACGCTATTGGGGCTACGAATATGGACAACAGCGAGACGCTACTCATTGAGTCGACACAAAGAGCAGCGTACGCCGACGACGTCAGCATTATGTCCCGAAGATTGGCCGACACAGAAGAACTTCTGCATATGCTCGATACCGCTGCAGAAGAAGTTGGACTACGTATCAGCGAGGGTAAACCTAAAATAATGATTCAATCGACGACAAGGACACCTGCACAATCGAGCATCAATGTGGAGACCTCTACATCGTGTTCGTGAACGACTTCATATACCACGGTTGCAACTTGTCAAGGGACGCCAAGGAAACTGACGAAATCAAGCGACGGGTAAAGCTAGCTTATAAGATTTATTTCTCGGTTCTCCTCATAATGAATTCGAAGCATGCGCACAGAAACACGAAGTTCCGCGTGTACAAAAGCATTATACGGCCAGTGCTATGACTGCGAAGCATGGACCCTAACTCAAGCCTCCGGAAACATGCTAGACACATTCGAACGCAAGGTTTGTTCGCAATCGAGATGGATGGCGCATCCGGTACAACCATGAGTTGTATGAACTGTACGATGAGCTGGAAATTTCGAAAATCGTCAAACTACAACGACTTCAATGGGCAGGGTATGTACAACGAATGGACGATGATCGCATGCCAAAGAGAGTAAGGAACGCAGAACGAGTCGACGGAGCGAGACTGCGAAGACGATCGAAAGCTCGTTGGAAAAGCTCAGTATATGCGGACGCCGAGCAACTACTGAGCTTCCAAGATTGGAAGACGCGATCACGTCACCATGGTAATCGGAGGACAAAGATCCAGGCGGCCAAGGCCCGATGTCGGGCTGTCGCGCCATGATGATAATGATAAAAATTATAATCACTTATAAAATTCTATATAATCATATTAATGCTATGGCATTTTTACTCGTATTAATCAACTGACAAACTCCGTCTTCTTCGGCCATGGTGTAAATGGTTTTCCGGATTTGCAAATGTGAATATGCCATAACATGCGTTTATTGGATAACACATATAATATTGGTCACAATTGCAAGTTGTGTGAGCTATGTTAATGTTGAATCGGCGAAAGCCATTGTGCATTGCAGAAGCTATTGTCACGGAAAGCCCATCGGTGGTACCCCTAAAAGGCCTCCCATATGAAGTTATGACATAGAGTGAATGCACACAGCTCTGATGGCCGAACAGAATAATGGACAGTGAATTTCCATTATACAAACGGATAGCATTTTCGGGTATTGCATTTGGTCATTTGATGAAGACATTTGTTTGGATTAGAGCAAACAGCGTTTTACACTTCCGGGATTATCCAGATACATTTCGAATGTACAATACATACATATATAGGAATTGTCTATAAATTAGAGAATTAGTTCTGTGAGCCATTTCATCAAATATAGTACTTTGGTTTAACTCATTCAGAATTTCATATTAACATTGAGGAGCCGGTAGCTTAGGGCGTTGAGGGGTCAGTCTGATGTCTCAGCAATTCCGCGGGTTCGTCGAAATCCACAGTGGCTATGGCTGTTTCTTTTGTCTTGCCCCTGTGCTGCCAGATGAGTGGTTTTCCCGCGAAATGCTGCGGAATTTGAACATGTAACGCGGGAAAAATAAATCAGTCGCAGGAGCTGGGATTCCAGCGGTTTTTTGATTTCTAGAGCGGTTTTGGAACGGGTGTTCAAAGTCAATCGAAGGTCTACTATGGAAATTTTGACAACATGATACGAAACTGCCTGAAAATTGTACTAAATATTTTTTTACTTTACTGTTTGTATCTATGGACTCTTATGAGAATTATCACGAGAATATGATCAATTCCAATAAGAATTCTCATTCTCCTGACTCTCTCCCAGTAAACAATTTCAATTTTCAGCGATAACAATGCCTTTCCACTTGGAAGATTAATTTATCGTCTGCGATATCGCTTTTTTATCGCGAAAGTAACCCCCATTGGGAAAGAATGCTTAGCTTAGACGAAACTTGCAGAAGAAATTTTGGCAATAAGAGTCAATTACAAGGTAAATAAAAACTATATCGTTCAGTTTCTTTTTTCTTATTAGATTAATCTTAACCTTTTTTCATCTTAAACTTGTCAGATATTTCGAATCAAAAGATTACCGACCACCACCGAACCATGTCAATGTCAATAAAATGGTGGAAGTGGGGAGAATTTTTTTCGCACGTTTTATAAAATATAAGGTGTAATTAAATCCGTTGAACCGGGTTTGATTTCGTCGAAAATCTTGGCGAAAATTCAATAAATGCGTGCGTTCTTCAGAATTTTTCTACGTTGGATTTTGGTGAAAATTACATATCTCTAGCTCATTTCACGTCACACTCCAGCCAGATTTAAGCTTCCGAAATCACCGCAACATTGGACTAGAAAATGTTTCAGCATTCAAGGAAACCGAAATAGATATTTAGATTAAGTCCATCATCATTTGCAGTCGTATGCCTAGATTGCTCTTGAATTAGGCAACAGAAGCGCGTTCTCTTCCCATTGGCTGCGCGATTTTATCAAGCTGACAAAATGCTTGTCAAGCACATATTTGGCTGAAATGTAGACAGTTGTCAAAATATTGGATTTTTCAGAATAGCAGCGTATCCTAAAGTAAATGACTGATCAGTGCCATGAAGCCGAATGATCATAGGGTCGTCCCATGCAGCAGAACAGGCTCGAGTGAAAGTATCCTACACTTCTAAAAAGAGCAAGTCTCATTTTGTGCGGATTAACTTTTACCCCATTGTAATCAGCCCAAATGGATGTTGTGAGGGGGCAATGGACAACACCTTACTAGGCACACTCAGAGCATAACCAGATGTGGCAATAGCAATGCCATTCGCATAAGCATATACCTTGAAGCCTGACAACCTGCTGGTTTTTTGACAAGTAAGTTCGAGAGAAAGGGGAATTTGTTGTTGTTGAGTAGTTCCACGAAAATTCCAAGACCAAACTAAATATACCAAACATTTTGGAGAGGCCGGGCTCCCATGGCGTCTTCTGGATCCGCCACTGCCTGCTATCTTGGGAAAACACAGAGCACAGAGGGCGGGGGGAGTCACATAAACTTGTATTTTTTACTACCCCAAATACCTATACAACATATCAACAATTCAGAACTACCGCACCTTTTGCACGCTAACCCCCTGTAACGGACGGTTTGGCGGGCATCCGAAGATGCCCATGGGGACGGAGCCTAAGGTAGCATAAAGACCGTGAAGGTCGGGCCGTGCCATCTGGCGAAGAAAAAGACCCCTCAACGAGCTAAGCAGCGGCCTATGCTTGCTGTAGCTCAGTTCGGGAGACGTGGGCGGGGTTTTCGCCGCTCGTTGCCCCTGTCCTTTACGTATTAACAAAAATTCATAGGCCTGGGGAAGACAACACAAACAAGGGAGGTAAAAATGGGGAATAAAAAAAACGAGGCGATAAGGATGAAATGGTTGGGCGCTCGTTTTGAGGTCCAGGTGTAATGGGACCCTCGGCCTCTAGTTTCGTACCACCGACAGATCCTTACTCATCAGGTGCTGCCATAGATCTGCCGGTGGAAGCAGCACTACCAGACCATAATATGGTTCATTACACCCCTTTATTTTGTCTCTATTTCTTGGGCTAACACTAGCATGCACATTGTGTTACCTTTGCACCCAGTCTGGATTCAAAGCATAGACTTGAAGTTATTTTAATTCAGGTTGGCCTGTGTTCTACAATAAATTTACACAAAATTAAGTGTTACCGATTATCCTTCGAATGACTAAAGGATAACTGATGATCCTGTAGAGATTAATTAACGGTTTTATTTAACGAACTACTCCTACTCAAAATAACTAATTTTAGTTTAGCAATCCTCTTACATACTACGAAGTAACTACTCGATAACGTTCTTGTTCTTCCATGGATTTTCCCATGGCGATATTACGAGGGTAAGATGAAAAGTTCTCGGCCTGACAATGAAAGACTGCGATTTTCAGTTAAAAAATGTTTTCATTTTTCTACATAATCTCCCCTGACTTCAACACACTTGGTCCAGCGTTTCTGCAGCATCAGTATTGCTTCCCGGAAGTGAGAGTCTGGAAGGCTGTGAAAATATTCATCTAAGGCCCTCTCAACATCTTCATTGGATGCGAAGCGCTTCCCAGAAACAAATTTCTTCAAGTTTGGAAACGGATGGAAGTCTGTGGGTGCCAAATCAAGAAAATATGGGGGATGGTCGAGCAAATCATACCCCAAATCCCGCAGTTTTCCCATCACCAACGCACACTTGTGTATAGGTGCGTTGTCCTGGTGAAAGATAACTTTTTTCTTCGTCAAGCCAGGCCTCTTCTCGCGAATTTTTGACATTCAGGTGGTTAAGGAGTTTGAAGTAATAAGTATTCGCCTGTTACTGGTCTATTTTTTCCAAGGTAATCAATAAACAGGATGCCTTTCGCATCCCAAAACACGCTGGCCATGACCTTTCCGGCAGATGCGATTGACTTCGCATTCTTTGGCGCTGAACCACCCGCTTCCACCCACTGCTTCGACTGATGTTTCGTTTCTGTCGTGTAGTGGCGGACACAAGTCTTATCCAAGGTGACAAATCGCCGCACAAAATCGGTCAGATCCCGATTGAATCGGTGCAAAGATTGCTGCAAAAATCGTTTGCGCATTTGCTTTTGATCAGCATTTACATAGCAAATACAGCACCCTCCTTGCGCAGAGCTTCCGCATTGCTAATTTTTTGTGCAAGATGTTTCGCACCCTTTCTTCCGATATCCCCACAGCCTCAGCAATATCACTCACTTTCATTCGCCTATCGTCCAACACGATGTCATGGACTTTTTCGATGGTTTCCGGTGTGGTTGCGGTTTTCGGCCGTTCTTCACGTGGGTCGTCTTCGAGGGACGTGCGACCACGTTTAAATTCAGCTGCCAATTTTTTACGGTTGACATCGAAGGAGCAGAGTCCCCGTAAACTTTTGTTAACTTCGGATGAATTTCCTTAGGGGTTAATCCATCCAAAACGAAGAATTTTATGACCGCACGATATTCAAGTTCCTCCATTTTAACGAAAAACACGTAAGACGTCTACTGCGAAAATTCGTGTAAACAAACTACTTGTGGTAACCAGTTGAAACTTGTCATACGAACTAATGACACGTGCACCCAGGCAGGAAACATAAATTTTTGCTGATTGTAAGGGCTTTTCTGTGTCAGGCCGAGAACTTTTCACCTTACCGTCGTATAAATAGACAATACTTCCGTGACATTTCTCCAACAGTACATATTTCCCAATCGTTGCCTTTATAATTGCCATGCTTTACCAAGCTTTCTATTACTACTTTTCCCCCGTTCACGACAATAACCTATTATATAGGAGGAATTCTCAGCAGGATTTAAAAATAGCTCGAATGAAAAAAGAAAACACTGGCGGTAAACATCAAAACGGCCACCACTAAGGCGAAGATAAATGTCCGTAGACGTAATGGTTTCTCGGTGAAAAGTATTTTCTTGTGTTAGTGTGATTTTTCATTTCTGCTTCATTGCATTTCGCTGGGAAGAGAATACCAACCACACTCGTTTACCATTCACTACTACCATTACTACTGGGTCGTCTATTGTTCGGTGGATGTTCCTTGTGGTCTGGCAAATCACATATCCTGTATTTCCTGAACGGGAGCGCCCCAGTTCCATTGTTACTGACGTTCCTACTTAAAACTATCTTCACTTTCGGTATTGGAGTTTCGTACAAAGCATCCACCGCCGACTGACTGGCTAACTGCATTCTCCAATTCTACACCTAGACTTGAACGCTTAAGCGGATAAGGAGCATTAAGACTTACTTAGGATGGCAATAATCGGATTAGAGTGCCGAGTAGAAACTTAGCCAGGCTCAGTTGTTGGCAGCCGCTCTGTGCTCTTAGCAGGAGCATCACTTTCAATAGGATTTAAGGTGGTTTTTTCCTTTTGTACGATACGGACAGTCCATGCACTTGGTCCCTTCGTTCTCGCTTTCAGTGTTTAACATATCTAATAAATTAGCTTAATGTGAAGGGAGTGTGTAATGCTGACAGATCGCAAAGAATTTGGGACGTACATGTTGTAATTGTACGAACATTGTAATTATTGAAAGTTCAAATCGCTAGATCTGTTATTTCTTTTGGCTGTTTTTAAAAAAAAGTTATTCAACGGTCGTTGTTTTGATATTGAATCTTAATGGAAAGTAATAGCCAGAGGAAGGCTCTTATAAGTAACGCTCGATAGTTCTATCTCTTGCCTACGGGCTTAATTTCCCCCCTTCCAAAGATCCCGCCCATATGCTTCTAGCCTAGGAATTGGCAAACTTTTTCAGAAAAGGGCCACCTTTTTGGAATTGTGGGCTCAGCGGGCCAGATAGAAGAATCGAAGTGTAAATGCCTACCGGTGTGGTCAACCTATTGTTAATTGAAGGTTTGACGGATGCCCTTCTGCAGTTAAATGTGTAATCATTACGGTATGATTCATTAAGGAAATGCGATTCAGCGGAATAAGTTAAAAAAATAAGGAGTTTCTGAATTATATTCATATATTCAAGTCGGATTATTTTTGTAAAATTACGGAACTGATTCGAGTTTTCAATTGCGAATTAATCATTCTCAGATTTGCAAATCTCCAGTCTCGAGTTGTGGCAATTATGATTGCAAGAAACCGGTCTCGGCCTATTCTCACTCTGCATTGTTGGTTGACCCCACCAGTAAACATTAACCGCGCTAGCTAGAAAAGCCAGGCAAACCATGAGGTTTTAACATTTTTTTGGTAACTTACTACTTCTTTTTCGCGCTAGATTTTAGCGTCAACACCAAATAATAAGAGAAAAAAAAAACAAAGGATCGAAAAAAGAAATTTGCGCCCAAATTTTCAGTTCTACGCAAAGCGGAAAAATGGTAATTCTATATTCTTGTGTCAAAAAAAAGAAAAAGAGAAAAAGAAACTATAGGTATATTCCGTAGTGCAATTTACTGCGTTGGAGGCAAAACATCTTTTTCATAGTCCTCCTCGTGGGCGCCCCCTAGTGACGGTAGTGGGTCAAACCGCTGACAGGTAGCGATAAGATAGTTTGGAAAAAGGCAGATAGCTGTAATCTCTAAGGTTTAGTCGGATGGAATGATTTGTGTAGTTGGACCTGCAACATAGTTGTGTAAACTCCAGCACGTTTATTAAACCATCTGAAGCAGCTATCTCCGAGGCCACCCACTGAATGGGGTTAAGCGATGTGCTGACAACTCGTCCTTGTTGAAACTACACCACGTCAAGAAACCTGGAACAAAAGCCTCGGATTGGACGGATCAACAACGACGACAACGCAAACGACTAACAGATTACTCTTTCGGATCTTGGAATGTACGCTCCCTGAACTAACCAGGGGCCGAGAAGGGCCCTTCTTCAACAGGTCGAAAAGTACAAATGGAGCATTACTGCAGTCCAGGAAACAAATTGGCTTGGCAGCGAGATCAATGACAAGAAATCGCACACAATTTTTCGAAGTGGCAAAAAAATCGGGACACATGGAGTTTTGAGTAGCACTAATCACCTCAAGCCGCATATAACTGACCTCAAACCCATAAATGAACGAAGCATCACAGGCGTCCATGAGTTCTGGGAAGAACTCAAGGATACCGTCAAAGAGGTCGCAGAGAAGGTCGTAGGATATGGAGCCCAGCGAGCGCAAAATGACTGGTTTGACGAATAATGAAAAAATTCACTTGATGCGAAAAACGAGGCCTATAGACATTGGATTCAACGGGGAATCAGAGCCAAAAGAGAAAAATATGATGAGCTACGGCGAATATCGAATAGAATAATTAGACGTAAGAAACGTATGTACTTTGACAAGCAGTTGCTGAATATTAACGAAAACTTAGCCAATAAGAACACCAGATAAGCATACAGACTAGTAAATACAATTAAGAATGAATACTAACCCAGGACTAGCCTCTGTAAAGACAAGGATGGAAAAATCATCAGCGACACCGATGGCATTAACATACGATGTGCCTCTTATTTTGACGAGCTTCTGAACCGACCATCTAACATCCCCACACAAGAAGCTCTCGATGATATTGTTGATCTAGGCCCACCCATTCAACCCCCGACAGTAGAGAAAGTTGATCTCGCGTTGCGGTCACTAAAAGGAAATAAAGCGCCGGGCGCTGAGGAGATTCCAGCTGAACTGCTAAAATTCGGTGGAACGGGTATAGTCAATGCCATACATCAATTACTCCTGCGGGTATGGGAGGACGAGGTAATCCCAGGCGATTAGCGCAGAAGCATCATCTGTAAGAGATAAACTGCGGAGTGAGAATTACAGGGGCGTATCACTAATTTGAACGTCCTATGAAATTTTGACGAAAATTCTGAAAAATATAATAAAACCGTACGCAGAACGAATCATTGCTGAATATCAAAGCGGTTTCAGACCTGGTCGCTCAACAACCGATCAGCTCTTTACGGTCCAACTGCTACTCCAGAAGTGCTGGAAATACACCGTAGACGTATACAAAATCTTTGTCGACTTCAAGCAACCGTACGACAGTATCGATCGTGGAGTACTGTACAACATCATGCTGCAATTTGGTATACCGGCAAAATTAGTGCGACTGACAAAGATGACGATGACCAACTCCGTCTCACAAGTCAGGATCCAGAATAGACTTACGGATCTATTTGAAACACGCACTGGTTTGAAACAGGGCGATGGACAGGCACCGACGCTCTTCAACCTATCACTGGAATACGTTATTCGGGCAATGAATACGGACGACAGCAAGACGCTACTCATCAAGTCGACACAATTAGCAGCCTACGCCGACGATATCCACATCATGGCCCGAAGATTGGCCGACGCAGAAGAACTTCTGCATACGCTTGATACCGTTACAAAAGAAGTTGGACTACGTTTCAACGAGGGTAGAACTTAAATAATGATGCATTCTACGACTAGGATATCTGCACAACCGAGCATCAATGTGGGGGACCTCAACATCAAGTTCGTGAACGACTTCGTATACCTGGGTTGCAACTTGTCAAGGGACGCCAACGAAACTGAGGAAATCAAGTGACGGATACACTGAGCTTATAAGACTTTTTTCTTGGTTCTCCCCATAATGAAATCGAAGCATGTGCACAGAAACACGAAGCTCTGCGTGTACAAAACCATTATACGCCCAGTGCTATGCTATGGATGCGAAACACTGACCCTAACTCAAGCCTTCGGAAACATGCTAAACACATTTGAACACAAGGTTCTATGGCGAATTTTTAGGGCAGTTTGCGGTCGAGATGGATAGCGCATCCGGTACAACCATGAGTTGTATGAACTGTATGATGAGCTGGAAGTTTCGAAAATCGTGAAACTACAACGACTTCAATTGGCAGGGCATGTACAACGAATGGACGATGATCGCATGCCAAAGAGAGTAATGAACGGACAAGTCGCTGAAGCGAGACTGCCTAGACGGCTGAGATCTCATTGGGGAGCGCCGAGCAGCTACTGGGCTTCCAAAATTAAAGGAAGCAGTCGCGTGACCGAGATAATTGGAGGACAACGATCCAGGCGGCCAAGGCCCGACGTCGGGCTGCCGCGCCACGATGATGATGAATCAATCACAATTGAACATCAACGTAGGCGACCTCCACATCGAATTTGTAGACGACTTCGTATACCTGGGAAGCAACCTGTCAACCTTACACCAACGAAACTGACGAAATCAAACGACGGATACAGCTAAAAAATAAGAATATAACTAACGGGTCGGATAAAAACCCAAGGCGGTCCAGATTTGGTTCGCGGTCCGGGTTTACCTTCTCTATTCTTTGCACGCGTAACTCGCAAGAACATTGAACTATGCAAATATATACAATACTGTCAGGATTTTAGTGTCCTAGATATAGAGTTTTTTTTTATTCGCATATTTCCCGAACGACTAAGTATTTACGTTTTATGGCATCTGATGGTATAGGTTTGCATTAACAATAACTCGAGTGCTCTCATAAAACATTTATACGCTTCGTTCATGTAGTTCACTCCTATTCAGTTACCGCCTCAATATACACGCGTCCTTCGATGTTTCTATACATTAATACCACATCCATGAACCTCTGTAAATAAAAATCTGTTCTAAAACTACCATTGTATGGGAATAGTTATGGTTTGCAGACTTACTATCGAGAGCCGTTGGGTGCACGTACGATTAATGCTCTGAAGTATCTCCCGAAGCTCGTATGGAGTCTTCTTTAATCGCACAAAAGTTAAGTGGGTGGAAGTGGAGGAATCGTACGAACAAATGAGTGTGTACTATATATCTGCGCTCCATATTCCATCAGGATACAACATTTACGTACATACGTGTAAATATATTTTGTATCTATCGCCAGTGAACTATTTTATAGTACAGGAATCATTTTAAGCGCTTACTGTGCTCCACTAAAGAATTGCTTCGGATGTGTCAGTTGTTGAGATTACTAGTGACTTTTGGGAGCGCTTCAAAACAAATACCTAAATCCGCTCTGTATTACATACTAATTGTTTTAATTTGTTTTAGCTCTGAAAAACCCATTAACGTTCAAGCTTTAATTGAAGTTGGTCCGTCCACTTTTAATGGATAAAGGTCATGGATAGTTTGATAAGTGGATGTAATAACTCTGGGATTCTAGAAAGCTTCACAAAGCGATGGTTGGCATTAAAAATGTTATTTCCTAGATAGTGAAAGGAATTTTGTAACTTGGTCGTGTGAGTTTTGTAGTCCTTTGGAAGGATTTTAAATGGATAGTTGGGCGATGATTTCTTTGTACAAAATAAAGTTGCATTTTTGAAACATAATTAAAAAAAATCATATTTAAACTTTTGATTTATGGGCGTTTAATTTATACTAAAGCTGGAGTGAAAAGGGTAGCAACCACAAAACGAGGATTTTGTAGTGCATTTTTGGAAGATAATGTTTCTCTGGTCTTTAAGCTATGGTATTTCTGATGGCAAGTAAAATCGTAGAAATATACTATTATTAAATTTTTCTTTGAAGATATCATGGCGATGTGTATTGAACGTCACGTCGCTTTGCTCACCTTTCTGGTAATTTTCATATTTGTGGATTTGGCAGTCTCAAAAAACAGGGGGGGGGGGGGGGGGGCAATAAAATTCACCTACCACACCCCTTTCATTTGGTATAGTTGCTTCTCACAGCAAATATAACGAGAAACGGAGTGTGCTCATTGTGTCGTTTGATACATTATAACATCCAACGTACATGTGTACGATGAAAAAAATGACCTTTACTTGCACTCTATGCCCTTTTCGAAGTAAGCTTACTACAATGAAAATATTTGGCCTGCAAATGATAGCAGTTTATTCCTACCTAATTTCATGTAGTGTAATGAACTACCTGTAATGAACCATATTATGGTCTGGTAGTGCTGCTTCCACCAGCAGATCAATGGCAGCACCTGATGAGTAAGGGTCTGTCGGTGGTACGAAACCAGAGGCCGAGGGTCCCATTACGCCTGGATCCTGATGCGAACGCGAGAAAATCTGGGCCGTCCGCCAACCATTCCATCCTTATCGCCTCATTTTTTACTATTCCCCATTTTCATCTCTTCTGTTTGTGTTGTCTTCCCCAGGCCTATGAATTTTTGTTAATATAGTACGTAAAGGACAGGGGCAACGAGCGGCAAAAACCCCGCCCACATCTCCCGAACTGAGCTACAGCAAGTGTAGGCGGCTGCTTAGCTCGTTGAGGGGCCTTTTTCTTCGCCAGATGGCACGGCCCGATCTTCACGACAATATGCTACCTAGGCTCCGTCCCCACGGGAATCTTCGGATGCCCAACAAACCGTCCGTTACATATTTGACGCCCAACGTGGGCCCATTTCTGGTAAAGAACAGGACTAAAAAGGACCTCATCGCGTTCCTTTTTAATCCTTCCACCGTTATGCATCCCCACATGCACATTAAGGCTACTTGCTGTAAGTCTTAGGACTTAGCCATCTTTGCTTATTTACGTATTTTCCCTTCAAGTAGCTGTGCTTTCTTCTGTAGCAGCCCCATCCTTCCTATAGAGTAGTTTTTCCTTTCAGATTCAGTTTAACAAGGCAGTCCCCCTGTCTCTGTGTTCGTCTTTTGTGGTTTAGCCACGTATTTAAGGCCTCCATAAATGCTTTGAACTGCCGGCATTTGGAGCTTCTTCGGTGACCGGACGAAGCGTGGAGGAGTACTGAATACCTTTTTGTTTGTCAGGATTGTCCTTCTAAGTAACTTAAAAACATTTTCTTTACACATTTGCACTTGCATTTGTCTATTATTCATGTGCTCAGCAGATTACAGAGTTTTTGAGTGAATTACGGCAAGGAATGCAGTGTTGCGCCTCTCCTGGCTTCAGAATTCTTTGTAATCTGTTGACCATCTGAGCGATGGGGAAATGTAGTATTTTCTTCTCTTTGATGTTTTTCTCCTCTACAATGGTTGCCGGCTAGCTCAGGAGCCCAGTTTTTTTTTTTTTTTTTTTTTGCAGCACACTCTGTCCTCAGCTTCTACTTCTTTGCGGGCCTCGAAGTAGAAGCTGCCTTGTAATGAACCATATTCTGATCTGGCTGTAATGAACCATATTCTGATCTGGTAGTGCTGCTCCCACCGGCAGATCGAAGCAGCACCTGATGAGTAGTGATCTGTTGGTCTGTTGGTGGTACGAAACCAGAGGCCGAGGGTCCCATTACACCTGGACCCAGGTGCGACCATGTGGGCGTTTGATCCGGCCGCCAACCATTCCATCATTATCGACTATTTTTCTTTATTCCCCATTTTTACCTCCCCTGTTTGTGTTGTCTTCCCCAGGCCTATGAATTTTTGTTACTACGTAAAGGACAGAGGCAACGAGCGGCGAAAACCCCGCCCACATCTCCCGAACTGAGCTACAGCAAGCATAGGCCGCTGCTTAGCTCGTTGAAGGGCCTTTTTCTTCGCCAGATGGCAGGGCCCGACCTTCACGGTCACTATGCTACCTAGGCTCCGTCCCCACGGACATCTTCGGATGCCCACCAAACCGTCCGTTACAAGGGTATCTCCTAAATTTTTGCGTTAACATAAAATTACACAAAAAGAGCGATGGTGTTCGTCAGTACTTTAGGCCCGTCACAGGCAAGTGCATTTCACTTTCATCCATTTGCTTTTAAGTTGTACATGATTTGCTTTGAAAAATGTTGCCCCAAGGAAGTAATTTTGTAGGTGGGCATCATTGAGTAAATGTGCCTCTGGGATGAGTTGCCTTCGACGAAATTATGTCTTTCGGTCCTTTATGTCCGTGGAGTTTTTTATATCCTACATTTCCCTTAAGCCGAGGCCGATATTTTCTAGATTTGGTTTCAGTCTCATTTTATGCCTAAGAAGATGCTATTTTCTAAACTAAAGTACTTAAACATCAAGAGTACTCTAGTGCACTCGCACCACGACCCCCAGTCGTATTATATCATCATGCCTAGTTATCGCAACATCCTCTTCTCTCCCCATAGGACTCAAAATGCACTCAGCAGTAGTCTACAGCATTCGCCTTATCACACCCTGTCGTATGATACTTATCTTGCCTAGATATCGCTTCCTTGTAAAGAACATTCTTTTTCCTCTCCAAAGGACTCAAAATGCCTGCACCAGTAGTCTACTGCAGCCGCCTTATCACCCCCAGTCATATGATACCCTGCATGCCATGATATCATTTCTTTCCAACAATGTCCTTTTTCCTCTCCAAAGGACGCTAAATTCCATCAGTTCTGACCAGAGGACTCCAAATGCCTTTAACTCCAGTGGATAGGTCTCATTACCGCGAGTGAGAATATAACTAGATCTACCACCTTGGGTTTCTGTTCTATTTCATGATTAAGAGAGTCCTTTTGTCCTGACGCATATCTCCAGCAGCACCAAAATATAACTATGTGGTACTTATAATAACCAAAGGAAGCTATGCACCAAATTTAGTCGAACCGCGATCACGGGTAACGCCTGAAAGAAGTTTTTCATTAAAATCGTTGGAAAGACGTAAGCGAGGAAATCTATAAAATCTCACATTTTTGGATGTATCTTCCTTTTACTCCACGGATCCAAGCAAAAGATGGCCTATGTACACACTTGGGGCAGATTCGAACCGTGAGAAAAGAAACGAGATCTCGATACGCTCCCTACGAAGCTGTAGTCCTGTCAAGAGAAAACTGAAAAATAGCAATTTTCATTTTTTTCTGGGCTGCTTTTCGTCGTATCGACTTTAAATTTGCAACACTTCCAAAAACGACCTGAGACAATGAACATACCAAATTTGAGCCCCCGGACTAGCAGCTACAGAGGTTCGAAAACCCGTACTTGTTGTGTCGCGTAAACATAATCTAGGTCAGTTGTTATCGTTAGCGATTTTTTCGTTTTTCTTTACCGAGCAGGATGCTCCCTCATCCCTCGATTATATTCTTGGTCAGCATTATGAGATGAGCCTATTTTGTTATGTCCGTCTGTCAGTCTGTTTCTATGCAATTTACTTCGCAGTTTTAAATCTAGAGACCAGGAACTTTGCACAAATCCTTCTTCCTTTTGCACACTGTTTATACTTCCGAAAAACCGACTTGTCGTGAAATTCTAAGCACAAATAATTGACATTTTGCCTGTTATTATTTTAGAAGCAAACTAGACTCGGCCTTTTCTTTTATTTATGAAATAACTGTGAAAAGTATCGGTTTTTCTGGTTTTTCAGTACATATTCACAAGTTTGATCATCACAATTAAATACTCAAAATTCCAGCTTTGCCTCCTTTTATTTTTATTGCCCGACAATTTGAGGCTTAGTCAAAAGAGCGACTTGGTTTGTGTACATCAGAAATTCAAGGACCTCGAAGAACTTTTTATTAGCATAAATAAAATCTTTTGATGTGACTGTATAGTATACGTATGCTAACACCTACATTACTATATTCACACATAGCATTGTTAGCGCCAATAATCCTCTGAATTTAAGTCTTCCGGGCGCGCCTCAATAGCATTAATATCGACTTAATATATACGCTGGACCAGATGTCCATAGCGTTTGAAATCCTGCTTCTCAGTCCATATTCCCTGGACAGGGATTGCCATTTGACTGATTAATTGATTACATGTCAAAAACAATATTATCTCGCGGGCCGGATGAAAACCAGGGCCGGGCCGGAGATGGCCGACCTTTGGGTAGACCAGGGGACCAATAATCGATAGGTGTGGAGATTTCCGTAATAAAAAAAAATTATCGGTTGACCCAGAGGGTTTCCTTGTTGACCAAAGTCTAGTGTAAATTTCTAAGTTCAAGTATTCGCACTTAGAAGGTGCTGAGGTAATGCGAATTGTCCCTTTGCCTACCCGTTCATTTGTATGTCTGCAAACGGAGATGGCTGTTGAGTGGGAGTTGTCTTACAAGCGTGCGTAAGAACTTCGTTTTCAACAATAAGCCTTTCCTGGACGAATAAGGGTTTATTGCACTTAGTTTCCATTTCATTTATTTTAATTTGAATTGTATTTTATGTAGGTACGTGAAATAATACTACTCAATTGCCCTAACCCCTTCTGGAGCATAGCGCGTCCACTGTTCCATGTGGCCCAGTTGACGTTTCGTTGGCATAAACTGGTTTCGGTGAATGCAGTTGCCAGCATGCACCTCCTGCACATCCATGGCCGCGAACGTCGTCGTGGATGGGATTCGAACCCGAAACGCCGGTAGTCAAACATGAGACTGATTCCTCAACACACTGCGCTACCGGTCGCCCCATTAAATAATGAACTGAATTTAATATTGTCGTTATTTTGAATAATTTTGTGCATGTCGATTACAGGTTCCATTAGAAAAAACAAATGCACCAGTTATCGACAGATGTGTCGATAGCCTATCATCAGAATGCCTATCAAGCCAACAATATTTTTGGAAATTTGTTAACAATCGATGTGAAAATTGATTGCGATTACGAGTAATACGAGTGTCATGTCATATCCATATCATCGAATAACCTGGACGTCTGTCTTGGCGAAGCTACTGGGGGATGGGCGCAATTGTAACCATCATGATCCATCAACTACCATCGCAACACGTTAAATGCGACAAAACGCTCCATACGTACGAAGCGTATTGCATCAGGTGGTGTACATATAATGAATGAATGAGCATGTGAGTAGCATCGTATCACAAAGAGGTGGGTAGTTAAATGGATGGAACCCGGGGGTTATAAAAGAAACGGATAATACGTGGTCTGCTATCAAACGTATTTTTTCGGTTGTACACTCTTGTACGTGTGTGAAATAGCAGTATATTTATTAAAAACTTTTCCGACTTTTTGATTCCGTGTTTTTTTTTCGAGAAAGTGAAATGAGAACCATTCTGGTAAGTTTCCCTTTTATCGCGGGACGGATTGAATTTTTATGTGATGTTTTGCTTTTTGATGGTTTTTGTGTGTTATATTGTTTAAAAAGAAGTCAAACATTGTTTCCCGAATCGTGTTGTTAAAGTGACTCCTTCAATTGTTGAAGAAATAAAAAGGATTAAATATACATTAGGATGTACCACGTAGAGCTGGAGCATTGCCATCTAAAAATACAGGCCTCCCCTCAGCGTGGTGAATTCGACTCCTATTTCGACGTCAATTTTACGTCATTAATTCCTTGCCAAGGCAGTGACTGCACACGACGATGTCCCCGGCACGACATATGTTTACAATTGGAATTTCGTCGGACGGCATTTTCGTCCTCTGAAAACACACTTTCTGGACACTTGCATCAATTTGGTCGGAGCCGCAGTCCCGGGGATCAGTCGCAGAATATCGTGGAACAGTTTTCACTTGAAAAATACATCTTTTGACCGCACGACACATTTTCATCGCGAACGTGTTTGTTTTCTCGGATCACTAGATGAAATTTAACTAACAAATAAACACTGAACGCAGAAAACGAAAACTAAACAAGGAACGCACAAAAACCAGGGACTCGCCGCCATCAGTCGCCGACCACTGGATTCTGGATACGACGAAATTGTCGAAGTAAATAATTGCGTAATTTAGCCGTCAAAATCAGCCTGTATTTTTAGATGGCAATGGCTGGAGCCGAAAATTGAGCGGAGCGATACCTTTATATTTCCAAAATTCTCACAATTTGTCGTATTTTTGTGCAAAAAAATAAATGATTACTTAATAAACGGATGAAAGTAGTCGCTGCATGGGAGCCATGTCATTCCTTCTTCCTAAGCCACGGTGTGTTACTTAGCAATCGATCTTAAAAAAAATACGGGCTGATGATAAGGCCATTAATGCCCTTTAGTCGACTCGAAACAACATTATACAATCCCCAGGCAAAATTATTTTTGCTAGAACACATAAATGCAATACGTCTATACATTCAGTAATTCCCCAGTCCTCGATTATGTCAGTGATTGTGCCCAGAGAGCGATCGCACGTACCAACGGACGACCATAATTCCTGCTTTAAAGTCTAGTTTTCCAAGCTGCGGAACTACCCTGCGCGCTGCGGAAGAGACTGCCCGGGGCTTTACATAATACGACATCCAGGACGAAGTCGTAGAAGTTTCTCAGGAATATTGCACTGAACAGCTGAAGCTTTAGCAACATCGCTACGTTTAGTAAGCACTAGAACTCTTGAATAGATTATTTTTCGTCTTAACAGAATTTCGCCTGCCCCGACTCCTTGTAAGATGCAGAAAATACATGCAGAATGCACGGCGACAATGAGTCGAGGCAGGCGAGCTTCAAAAGAATCTATTCAAAGAATCGCAGTGCGTACTAGGCGTTAGAATTGATCTTGATTTGATAAGTGCGGCGGGTTCTTGAAAGTCGTCTAATTTCTTCATATTTTGATAATGCATGTATAGATGTCTACACACTGAAAAATCGAAATATTCATAGAAGACTGGATAAAATTTATTTCGACTTTCTTTGTCCTACTCTTCCGGACTATCTATCAATATGGACTTGGTAGCATATATTCAGAGAGCTCAGCACATCAATTGTGCCAAATTTCAAAACTAGACAATTTCTCTTCCAGTTTTTCCTTCGATGGATAGACTAAAAAAAATCTTAAAATAGCGTACTTCGGGGAAACTTGTACGGAAATTAGAAAACTGGGTTTCATCCTATTGAAATTTTTTTACAGAAGAGTGTAGTCAGTAGGGTCATGAGCAGTCCACCCGAATTTGACCTGCCTGATTTAAGTCGGTGCGGCGTTATTGTCATGTCTGCAAAAATAATAATTACCTACGCGGGGTGACCGGTAGCGCAGTGTGTTGAGGCATCAGTCTCTTGTTTGACTACCGGCGTTTTGGGTTCGAATCCCGTCCAAGACGACGTTCGTCGCCATGGATGTGCAGGAGGTGTATACTGTCAACTGCATTTTCCGAAACCAGTTTATGCCGACGAAACGTCAACTGGGTCACATGGAACAGACGGACAGACAGACAGACAGACGGACAAAGCTTAGTCGACTCGTCTCATCATTCTGACCAAGAATATATATGGTTTATATGGTCGGAAATGCTTCCTTCTGTGCGTTGCAAACTTCATGACAAAGTTAGTATTCCCTATCACATCCGTGAAGGGTATAAAAAAGTTACAAATTTGACACAGTGGGGTGTGAGAAACCCCAATGAGACTTCAAAATGTGCGTTGTTTTTTAATTTTTAATAACAGGCGCAACAGTCTTATTTCAACCATAGCCTCGAAACGAGTTAGCATCATCTCATTTTCTAGATCGTGACGGTCTTTTGCAGAGGTGTGTGATCAGCAACATGCTCAACCGAGTTATTTACCCCATAAATGGGTACTCATTTAACAGCTGAGTGGGCTCATAGTCCGACACGTAAATCCCCTTTTTATCGAAAGCTACCGCATTCAGTAGGAATCGAACCGGGGACCAGTGCGTAAAAGGCGAACGTGCTAACCGTTGCGCCATCCGGACTACTTGTAGGATTAATAGTTACGAAGATAAACGCAAGATACTAAAAAAACTCTTTAACGCCAGCCGGGGCGGGGACTATTAGTATAATATACTTCTAGTACCAACCAACAAATCGCTCCAAATTTTAAAGCTGCTTGAATTTTTTTCCCTCGATTTTTACTCGTCCCATGGGGTATAGGCTATAATTACTATTTGTGTGTCTGATAGAAGCTGTGTTTCCGCGAGAAGCTGCCGCTAGAATCGAAAGCTGATTAATCAGCCTAAAGTTCTTCGACCACTACGGAAGTGGTGAAAGTGGTTTTTTGAAAAACACTAAGCCATTTTCTTTTAAATTACTACTGAATAATTTTCACTGCGACTATTTCGGATAATGCGAATTGTTGGCGTTTACATCCATTGAGTTGAGTCGCCTTTTACGATAAAACTGGAACGCTGTAGACGTTTAAAAAAAAAAGTCCATTTTCCAATATATTTGAAAGCCATCCACCTCAATTATCAAACAAATTACTCTAAAACAATATCCGCTCGCCAAAAATAAACAAAAACGTATTAGACGCAATAATCGTCTTTAAGTAGCATATAGATCCTTTAATCCCAACACAAATCGTACTTTGAGTATATTTTCACTTTCTAATCTCTTCGCCATGATCTGTCATGTTTTCCGGAGCTCGAATAAATTTTAAAATACACCCCCAGAGATTTTCAGCCTCCTGGGGTATAAATAATATTCTCATCTCCCGATGAAAACTCACCTCACCTCGCCTCACGGTGCGACGAAATTTGAGAGAGTGAATAAATACAATATTCATAGCCTGTGAGGCCAATAATAAACGCGGGGGGGGGGGGGGGCCTTTTTGGCCGAAAGTGGGGTCAAGTTTCGCATATTTTCATTTATTTGATATGCCGTATCTTATCCTCGAAACTCGATTCCTGATTCTCCATTTTGTAATAGATTAATATACATTCCAAGATTATTTACCCAGGCACTGCTGTTAGTTCGGACAGACTCAGCACAAAAAAAAAACATTTTGTGGACGCCTCAGGCCATATATTGTACAATAGTACCTTGTACACGTTAGGGATGAAGGGACCATCTTGCATACATATAAGAATGCTTCGATACATTCCTTCGTGCCGCCACCCTAAAAGTCTTTATTCAATTTAAGTTGATCTCTTTATTTCCGAAATCGGATTTAAGCGATTATCCTAAGTCCTTCTTATTTCTGACTTAGTTATTTCTCTTTTTTTCCCGGAAAGATTGATTGGACAAGTGAATTAGAAAGTTGCTCCTTCAATTTTATTACATCGTGGCGGGCAACAGATTGGCTTGCTGACTTCAGTGCGCCGAACTTTGAAAATCCCCGAAAGCCATGAATCCCCGTGGCAACGGTACGCAGGCAACGACTGGTCCACAGAATAATTGTTTTGACGAATCATTTCATTTTATTCTGGAATTTATTAGGGATTCATTCAAACAGTTTGCTGTGTCCGAAATATATTTGACGTGGTTGAATTTTACAGGAGGATATTTCAACAAGTCCTTTTATGTATTTTGTTCCACAATATAAATTCCATTTATGTTCAGCTTCTGGAATGCTAACATCAAATCGTTGAAAATAAGTCGACTATGGAAACCAACGTTGAATCTCGCCTCTCTTATCCTTGATCTATGGTCTCGAGTATTTTCTCGAATCACTTCCTTCCATCGAATCTAGTTTCGACAGTTTCATTTTTTTTGTCATCGCAATACAAAATCCAGGGTAGATAGTACGAGTAGTCTAGAGCCGGAATACTACACAAATCTATTTGAAATCTGCCACACATTCGTTCGGGGAGCACGCACATCCTTTTTTTGACAAAGTCCTGAAACAAACGCTTCCCTTGCTATTGTTTTCTCGGATAGACTACAATGACGAAGATGACTTTTGTCTAAAACGAACCGGTGCCAGAACGAAGGATTATTGAAAGGATTGATCTACTTCAATGATTTTTCCTAGATATTTATCTAAATCCACTCATGTAAGATAAAAAGAATTTCAGTTGTGCATCCTAGAAGGAAACATCCAAGCATGTTTAAGGGAGTCACATACTCACGACCGACGCGGGACGACAACGACATTACATCGAGACGAAGGCAAAATGGAAAAGCAGCGAGGGTAATCGAAATCAGAAACATAAAATAAAAAAAAAAAACTAGGAGACGGCAATATGTCCTGACAGTATCTGGAGGGCGTTTTTGAAATCAACTCCCACTATACCGTACTCCTTTAGACTACTAACAGCATCACCATTGTCAATTGAAGTTCAAAACTTCTGTTCTTTTTCCTGTTTAAAGAGCAATTTGAATATTTTTGACATTGAGTGGATTGAAGTTTATTGTGAGTGATAGGATATGTTAAGGGAAGACAAAGTAAAAGCAAAAGGATTCGAAAAAGGAAAAGACAATAAAGGACTTATTTATAGCGGATCTATCAACTTGGTTGACTTTTAAAGAGTGTACGCCGCGAAACAAATGAGTGGGTTAAAGTGTGTGTCTAACACAGTTGTCGAATATTTGTCAAAGATATTGTCAATTTGATGAGCGATAGAAATAATGATGTGTCGAATTCGATTTGAGTATGGGGGAGGGTGGTAAATATTCTTCTTCGCATAATGCGTAGATGTTAAATGCCCGGTAAAATACGGGAAAATTAATAATAGTGTCCATGCCATCACACATTACTCATTTGCCCTAACTCCTAGTGGGGCATAGCGCGTCAACTATTCCATGTGGCTTAGCTGACGTGTCATTGGCAAAAACCAGTTTCGGGCGATGCACGTTGCCAGCATGCACCTCTTTCTCTCATGTAGCCGCCTACTTGCGATAAGTCGGGAGATGTTGTGGCATGTTATTACGGTCCGCACCACAGGGGGAAGATAATATGAAAATATTGTGATGTTGCATGTGCGGTAGGATTGTACTACCTAAAGCGGAGATCCACTTGGGAGCCACCATCAAGTTTCAATCAGAGTTTACAAGCCCATGGTCAGACCCATAATAGAATATGTTGCAATAGTTTGGTGGAGGAGAGAGCCTTTACTGCAGTTGGTAAGGCTACTCTGGCCAAAATTCGGAGGCTTGACTGTCTTATGGTAACAATGCCCCGTGATGACTGCCGTGAGCCTGTGCGACATCTCTGCGCGATTTGGTTATAAGCTCCGATGTTCTCCTTCTGTCATAGGAGGGCCATATCTTTCTTGATACGGCGCAGGTGTACAGATTCCGCCATTGTTGGATATAGTGCGCTTAACAGCCAACAGGAATGCAAACAGGCTCCGCTTGAGATTTGTCTAGGGCGGCGCCCTTTCTGGCCAGGTCGTCAGCCCTCTCATCAACCTCGATGTTCCTGTGACCAGGAACCCAGGCAGGGTAATATTGAGCCGTCTGCAAAGGCAAGCTTACACCACTCCACATCGCTCGACAAGCTTGTAGTGCCTTGATAGCCTGGCTGTCCGAGCAAATGGGGATTCTGTGGTTATCTGTCTCTGAAAGTGAGGCGCGTCAACATCTCTAGCATTTATATGCCTGGTTGACGTTTCGATAGCACGACTCCTTTTCGGAAGTGCAGTTGCTAGCATGCACCTCCTATCCGAGGCGTCTTTATACTGACACGCTCGGAGCACTGTGAGAGTTCTATTAGTACTTACAGACAGTTTTTGATCGCGCCGAGATTTGAACTCTGAGCTCTAGATTAGTATCGTAGAGCGGTGACCGAACGATTACGGCCACCGAGCGGAATAAGGAATAACTTGAATCAGAGAAAACTAAGAAGTGGAATATTCTAATCTTACACCAGACACCATCAAATGACAAAAGGGAACTAGTGCACGTATTTTGTGTCCACTTCTTCGAGCTACTATACCTATCGGTAGGTTTTTTTTACGGATGGCGCAACGGTTAGCACGTTCGCCTTCTACGCACTGGGCACCGGTTCGACTCCTACTGAATGCGGTAGTTTTCGCTAAAAAGGGGATTTACGTATCGGACTATGAGCCCACTCAGCTCTTAAATGAGTACCCATTTATAGGGTAAATAACTCGGTTGAGCGTGTTGCTGATCACAAACCTCTGCACAAAAGATACCGTTACAATCTAGAAAATGAGATGATGCTAACTCAACTCGAGGCCATGGTTCAAGTTGGACTGTTGCGTCAGTTATTTATTTTTATTTTATTAGGTTTTTTCACAGTCTTCCAGGTTTCCAGAGGTTCATGCCATTAAAGTGCGTGCGGAACTTTACGAAATTTTTATAGTCAGGCTCATTATGGCTCTAAGTTGGTAATCTGTCACATCGAAGCTAGCGCGCTATGTCAGTCTGTCCTTCAAAGAGTGAATAGATGGTCGGTAGGGGCAGGAGTTGCGCGATTAACCACAGCACGCATAAACCTATTCTGGGTCCTTTGTAATACCACCAAGAACGACTGGGTGCTCTTAGCGGAGAATAAATATCCAGGGTCACTGGACACGTTCGCGTTGCCGGGAATAAAGAGGCAGAGGAAATAGCTAGGACGGCCTCAGCCACTCCGTTCTATGGTCGAAAACGCTTCTGCGGGATCACACTATGCACCGCTTGCTAGGAAACGGTTTAGGTAATGGGAGCCTCCTGAAGCCGCCACCAACTATGAGAGTCTGAGACAGGTCAAGCTCAGACTACTTAGGTAGAAGATTTTCTGATCTGCTCAGCTAAACAGTAGTAATGTTAAAA
This sequence comes from Chloromyia formosa, assembly GCA_964017055.1. NCBI lineage: Eukaryota > Metazoa > Arthropoda > Insecta > Diptera > Stratiomyidae > Chloromyia > Chloromyia formosa. The sequence continues at coordinate 20,033,382 of OZ024813.1, forward strand.
CCATATGTTTTATTCTAACCTGACACTTCAGTGCGATCAAGGCTGCTCGGGAGGCTCAGTCTTGGTATCAGAATTGGGACCATAGCGCAGGAGACCTTTCAGTTTCAGTGCTTGTGAATCTCTTTCTTGGGTCAAAGACCATCGGTTCTATCTCTCTCTATTCATACACGGTACGTTCGTTATGTGAATGGTTACTAGTAGCACTTCACAGATAATCCTATAAATATCAGCACCAATTTTTAATGTTAAAATGCAGGCGATAATTCCATAAATTGGTAGTGACTGAGTCCAACGAACTCTCTCATCTTCTTCAGTATAAAATTAAATTCCTTTGAAAATTCTTCCACAGATAAGTAAGTTTTTCTGCAACCTAAGGCAGTATTAAGAAAAGCCGGCAGTATTCAGCTTGACAGCTTACATTCAGTTGAGCTGTCTCAGTAGATGTCTACAATTGCAGTGATGACCTCCTGCCGGTTGATCTTGGTTTCGTGCCGCGTTCCTGGGACAGTGGCTGGAGCGATTGTTAAATATTTTTCGATATTTATTTTTAAACCTCTCTTTTCCATTTAAGCGTTTATCTTTTTTACGCTGACTAGAAAGTGCACTTGAATCTGCACTAAAACTAAACTAAAAATTGTGAAAGCAAGGAAGCAATGTGCGATCGAGACAACAATATAAAACTGCTTACAAACAGTACAAAAATAATATCAGCTGTCGAACAACTTTGCAATTTTGACAGCTGTCAGCCCCGAGCGAGCAAAATTGTACTATACTTTGTTTATACAAATTTTTTTGATGCAAGCTTGATAGTTGGCTCAATTTTCTAGCAAAAATATTCCAATGGTACGGCAATTTGCTAGCAAAATGATTTCACCCGATACTATCGTCCTTTCACTAATTGTATTTCACATAAGGCTCTTATCGATGCACTACTTTTTAGTTTTCAGTGCTGCCCAATGTTCAATTTTTAGTCTAGTGTAAGTGTCACCATACACTGTCGAACTCGATCTCGAACATGGTGCAAGTGGACCGGCTTTCTTCAGGTTTATGTGAACTGTGTGTGTGTCTTGAGGTATTCAGAGCACATTTGTACCAGGTTCGTGTTCAAGTTCGAGTTCCACAGTGTATGGTGACACTAATATAAGCATTGCAAGATATTTTCCCTTCACAACTCTGTCAGGAATTATGTGCGGCAAGATTCCTGTAACATATTGTATTCGGTACCGGGTCGACCAATTTCAATACCATCTTTTTTGATGCCAATTTTTGTGCTGACCTTGCCTGGATCTGCATTTTTTAATGCCCGTTTTTAAATTGGAGATTAAAGGCTACTTAGCGCTTTCATCTAGGACCACGGACGGAATCGAAGGCCTTTGTTTACGCAATAAGAGACGACAGCTTAAGGTTATTTTTACAATATCTACAAAATTTCTAAGAAACATTTAAAAAAAAAAAAAACAAGCATTCTTCTCGAAAATTCAGATGATTCCTTTCGACGTTGCTGCAGTCTCTTCGGGAATTATTTTATTTATAGGTACAAAAAAAAACAAAATAATGGCGACATCGTTAGGAACCTTCAAACCTTCGAGCTAACTGGGGACAACCTTAGCGTAAGGATTATCCTATGCTTAGATTCAGTATTTTGAATATATGTACAGCGTTTAGACGTACACTTTTATTGTTTTCACCTATTAGAATATTATCAAATCCATTCGTGATGCCGAACTGGGCTATTCAGTTTCCATTGCTTAGTCCATTTGATATATCTTCCTTAGTGGGTTAATAGAGATTCATGGTTGCATGGCTTTTTTTCTAGGGTATCACTAAGCGCTATTTGGTCCATTAGTTAGTGTATACTGAACCGTGCATCTTACAATAAATGGTCCACGAAAGTGATCTGGAGCGGTAGGAAGATTTGATTTGATAGATAAAGGAGGTGTGCCGTGGGTCGTATTGGAACCACAAGCACTGCGACCATGAGATCTATTGTGCTATTGTCCTTTCTATCGAAAAGCTAGGCTAAATCAAAAGATACAGCCAAATAGACTGATCTGGCAAGGTTACACTGAAGCGCAAAACCCTGACACACGCAAAGGTTGTGTTGTGAGGTCTCATCATAGGCCTCGCAAAAGCGGCAGCTAAGGTCTGATGCAATACGCATGGATTTAAGGTGACGACTCAACTCAGACGCGAGTGTCCCGCTAAAATTCCACGAATTAATCTGACCCTGTTCTTGCTCGCAGTAATTTCAAGGTACGAACGCGTGAGGGGCCCGAAATACCTCGCCCTGCCTCAGGCCTGGGAGGATTGGGATAAAGCATGCGTGCTTTCCCAGTCTCTTACGTGGTTTCTGCAGTAGCAGAGTGGTATCCCGAAAAATGGTTCTGGGCCGTAGATGCGGACCGTGCAGGCTCGGTTTGCTAGTCTATCTGCAAGCTCACTGCCCTCGATGCACGAATGACCAGGGACCCAGCAAAGTGTGAGTTTGTTCCTTTAACCCACATTATCTAGGACTTCTTGACAAGGCAGTACTAGCTTAGAGTTGATAGTGAAACTAGTTAGCGTTTGAATGCCTGACAGTCGTTGAATACTGCTATGTCCCTGTTTAAATAGCTGGCGGTTTGACACAATCTAACACAAACTTTGATAGCGTATATTTCCACATGGAACACTGACGGCATTTTACCCATTGGAATGGAGACTCTGTGCACAGGACCGACAATGTCTGCGCGGGAACCCTCTTCCATTTTGGAGCCGTCTGTAAACCATTTGATTGTACTGGGTTGGAGAGATTTAAAGCCATCCGCCCACATTTCTCTGTTCCAAATAACTGATTGAAACGGAAGGTTGAAACGAAGAGTTTTCGCAAGTTAATCAGTTGGCATGCTAAGTACCTTGTCATTTTTCAACCAGCTTAGTTGGTATGGGTCAACTTGATCCCTATGTCGCAGTCCTTGAGTCTAAAAGTTGCCATTCGAGCTTCCGCTTCAGTGTGTATATCCATCGGCGGGAGGTCGAATAGAACTTCTAAAGTAGCTTTTGGATAAGATTTAATGGCCCGAGTGGTAGTATTGCTCAATTTTATTCAGAGCCGTTGTACCGGCTGATGTATTGACCCTTTTCCACCAGACTACCGTACCATGTTCTACTATAGGTCTGACGATTGCTTTGAAATTTCACAAAACTATGTAGTGCTTAGTCCCCAATGTCTATGTCTACTTTTATGGATATAGAGGGTGCTTTTGATAAAATCTCCTTTACCAAACTAAGGAACGCCCTGTTTGAGCGGGGGGTTGATTACATTATAATTAAGTGGATCGACTCTATGCTTAAGCAGAGGGCGGTAAATCTTAGCAGTGGATGTGACAGAATACGGGGTAAGGTAATCCGAGGATGCCCACAAGGAGGTGTTCTTTCGCCTCTACTGCGGAACATCACCGTGGACAGTCTTCTCTGGAAGCTGGACTCGATGGGCGTACACACTGTAGGATACGCCGATGACTTGGCACTCACGGTCAGTGGAAAGTTCATGGACACAATTCTAGGTTGCATGGGACAAGCTCTCAAAGTAACCGAAGAATGGTGTAATGAGCAAGAGCTAACCATAAACGCCAGTAAATCAAACACTATGATTTTTACTCGTAAGAGGAAAGACATAGAGATAACTCCCTTACGGCTTTTTGGTTCGGAAATCAAGGTGTCCAAGGAAGTGAAGCATCTAGGACTTACCTTAGATGCGAAACTAACTTGGAATGTTCACGTTGATGAAAAGATCCAAAAAGCGAAAAGGATTTTGCATCAATGTAAGAGAGTGTGTGCTCGTAGGTGGGGAATTTCACCTAAAGCGACACACTGGATTTACACAATGATGGTAAGACCTATTCTAGCCTATGCATCAGTGGTATGGTGGCCAAAAGCCATGCAGAATACCACAAAGCAGAAGCTAGATGGGGTACAAAGGATAGCTTGCGTAAGCATATGTGGTGCAATGCGCACCACACCAACGCGAGCAATGGAGGCATTGCTGGGACTGCCGCCGTTGGACTTATTTATAAAGAAAACGGCGGCGCTTTCGGCAATACGCATGGAAAGGGATGCCATGTGGCATCACTTTGGAACTAGCAGCGGTCATAAGAGCATCCTAGACATTATTCATGATGAGGTCAGGGAGACTCTAATGCCGGTAGAAGGCATGAGTAGACGTAGGGTAGTTGAAAGACTACACAAGACTCGCATTGCAGATGGAAACATACATAATGAGTGTATGTACAATGACATCAGCATTTTTACTGATGGCTCTTTAATGGACGGTAAAGCGGGGGCGGGGGTTTACTCTGAAGAGCTAAACCTAGCATGTGCGCTTAGTCTAGGAGAGTATGTGTCCGTATACCAGGCAGAGATGCTTGGCTTGTTGCATGCGTTGGACCACTTGCTTGAAGGTCAGGTGCGGGGGAAGAAAATCCTTATTGCACTGGACAACCAATCGGTGATCAGACGCATGCAGCAGACGAACGTAAACTCTAAACTGGTACTAGAGTGTGTCCGGAAGCTCAACACGTGTGCCTCAGAAAATGAGGTTACGCTGATGTGGGTAAAAGGACACATAGGTACATGAGGCGGCGGATGCCCTAGCAAAACAGGGATCTGCGGCAACTTTCATTGGCCCAGAACCCAGAGTTGCTCTGGGGAACGGCATGGTTGGAGCGAAGGTTGGGAAGTGGATGGACTCCATGCATCAACAAAGATGGCAGGAGCTAGTCACTTGCAAACAAGCTCGGAATGTAATGACCAGCCCTTTAGGCAGGGAAGCGAGAAAGGTACTTAGTTATAAATGGAGTACCCTAAGCAGGATAACTGCCTTGGTCACAGGGCATGGTAATTTTAAGGCTCATCTGGCCAAGATGAAAATCGGGGAAGATGACGTTTGCAGGCTATGCCTGGAGGAGGCCGAGACGGCAGCACACATTGTGTGCGAATGTCCAGCACTGGCTAGCACGAGGTTGAGGATCACAGGCAGGCACACGATAAGTGTAGAAGCCATGAGTGAACTCAGCTTCAAACAAATGCTAGCAATAACACGGGACTCAGTGATGAAGAAAGAGGTCGACAATTATCAGTCGACATCTGGAAGCCACTGATGACCGGGAGGGGGCGAAAAGGGACCCAAACGTTAGCGTACGTTTATACTATGGCGGTGGCGGCGAAGTTTTTTTTCCGTCGACGTTCGACGTTAAAAAAACGTCGTTGGCTTGTGATTATATTACGACGTTTTTTAACGACGTACGTGGAATCATTCGGTATTTCTTGAGCCTACATCATGGATAGACGGAGAATATTGCTGCTTTGTGCATTGGAAGCAGATGTGCTTCTCATGTTCACAACTACATAATATTTCACATGTAGAAACAAATCAACAAATATATCCCCATCCTCACCCTTATCCGCATCCTCATCTTTTCATTATCAAATATCCTTATCCTCCTCCACATTCTCGAGCTCGGACAATTTTTTATCCACACCCTCATCCTCATCCGCAAAACAATATTCCTACTAAACCACCAAAACAAAGAGTAATTGCATGTAATTATAAAAAAGATTCAAGAAAAAACGCTGCCGTTACCGTCGTAATATAAACTCTGCCATATAATTGCACGTGTTTATAGTGGACGTCGACGTGGACGTTCGAACGCCAGTCCGCCAACATGCGACGTTAAAAATTTTGGACGCGACGTTCGACGTTTTAACGTCGAACGCTACCGCGCCTAATAACAACGTTTCCATTCATTTCCATGTGTTGCTAGCCATTAATTGCTTCGACGGAAAAAAAACGTCGCCGCCACCGCCATAGTATAAACGTACGCTTAGTGGTCTGCTTCGGCTATCCCCCAGAGTATATAATAATAATAGTCCCCAATGTCCTGCCGACATATTTTCTGCAGATTGACAAAGCTTTAATTGCCTTATCGGAAGTCACTTTAAGGTGTTCCGCCCAGGATAACTTAGTGTGAAGGATAACACCAAAAAATTTGATGTTTGACATCTGTATTATAGAAGAGTTGTATATGAGCGGACACCGGAGTGTCTTGAGTTTCATTTTACTAGCGAATGACACTATCGCTTGCGAAGAATTTACACCTAAGCCGCTGTTGTCGCACCATTATTAAGCTACTCGTACTGCACCTTGAATGATATCGGGCACAGCTTCCTCAAATTCAAATTGTCTCCGGTGAAGTGGGTTTCTCTCAAGGAGCGATGCCCATAGGTCTATTACCCAATTTAGGAATGTAGACCACCCTTACTGATCTAAAGGCATTGGGAATGTGACCCAGCGCGAAGCTGCTTATAAAGATGGTAACCACGTGTGGAATAACTTCTTCCTGTCATTTTTGTAAGAGGGCTGGAAAAATTCCATTTGTCCTGGGTGATTTGTAGGGGTCAAATGTTCCAATGTCGTAAGTGAATATTCGCCTAGCTCCTACCCAGTCAGAACGACTTGCTTTGTAGGACATGTATTGGTAGCCCAGGTCATATACATCACTTACGATAATTCTACACCCAGGGAAGTAAGTGTCCAAAAGGAGCTTTCCCGTACTCCCGGAGTCTTGCGTTGTGCCACTGTCCGGTTTTTTGAGTGTGCTAAGTTAGGGCTTTTCTTTGCCAAGACCCGGTGTAGTCTAGCAGCTTTGCTAGTGTTGTTGACACTCTCGCAGAAAGTCATCCAGCTGCGACGTATGGCATCCCTAACCTTCTAACTATATTCTGTAAGAGTGGAACGGGATGGCGGCACGAAAGGTTGATTTTTAAAATCAAGAGTTTAAAGTCAAGCGTTTTTTTTATGGAAAAATATATCAAAATTTCAACTTGGGAAAATGTCGACTACAAAATATCTCAACTGATGAAAGTTTCGATAGAAAAAAATCTCAACTAATTTAAAATGAATTCAATGTTGAGGTGTCATAGTTCATGTCAAAAGCGACAGTGTCAATTGACTTCCTTTTGAAAAAGAAATAAGGTCAATTGACATTATGTCGCTTTTCCCCGCTATAGTAGTGCGTCCCATTTAGTAAAATTTCCGCTGTAGTAACATGAACTTATTCAACAATTTTACTAGAGGACGTGCGTTCTAGGTCTATTTTCTGAGGATTAGGAAGGATCCCTTAAGTGCGAGAGACAAGAGAATGTTGCACCCAGAGCGAGCGAAGCGAGAATTCAAGTGCGACACTAAGGACTGCGATCTTTTAAGTGCGGAGTATACACAAGAGACTGCTGATTCACAATATTCTCTTGTATGTGCTTGGAAGAGCCAAGTCTAAGCAACGCTAAATAAAACTGCAACTATAATATATACATACATACATATGTACAATGAATAAAAAAAAATATATATTTTTAAAGTCGGCGACCGACTTTGAAATCGAGTTTTAGCAGGTCGACGTTTCGTGCCCACCCCGAGTGATCCTCAAAAATCGACCTTCTTCATCTTCCTGAAGCTGGACTGGCAGAGAACACACCAAATATGATATCCTTTTCGACACCATTTATTGAAATTCTACGAAATTCTCCGTATGAAGCCTCCTCTCCCGGAGCTTTTTGGATGAAAGCACTACCGCAGAATCCTCATACTCTTGATCTTAATCCATGAGTATTATCATTGACATATACCTCTTTCATTTGCGCTTTGTCTGTCTATGTCTTTGTCTGTGAATTGTAAGTTCAAAGGAGATGTGAACGAGCTATGCACGGAATATTTTTTTTAATTGGTACATTATGCCAAAATTTGACCGAAAACTTGATGATAGGAATCAATTGAACATAATTTGACTATCATCATCATCCAACATTCGAACGAAGGATCTATACGACTAGGCTTTCTGTAGTCCCCAAAAATCCACCTGGGAGAAATCCTCTTGACAAATTTAAATCTCATTTAATCATCCTTTCATTTTAAAATATTGGCTCCGAATCATGTCCTTCATATTATCTGCCCAGTAAATTCGTAAACCAATGTCCTCATCATTAAATATTCAAAACTAATAACCCGTACAAAGTAAAGGATTCCGCCATTACACACACGAGATGTCCTTTGCTTCACAGAATGCCTACTGCAAACGCAAAATGGTTATTGGAAATCTAATTTGCCCATCCGATGTCATGTTTTACTGAAATGTGTAAATCGTTTCAAATATTTGCTTAGTTCTCTACATTCATATGACATGGACAGAAATTATCCTACCATGAGCCTACAGGCCGAGAAGATTCTCTCTTCTGGTCTGCCTCTTTGCAGTGGCGATTCATTAGTGCCAACTAGCCCTGCATATATGACTATTGGTTACCCCAGAATACCTATCTAAAGGTAACCGCATAACAGGTATCCGAAAGCCGTCATAGAGGGCTTCAGGTTAGTTCTATACTTGCGGCTAACGTCACATTCTAACACTATTCATAAACACAAATTTCCAATATTATCCGTCTCCTGTATCCTGGGTGAGTGCTTTTCAAATATGGACAATGGTACTTTGGTTGCAATTTAATATCATCACGGAAAGGAAATGTCGGGCCTAAAACGGAATAGATTAGTTGAAGGACAGAAAATAAAGTATGATTTGATTTGATCATAGTCTCGAAGCAGTTTGTGTACTGAAGGGAAATAAATGAAAAATATTTATTAAAAAAAAATTTGAACTATGAAAGCCTCTCTTAATTTCTGGATTAGACTCGTTTCCTATTTGCCCATCAGTCATCTATACATCAGTTCTGTTTCAAATCGTACTCGTAAATATGAAACGTAAGTGGGTATCGTATGAGTGGGTCTTCTCCAGACAACAATGATATTAAAATGTATGTCAACGATACGAGAAATTTTTATTGTGGTCTCTGCTGCATTAGAGCTAATCTAATTAATAGATACATCAAATCAGAAATGAATGCATTCCTTTCTCAACCCAACTAATATGTTCATTTACTCATATGTTCACTTCATTGTATATTGAAAACCACATAACCACTTCATTAATTAATTGCAGATAATTTCATCAATCTTGGCTGTGGCCTTGGCCCGACCGGAACCACCAAGTGGACGTTATGGACCACCTAAACCGCCACAACAATATGGTCCACCCGCACCGCAAAAATACCTTCCGCCCTCACCACCCAAACAAGAATATGGTCCGCCGGCTCAACAATATGGCCCGCCAGCTCAAGAATATGGTCCACCGCCAGCAGCCAAAATTGTCACAAAGAATATTTATGTTCACGTGCCACCCGAAGAACCAGTTGAATTTATCAGAAGTGCCCCAATTCAAGCGCCCATACCTAAGAAACACTACAAAGTTATTTTCATCAAGGCACCAACTCCTCCAAAACCCACTGTTCCAGTCATTCCAGAACAGCCACAGGATGAACACAAGACCTTGGTGTACGTTTTGGTGAAGAAGCCCGAACCACAGCCAGACGTTGTCATTCCAGCACCCGAATCCACTGAGCCAAGCAAACCAGAGGTCTACTTTATCAAGTACAAGGACGCACCGAAACCAGCAGCACAATATGGACCACCCGGACCATATTAGTGTAGTTGCTGAATAAGCCATAAATGTAACATAAAAAAGATTAGGACAATTGTATTTTTTTTATAAATATTATTAAGAGAATTTGCCTTGAATTTGGGACTGTTTTCATGAGTAAGAGATTTGTCATGACATTTTTAATAAAATTGTTGGGAAATTAGATTTGAATGTGTTTTTTTTTTTCTTTTTCTGTAATAGGATATTAGGTCGCTTTGCATCGTTTGAATAAAAAGCTACCTCCGATTGAACCGGATTATGCCGGGGACACACCTATCCGATCATACTCCGATCATACATTCGGACGAGTATATAAGAGGGAAATTATATGGGATTTCGGACACGTTGTGGCCCGGGCTTTAGTTCACACTTTTCTGATACGCGTCCAATCATATTCCGTTCGAAACCCAATACCATTTCCTTCTCTTACACTAGTTCGACTGCATGATCGGAGTATGATCGGATAGGTGTGGCCCGGGCTTTATGAGTGCACGTATCCGACACAGCAATAGCGACAATGTCGAACTGTTTGCATTTCTTGTCGATACTACCTATAGTTACTCCAGACCAAGTCCATGCCGGAGGCATCATTATAGCATTTCCCGGTCAAGTACGGAAAATTCAGGGACAAGTAGATAACTTTCCGGATCAAATAGACGATTTTTCGAATCAAATAGATAACTTTCGGCATCAAGTAATTTCCTAATCAAATAAAAAGTTTGTCGAGTCAAATAACTTAATTTTGAATTTAAAAACTAAATTTGCGGAAGAAATAAGAAAATTTCCTATTGAAAAATATTAACTTCCAAAAAAAAATTATTTATTTAACATTGTGTATAGATAAGTTATAATAACTTATTAATCAATGGTATCCAATCCATTGAACTAAATTTTTCGACAATTCCGCGACTTTTTTTTCAGTTCGTTTTACGGTGGAGCGTTAACACTATCTGAACCGGAATCATCATCAGCATCGTGGCGCGACCGCCCGATGTCGGGCCTTGGCCGCCTGGATCGTTGTCCTCCAATTATCTCAGTCACGTGACCGCATCCTCCAATTTTGGAAGCCCAGTAGCTGCCCGGCGTCCGCATATACTGAGCTCTTCCAACGAGCTCTCGGTCGTATTCGCAGTATCGCTCCATCGACTCGTTCTGCGTTCATTGCTATTTTGACATGCGATCATCGTCCATTCGTTGTACATGCCCTGCCCATTTGACGTTTGACGATTTTCGAAACTACCAGCTCATCGTATAGTTCATACAACTCATGGTTGTACCGGATGCGCCATCCATATTGATCACAAACAACCCCGAAAATTCGCCCCAGAACCTTACGTTCAAATGTGTCTAGCATGTTTCCGGAGACTTAAGTTAGGGTCCATGCTTCGCAGCCATAGCATAGCACTGGTCGTATCAAGGTTTTTTATACGCGGAGCTTCGTGTTTCTGTGCACATGCTTCGATTTCATTATGGGAAGAACCGAGAAAAAAGTCTTATTAGCTAACTGTATCCGTCGCTTGATTTCGTCAGTTTCGTTGGCGTCCCTTGACAGGTTGCAACCCAGGTAAATGAAGTTGTTCACGAACTCGATGTTGAGGTCCCCCACATTGATGCTTGGTTGTGCAGGTGTCCTTGTCACCGATTGCATCATTATTTTAGTTTTACCCTCGTTAAAACGTGGTCCAACTTATTTTACAGCGGTATCGAGCATATGCAGAAGTTCTTCTGGGTCGGCCAATCTTCGGAACATGATGTTGATGTCGACGGCGTCGACTTGATGACTAGCGTCTTGCTGTTGTCCATATCCATTGCCCGAATAGCGTATTCCAGTGCTAGGTTAAAGAGCGTTGGTGCCAGTCCATCGCCCTGTTTCAGACCAGTGCGTGTTTCAAATAGATCAGTAAGTCTATTATGGATACTGATCTATGAGATGCAGTTGGTCATTGTCATCTTTGTCAGTTGTACTAATTTTGCCGGCATACCAAATTACAGCATGATGTTCTACAATACTCCACGATCGATACTGTCGTATGCCTGCTTGAAGTCGACAAAGATTTGGTATACGTCTACGTTGTACTCCCAGCACTGCTGAACTATAAGTTTGACCGTAAAGAGCTGATCGGTTGTGGAGCGACCAGGTCTGAATCCGGTTTTATTATATTTTCCAGAATTTTTGTCAATATTTTATAGGACGTACAAACTAGTGATATGCCCCTGTAATTCCCACACCGCAGTTTATCTCCCTTTTTGTGAATTGAACAGCTGATGCTTCTGCGCCAATCTTCTGGGATCACCTCGTTCTCCCATATTCGTAGGAGTAATTGATGCATGGCATCAACTAGGCCCGTTAAACCGATTTTAGCAGTTCAGCTGGAATCTCTTCCCCATCCGGCGCTTTATTTCGTTTCAGTGATCGCAACGCGAGACCAACTTCCTCTGCTATCAGAAGTTGTACGTGTGGACCTAGATAAACAATATCGTCGAAAGCTTCTTCTGTGGGGATGTTAGATGGTAGGTTCAGAAGCTTTTCAAATTAAGAGGCCCATCATTTGTTAATGCCATCGGTGTCGCTGATGATGTAGCCATCCTTGTCCTTACAGAGGCTAGTCCTGGGTTGAGAGCTGTTCTTAATTGTATTTACTAGTTTGTAAACGTTAGTGGTCTGCTTCGGCTATCCCCCAAAGTATATAATAATACTAGTTTGTACGTTTATCTGGTATTCTAGCCAAGATTTCGTTAATATTCGACAACTGCTCGTCAAAGTATTAACGTTTCTTACGTCTAATTATTCTATTCGATATTTGCCGTAGCTCGTCATATTTTTCTCTTTTGGCTCTGGTTCCTCGTTGAATCCATTATCTGTAGGCCTCGTTTCTCGCGTCAAGTGATTTTTTACATTCTTCGTCGAACCAGTCATTTTGCGTTCACCGGGCTTTATATCGTACGACCTTCTCTTCGACATCCATGATGGTACCCTTGAGTTCTTCCCAGAACCCGTGGACGCCTGTGTTGTTGATGTTGGGTAGCATAGGCGATAGTCTTTCCTCAAGGGCGGCAGCTTACGCCACCGCCGTAGCATCACTCAGAAGCTTATCAACCGCAAAGATTTTGGGACGGCTGATTCTCGATTGGTGCACTGAGGGAATTCTACATCTGTAGGTCGTCTTCACCAAGTGATGATCTGAGTTGCAGTTTGCTCCTCGATTAGAGCGGACATCCATCACACTAGACGCCCACCCCTTGCAAATGAGGACGTGATCAATTTGGTTGACGGTATGTGCGTTTGGAGATTTCCAAGTCTGCTTGTGAATGCGTCGATGCGAGAAACACGTAGAGCGTACGACTAGATTCCTACTGCAGGCGAAGTCAATAAATTGGTGGCCGTTGTCATTACATTTTTCATGGGGACTGTGGCCTCCAGATGTCCCCCGGTGCCAACTTTCATTTCCGACTTTCGGGTTAAAGTCATCGCTTGTTGGAAGTGAGTCGAAGAGGGTCTCAAGACTGAAGAAGAACTCATCTTTTATTACGTCTTCTTTAACTTCAGTGGGGGTGTGCACATTGGGTGGGTTCAGGTCGCGCAACGTTTTAAACGCAAATGCAAACAGTTCGACTGATTTTGCTCGTGGACGGTCCGTTCCAGTTTGCGTTTAATCTACCACACATCGGGGAAATTAATAAGAAATTTTTCCTGGTTGATTTCCGTTCAATGGGGGGTAAGGGGTATTAGCGTATTTGACAGTTCTTAGTTGACGTATTGCATGTGACTGAGATGGTGTGGATTTTCGTTTTCGGGTTCTTGATTTGTACAAGGCGTCTTATGTGCTTATTTACACCGAAGCAACACAAATTTGTGGCGATTTTGCAGTGCTTTTCATTTTTCCTGAAACCGTCGCGAATTTAATTGAAGTTTTGTTTGAAACTCAATAGCGAATCGGCTGTCAGCTATTTAATACATGACAACTACAAAACAAGTCGTTCGGGTAAAGAGTTTATGGTTGAGTGGAGGGAAAATCCTTACCGCAATTACAACGTTGCAAACGTGAACGCAGGCATTGATGAGCCAGAAATTGAAGAATCGAGTTTTAATGCGAATCGCACACAGCCGTTCATTTATGGGTTCGAAGTCAGTAATGTGCGTTGAAGTGGTTTGTTCACTATAAATGCTAATCCAAACTCCTTGTGGCGCGATGGTTTGCCACTTGTAAAAAATTGTGTGCGATTTCTTGTCATTGATCTCGCTACCAAGCCCATTTGTTTCCTGGACTGCAGTAATGCTCAATTTGTACTTTTCGATCTGTTGAAGAAGGGCCCTTCTCGGCCCCGGTTTGTTGAGGGAGCGTGCATTCTAGAATCCGAAAGAATAATCCATTAGTCGTTTACGTGTTCGTCGTTGTTAATTCGTCCAATCCGAGGCTTTTGTTCCAGGTTTCTTGACGTGGAGTGGTTTTTACAAGGACGAGTTGTCAGCACATCCCTTAACCCCATTCAGGGGATGGCCTCGGAAGATAGCTGCTTCAACTACACAAATCATTCCATCCTACTAAACCTGAGACGGTTAGGTGTTGGTCAGCCATTCAGGCTACAGCTAACTGCCTTTTTCCAAACTGTCTGCTAAGACTTGGCCGTCAGCGGTTTGACACACTTCCATTACCAGGGGGCGCCCACGATGAGGACTGTGGAAAAGGTCTTTTGCCCCCCCCCCCCTCTCTACTAGTAAATGCTTGTTCTCAAGCATCTACTTAATTTTTATGTATGTATATGAGAATCTATTATTTCCTTAAAAATTTTCTAGTAAAAGCTTTTACTAGTTTTTGTGCATACGGCCCATTATCATGGCATTGAACGGTCTGAAAGCTTCCATCTGTGTCTCTAATAATATCGAAGCTATTCATCAACATCTCGAATAAACATATCGAAGCCATGCAATACGTATTATACCGTATTTTTTCCAAATTTAACTTAATCCCTATACTTATAGTAATTCGAAACTGCTCTGATGTGTGGACAAAGAGACAAACTCAATGCACTGCTTTAATTTACCAACGAGACAATACAAATTTACCTACCTTGGTAGATAATTTCTCCTGAACACTGCTCGTATTTTAATCGTATGCATTTAATACGTCGCGTAGCATTCACTCACGCCATGTACGTTATATAAATTGCATACTATCTGAACGTACAATTACCTTCAAAAACCTGCACAGAATTCATTATGAGTGGCGTGTGTGCAATAAATTTTCTAGAGGTGGTGAGTACGTAGATATCTGTTACATGTACTATAAAACGGTAGCAATAGTGTACATACCATCTTCTTATTCAGCTCCCACGAGTTTCGGTAAATCCGTTTCAAGGCTGATCATCATGATAACGGACAGATGGAAAATTTGTCAAGCGAGTTGGGAGAAAGATATTTAGACACCAGACAGTGATAGATGAGATAAAATGAAGCTCTCAAATGTATTCTTCTTTGGAGAGATAAATGACAGATTCATCACACCCATCTGAAGGCTGTTTTAATAAAATACAAAAATTTACAAAATACGAAGATATGTATAGGTATATGAGCCCGCCCAGAAGCCCATGTGATTAAGCCCATTTTTCTGAATATTTTTTAGCTTAAAGTTTTATTCTGAAAACAATTTTAAAGGATTTGCTAGTACCCAGCAAAAAAACGTACTCGCCGGTTACGCGTACTACTAAAAATAGCTATGCTAACTAGCCATCCTGGTGTTCCCACTACTTTTACTCAGCCTATAGGGATCTATAAAATTTGAGCTATGACCATGGCACGGGGGCTACAATTTTCATGATTTAGGTAACCTGGGTAAGTACCCAACGGTGATAGCTTTCCGAGGGCTACGATAAAATGAGTTAATAATTGATTAAATAGCCCATTTGAATTTATAAACGTAAAAAACTCTAGTTGACTAAATCGTATTAGCCGTTTTAGTTTATCGATTCGATAAATTGAACTCCCGGTTAGCGTTAACCAGACATTGAGAAAACGGGCCTAATAAAAATAAAATAAAGTCTAGATTTTTCTCTTGAAGCATTGTTTTTTTTTAATGAAAAATATTCACTTCAGTGTCTTGTTTGCCTAAAGCACATTGTGGTATGATTTTTGGGGTGCTGATTACGAATCTGATGTTTATCCCCAATTTTTTGTTGTAAAATTTGACCGAAAACCACAAAAAAAGAATCATTTAAAAATACATATTTCGAAATTAGCAAAAATCATTCTGAGACAAAGTGGACGCTCTTGAAGAGTTCGATAAAAAAGGTTAACTCTGATTTTTTTCGTATCTTCAATAGTTTACAAGATATTCGCAATTAATAAATAAAACTCAAATGGGACAATCTCCGCTTTCCTGATGTGAGAGTCCCTCGAAAACGATTGAAGATACCGATGAAGTGGCGCCATTTTTTTTATTGAACTGCTCAAGATCTTTCATTTTGTCTCAGAACATTTTTTAGGGTTAACCGTTTTCAAAATATTTAAAAAAAAAAGTTTTTTGTAGTTTTTTTGCTTTTACTCAAGTACCCAAAAAAACATAGACCCGTAATCATCGCTCAAAAAAAAAAAAACTGAATAGAAAAAAAGAATGAAAGTACACCGTAATTTGTTTTAGGACAGAAGCACTTGATGAATAGGCTATGCTTCGATATTCAGAATGGAAATCAACGAAGTATATTTCGACTTCTTTTTTACCGCAACCATACTTATAGGTAATCCTAAAAGCAGCTGCTTTACTGATGATGCTATCATCGTATTTTTCGAATGTAATCTTTTCAAGTGGTTTCCCATTATACTCTTTGCTGAAAGGTGCATGGATAGTCCTTGACAGGTGCATAAATAGCAATGTATGACAGTATTCGCAGCTTGGGCCGATATGAAGCCGCATGACTCTTATAAGTTTAACTAGTACATCTGCGTGTATATGTAAACTGAAATTGTTGACTTGTATGACATAGCGCTGTCTGTATTTCTCGTTAAAGTTAAAAAGGAGTAATCCAAGCACTTAAGTCGAAATGAGTTTTCTATTTTCTATAGACGACTCTGACTATACCTCTCTCGCTGAGTGAATGAAAGATGTTTTTAGTTTTTTTTTTTGCTTTTCATGTTCATCGTTACATTTTCGTCGATAAAACCGATTGAGAGGGACGTTAAAGCATCGTCATCCTTCGCAGGAATCCTTGAACAGTACTGTGCCCAACGTATAATCATGCCTCTTTTCAAACTCATAGCGTGCCTTTGATACAGGAGTTGGAACGATTTCATTTTCGGCATAGAAAGAAGACGACGAAAGCCGTCTATGGGCAACTGCAATAAATAGACGACCAAAAACGACCAAAAAAAAAAAAAGAAGTCACAGGAAGCAAGTCAAAGATCATGGATAAGGTTGTATTGTAAGTTACATTCTAAAAAAAAAACATGAATAGAGAGAGTTGGACGCAGTGAGAGCCCGATTGCATTGATTTTTAATTTGCTGCCTACGAAAAGTACTAATTTTTCATACGCTCCGAACATTGAATCTGCATTCTTTGTGTTATAAAGCTACGTCTAGACAAGAGAAAAAAAAGTAGAGTGTTGAGACAACTCACGGTAGAGACATGTAGAGACGTGTAAACACCGCGTAGAGCCTTACGCCATCTTAACTAGAGTGTTTTGTAGAGATTTCTCTGGCGGAGAAGTTGTCTCTTCATCTGCTCCACAACTTTAACAAAGAGATATAAAAGCTCTACCAGCTTAGAGCTCTACCGTTTTTTATTACCTCCGATCATTCGCTTGTTGACAGTGCATGGCAGACGTACGTTATTGTGCATAAAAATAATAAAAAAAATATAATAGAAGTTTAATTTAGTTTAGAAGGCAGTTTTTGTTCGCGCTGAGATTTGAACCTCCGAGCTCTAGATGTAGTATCGTTGAGCCGTGGCCGAACGACCACGGCCACCGTGCGCGATAAAAAGATGGCCGTTTGAACGGCCGTCCGGATCCGTGAAACAGGTCAGTGGTTGACATTCTATAATTTTAAGCAATCGAGATATCACTCCAAAAAGAGACTATGCTCTGGCAAAGCCAATGTTTGGCAAGAAATTCAGATGCCTTATTCCATCACGAAGTCTATGGGATGAAGACTGACTTACAACATGATATACATCTATGCCAATAGCACTCAGACTGATCGTGGGGTTAGAGTGGGCATTCACTCCGATATCCTGAATTCTAACGTAGCGGAACTACTGCCCAAATACTACAGTGTTCTTCAGGGAGAATTGGTAGAAATTTGAGAAACTTTAGTGTCTTGTCCTATCCGTGAAGAACATTGTAATTTTGAAGGACAGCCAAGCTGCGATTAAATCGCTGGAATCCGTACTTACTACCTTGAGGATTATTTATCGATTTACCGCGCTCGGTGGCCGTGGACGTTTGGTCACCGCTCTACGATACTGATATAGAGCTCAGGGTTCAAATCTCGGCGCGATCAAAACCTTACTGTGAGTACTAATAGAACTCTCACAGTGCTCCGAGCTTGTCAGCATAAAGACGGCGCGGATAGGAAGTGCATGCTAGCAATTGCACTTCCGAAAAGTAGATATGCTATCAAAACGTCAACAAGGCACTGAAATCTAAGGGTCAGGGCAATTAACACACACTCACACCTTGAGGATTGTGTTGGAGTATCGTACATCGCTCATGGATTGTGTAGCTTCTTACTTAATTGCCCTAACCCCTTGTGGGGCATAGCGCGTCAACTGTTCCATGTGGCCCAGTTGGCGTTTCATTGGCATAAACTGGTTTCGGAGAATGCAGTTGCCAGCATGCGCCTCCTGCACATCCATGACCACGTATATCGTCGTGGACGGGATTCGAACCCGAAACGCCGGTAGTTAAACATGAGACTAATGCCTCAACACACTGCGCTACCGGTCGCCCCCATTGTTGTATGCTGGAATCCAGGTCATACTGGGTTTACTGGCAATTCTAGAGTTGAAACTAGCTCGTCGGGGTACAACGGTTGAAGTTGGAAGTACTCGCTGCACCGTTTTTCAGTTTCATGAAAATTTGCAATTATGCAGGCTGCGGTCAGCAGGACTAGTTCGAAATGGCTGAATGGCAGCACATGTTATTTAACTAAACTGAGGTGGCCCAGGTTGGATATGGGTCGCTTTGCTAAGTTGCTGTCGCTGAGAAGACTTTAGTTACGTTTTTTTGCACAGAGCAGAGTAGAGCAGGATAGGCGGCAAAAAAACGATCGAGAGCAGATTAAAGTAGCGAACACTAACGCGGGGCATTTCTTTGCTTAATTCTTAAACAATCGGACAAATTTCCTTTAGGCAGCAAAATTATTTTGTAGGTTTATTATTCCCTATAATTACATTTTATGTGCTTCCTAAACTGTAAACTGCCCGAAAGCTTTATCACCTGCGCCGCCTGCGTTTTAATCTTTGAAGAGAGAGTATATGAGGAAGTGAAAAAGAGCGAGAGAAACGAAGCAATTCGGCACAAGTGAGGAAGTAGGAAGGGGGATGGAAATTTGACATCTCTTTTGCTCTATATGGACCGGGCGGGTGTTCCGCGGCAGAGAGACAGACTGGAATGTTATTGTTCCAACTGGAAAAGTAGGAGAGGGGATGACATCTTACGTGCTTCCTGTGCTTTTATATAGACTGCGCGGGTGTTGCGCAGTGGAGGGCGTGTGTCTCTCTCTTTATTTTTTACGACTGGAATTGCTTCAAGTAGTTTAGAGTTGAGTATATGCGGATTGCTCCTCCATAGGTTTTCTCTATGGTTTTAATACTAACGGAGCAGCAATAAGCTTTTATCCAGAGCAACAACAAATTAAACTGTTAGTGTATTTGTGTGGTGTTAACCTGCTCTGCTCTGGATGACTATTAAAAAAAACGCGCTTAATATGTCGGTTCTGTTGCCGGTGTCATCACCGGGCATTATCCAATCGGAGGGCACGCCAAGTGGCTTAGGTTGCTGTATAACGACATTTGTAGAAGTTTTGGTGATCAGGACTAAGAGGAAAGTACTTTTCTTCTTCTTTGTGGATACTCAGGCTTGGCAAGTCTGAGGAGGTTAATTCTTGGCTCTTACTTCTTTAACGAATTGGGGGGCTTGGAAAACGTTGACGTTGGCCAGTTACAACGTTTTGTTGTACGCTCAGGCTCGGGATTGTGTTTCCCGTGTGGTATCACAACGGACCCAACGGACGTGGTCTATGTGTGCTGTGAATAATTCATGGCAGCCCTCTAAACTAACCAATGTACTATACATATATATTGACGGTAAGTCTAAATAAATAATCTCACTAATAGCCGCCATACATTATCCGATCCGTCGCCCGATCGATCGGCCGATGGATCGCCACAAAATGTCAGCTGACCAAAAATTATACGAAACTGTCAAAAAAATTGTCAACGATAAGCGCATACACAGGCCGATCCATCGGCCGATATCGATATCGGGCGACGTATCGGCCGATCGATCGGTGTGTGTATGGCACGTTTAAGACCCAATTTATTAGCAAAGTAAAGACATACTCCTCGACGGTAACCCTTTCAACTCTTCCTTGATTCGAGTGCATCGCACTCACATGCTCGTTAGCTATATGCAAATGCTATTACGTTCGGTAATTTTAATTTCCCCGAGAAGTTTAAATGGAATGTTCAAGTTATTCAAATTTAAATTTTCCAAGTGTTACTGTAAATAAAGTTCAAAGTTCTTGTGCGCGCATTTCATGACATTAGACCGCCGGAATAACATCATGTCCTCTTGATTGTCTCCTCAGTTTCACAGATACTCGTATCTTGTTATATCACCAGTCTGTATGTATGAACGTCAGTATAATATTCATTCGAGCTGATTCAAATGTTTGCGCAAAAGAAAATTTCCAGTTTAAAGTTTTGCTATTAAGATGTAAAGTCGCCACCATCTTTGTCATCGCATGCCATTCAAATGCACCAAAACATGACCTCGTCTTGAATAACTATAGAATGAACTCTGGTCTGCGTCTTTTTTCCTTTTTCGGGAAATGTAGGCGGAGTTTGAATGTGGTACAGTTGAAAAGTTTTTGGAAAAGTTACAAGGTTCTTTGTTACGGATATCCTTGCAAGAGATATGTTTTGGACAATGGTGTACGGGAAGTCGTTAAAGTGTAAGTGTATTTTCGAGAGTTGAGATTTATTCAAATATTTAATTGATATTTAATTGCAATATGTATATCCGTATGCCAGTATCGTAAGGAGACAGAATGAGCTAGTTTAAAATTTACTTTCCATCATCTGGAGTCTGCTTGAGGCATAAGGCATTAAGCTTCGATCGAAAAATGTGGAAAAGTGGTATGAGCTCTACCAACAAAAAAGCTTTGCTCTACTAGATATGTTTACATTAAGCTCTCCACAAACCAGCGCGGTACGCGGTAGCGGTACGGTACAGCGGTACAAATTGGCTGCATTCAGGGAAAAATTTTCCGCTAAGAAACGCTACATCCCCTCCACTACACATTTGAGGAGACGCTACCTGTCACAAGATTTCTTTCGGGATTGAACCGGTACATATCAAATATCTGAATGAAGCTCCAAATACAGTCGGTTCTGAACCACTTGAACCATGCACCAAAAAACATCCAGTTAGAGACGTGTGCGCTGATTCGCAGCACAATCACTTAACTGTGAAACAATTCACTAAACGAACGAAGGGATTTAATTACCTTTTGCACGACACGAATTTAGACGCGGATTCTACTCTTTTTGTACACAAATGTCACTAATGTCACAACTCACATACCATCTGTGAGTTGTCAAATATAGCGGATCCATGCCCCAGAGACCGTAAAAAATTTCTGCTACTAAGGGGAAGTATCCGCTCCGGAGCGGATGAAAGGAGCGATTGCAATCACGATCGGGAGGGGTAGTAGCGCTACGTAGCGCTCCGGATGAAACGAGTGTTGTGAATACACTCATTTACATGGCGGTTTATGAAAGCTCTCACTGCATACGCGGTATACCGGGGCGAGTTGGGGTATTGCAGCGATACACTTTTGTGTACCGCGGCAAAGCTGCGGTACCGCAGTACCGTACCGCTACCGCGTACCGCGCTGGTTTGTGGAGAGCTTTACGGGCAGATGTTAAAAGTGAAAAGAACGGCACGGATCATGCGACGGGCGAAATTCCACAGCCACCAAACAAATGATTCGTCACATTGGGGCGAATTGCGGACTTCGTATACAAATGTGCAGAGCAAATTGTCGAGAAACAAGTTGACGTTCAGTCATTTGACTTTTAACTCTGATCCAGTTTCGATCCCCTAGGAGATCGGGATCATCGGCGGTCAGTCGTTTTACATGAGAATGAGCTTTTGATCCAGCGAAAAGGACGCGACTATAGTCTACTTTATTTTCCTCTCTGGTAGATATTAGTAAAGCGTTAAAGCACTTTCTTATGCCAAGTGACCACTATAGAGTCTTGTAAGTAGAGTGTAAGGACTCTACCTGTAGTGTGTACACTACAGCGCGTTTATTCCACTCTACCGCACTTCGTAGAGAAATTTTGAATGGAGCTCTATCATGCGCTCTGCAGATAGTATATACTGCGGAAGCATTGTTCTATACTGTAGAGTCGTATGGTAGAACGCATAGCCACGGCTATCGATTTTGACATTTCATTATACCCTGGACTTATAGGGTATATTGTTTTTGTCACGACGAAAATATGTAACACCTTAAAGGAGGCGCCGAAAGTATAGCAATGTATATGTATATATATATATATACATGATCAGGGTCACCTCCTGATTCGATTTAGCCATGTCTGTATGTCTGTCTATCTGTCCGTTAGCACGATAATTTTCGATAGAATGAAGCTAGAAACTTGAAATTTTGGCCAAATGTTTGTAGTAGGATCTAGTTGGTTGGTATAAAATGGGCAAGATCCGATCCAAGGAACCTCTACCTCCCATACAAATGTAACTTCAAGTAAGCGATAACTTTTGATGAATGAAGCCCGCGACTTGAAATAAAGTATTCAAACGGTAGTTTTTTTTTAATGGATTTTTCTTTTAGTCCGGTTCGACTTATCTTATAGACAACAGTTCTTTTTCTGTCACAAAGCACTTTCCACAAAATTAGTGTTGGGAACGAATATCGCGTAGGCATGTATGTCATTCACTCGTAAAATGAACCTTAAAATTCAAATCCTTTAAGGCAGGCATCATTTTAATAAAATCAAAGCAATGCTACAACAAAACAACGAATAAGAGCACTAATTCTCGAAATTCATACAATCTCTGGAAGAATTAAATACAATTCGCAAAATACACCCTCAAGGATATTTCTGGCGAGTGCTAACCACAGATAGTGGAAAATCTACACACTGCTAAGATATAGAATCAAATCTTGAGCGAAAACAAGCTGTTATAGAGGCATATTGCGTCCCGAGTTTTAGCGCTTTATGTATACATAGCATTGTTCCGTCACTCTCATCCTCGGTATACCACACACTTGCCTGCGCCATCCAATCCTTTAAATTTCCATACATTGTATCTAGTCGTTCGCACAGTTCATTCCAAAATCCTACTTCTAGATATTTTCTCTGGCTCTCAAGCATATAGTTGGTAAACTTATACTTACATCTACGGCATGAAATCGGTTTCTGGAAACTTTCTCCACAAGAAAACAGTTGAATTTCGCAATCCGTACTACAAGGACTCGGGCACTTGTGTGTCCCGCCTAGACCAAAGGAAGACAACTGGGATTAGCTTCAAGTTTTCATAAACTGTTTCCAGCAGCTGAACAACACTCTTGAATTTTGGAACTCATTTTGAATCTGTCGTCTTTATTACTAGCCATTAAGACGACATTAAAGATTTTCAATTTTATGGTGGTTTGCTGGGCGGAAGAGAGCGTTCCACCACCAAAGACCAACGCAAAATTGCCCTATAACTGGGATGAGAGCCTTTGCCGACTGCATCTAGTGGGACGTAATCAAAGCATAGTGAGATATATGTCTAGGATCTGGAGCGTAATTCCGAATTTGTCATTTTTCAGTTTGCATGAAAATTGATAACCCACTTCAATTGGGCGGAAAATTTATGGCACTATCTTGTTGTTGGTAGATGGTGCGTAGCCGTTAGGGTTGTGTGACTTCTTTTCCACATTTTGCATTAAAAATGAAGATTTATGGTGTCAATTTGGGCTGTTTCAGAGATTAATTGAAATTAGCTTTGGTTGGAGCCAAAAATATTTATTTCAATTTGGTAAATAGTGTTGTTGGTGGGTATTTTTTTTATAAATCGATTTATTGATTTACAAGTTGATCAAATTCGTTGAAGTTGGAGGCGGCGTTCAGGTAGAGGAGACCACATTCCGTCCGAAAAGGAGTAATTTTATAATTTGATCATGAATTTTTTAATTAATTGATTTTTAATTAAAAAAAAATTGAATCGTCCATTATAATGGATAACCACGTCCGTTAAGCTGGCACCCCACAACAAAAAATCAAGATGTGACATATCGCAAAACTAGGTGCTAATTAGGTGTTCAACTCTTAAATTAAGTGCTCCAGTCGAATCGTCACAATTGATTACCTTATATGACATCACACTAGCACCTCACTTTTTTAAACCGCATAAATCAACATCGAAACAACCGTATACTAAAAGTTTTAATTCTGCGCTAAATTGGTGCTCTATGCCAAAATTAAGCGCTAATCAGAATTTTCAGAAATGGTAATTTCCAATTAGGTGTACCAGCTTGACCTCACGCTAGCATTCCCCACATTCATCAACTGCATATATCAACGTGTGTATCAAAGTGTATAATAAAAGTGTTAATTAAGTACTACTTAGTGCTCTATTCCCGAATGAAGTGCTCACCCAGCCCTAGATGTACGCAATCTGCACGTGGTTAGGGCATCACCAAAAGAGAAGCATCAACATTTATCATTCAAAAAAGTTCAATTCCTAAAATTTTTTCTAAAATGTGGATCGTTTGTAAAATGCATTAGGAGTTTGGTGTTGCGTCCATCGCGAACAATCACCTCAAACCGCACGTAATTGGCTTCAAACTGTAATGAATCAAATTTTGTGGCGTGACCGGTACATTTGATTCGAAGTATTTTTCGCAAAAATATTTATTTTTGGCTTTTCCGAAATAAATATATTTGTGAAAAATTGTTTCAAATTTTAAATTTAGCGGTCGCGCACACCTTAAGTTGCGAGCCCGACAATCTATCCCACACACACAGGTGGATTGTGGACAGTTGGGATTTGCAACAGGGAGAGGACGGCGTTTTTTTTTTTGAAACGAGAGTGAAGGTTTGTGGGAGTTGAATTTTGCCTGGCGGAGAAGGTGGTTGGTTTTGAAAAACGGCCGGCGATAGGGCGAACTTTTAAGCGCACGGCGTACTTTGTTATAGCTTTTTCGTATACGAGTAGTAGATTTGTTATTAATGTTAATTTAATTGAGTGGTTTTTGCGTGAAACGGACTAATATGCGGGCGCCGCATTGCACAATTATTGCAGAGCATCGATGTCGGGGCTATCGGGATGCACAGCATTGGAGTCCCCCGCAAAAGCAAATCGGCCACTGGAGCCTGACAAAGCTAAGTGTTGTATTCTAAGTGTTTGTTGCTGTAAATGGCGAGTGAATGGGTAAATGTGTTAGGTTATTCTATTTGATGTTCATGTTCAGTCGTTTGTTTGGTATATAATTACATATTTATTTATTTGTGCCGTAAATATCTGAATATATGGTGTTATGGTGTGAATATGAACGAATACTTGTGTGCAAGCATTCGTGTGTGCTGTTTTCAGTTTATTTATCCAAATTTATGTAGTATTATATATTTATTTGTTTGTTTGGTTAGGTATTATGACTGTGTTGTGATTGTAGTGTGAACGAATGAATGTGTGAAGTTTTGAGTGTGTTATGAATGTGTTTATGAACGATTTTTATTGTGTGATTGATTTGTTTATTTATTTTTGTCATTTATGTATTTATTTATTTATATATTTATTTATTTTTTTTTACGATATATTCGTGAATTCAATAGCTAAGATTTATTGGCATTTGTTGCCAACTTGTAGTGAATTAGAAGAACCTTTAGATATCCGTGCTGTGATAACCAGTGGCGGCACGTTAGTTTATTATTTGTAGCGTACTATTTTTGCATTGGGAGGTCCCCACACGTTTTCCTTGTCGGCCATGGGACCTCATGGTAGGGTGGGTGAAGAAGGCCGAGGGTCCAATAAGACCCGGACCCAGTTGCGTGCGCGATGGCACCTGATTCATCCGACAATCACTCCTTCCTTATCGCCCCTTTTTCTTCTGTCCAATTTTGTTTGCCCTTTTGTTTGTGTTGTTTTCTCCAGGCCTATGAATTATTTATTAATACGTAAGGACAAGGGGCAACGAGCGGCGAAAACCCCGCCCACGTCTCCCGAACTGAGCTACAGCAAGCATAGGCCGCTGCTTAGCTGGTTGAGGGGCCTATTTCTTCGTCAAATGACAAGGCCCGACCTACACGGTCAACATGCCACCTTAGGCTCCGTCCCCACGGGCATCTTCTGCTGCCCACCAGACCGTCCGTTACAAAACCCATCAATGAAAGGTTGTGTGCGATTCGCATTTAAACTCGGTTTTTCTGGCTCATCAACGTGCACGCCTCCACTCAAGTGAAGGAAGAAGCTGTGAAAGACGAGTTTCACGACCGCCGGGAGACATTGTTTGATTCACTTCCAACAAACAACGTCAAAATACTTCTGGGAGATTTCAGTATGAAAGTTGGGAACGAGAGCCGGCATCGGGGAACCACAAAAGGACACAGCCTCCACAAGGAATGCAATGAAAATGGTCAACGACTAATCATCGACTTCGAAGTAGGAACCTTGTCGTTAGCCCAAAATTCTTTCCGCACCGACGCATTCATAAAGAAACCTGAAATTAAATTGACCACGTCGTCATATGCAAGAGATGGGCTTCAAGCATAATGGATGTCCGATCATGCTGACTAGCAAAATGCGATTCCGACTAAAGACAACCAAGCGTTGTAGGATCTCTTCAGTGCTCCAATCAAAAACCAGCCCAGCCCAAACATACTCGTATATAGTATATTGAAACCTATGATGTCGCGCTCGGTGGCCGTGATCGTTCGGTCACCGCTTTACGATACTAATCTAGAGCTCGGAGATCAAATCTCGGCACGATCAAAAACTGCCTGTGAGTACTAATAGGACTCTCACAGTGATCCCAGCTTGCCAGCATAAAGACGGCGTGGATAGGAGGTGCATGCTAGCAACTGCACTTCTTAAATGTAGATATGCTATTGAAACGTCAACTAGGCATAGAAATGCTAAAGATGTTGAGGCGCCCATGCCCCTGGAGGGGTCAAGGCAATTAGAAATTAGAGAGATGCTACACAACATCGGATTCATAGGTGTACACAGGTTTTGGAAAGAACTAAAAAGCTCTATCAAGGAGGCCGCAGAGAAGGCCGTGAGACATAAAGCCCGGCAAACGCGAAATGACTGGTTCGACGAAGAATGCCAAAAATCAATTGACGCAAAGAACGAAGCCTACAGACAATGTATCCAAAGTCCAACTAAATCTTAGAGAGAAAAGAATGATGAGCTACGCCGAATATTAAATAGAATAAATAGACGTAAGAAGCGAAAATTCTCTGACGAGCACTTGCTAAACATTAATGGTTACTTAGCTAATAGAAGCACCAGACAAGCTTACAGATTAGTAAACACGATTAAGAATGGCTATCAACCCAGGACTAGCCTCTGTAAGGACAAGGATGGAAATATCATCAACGACGCCACGTTGACGTCGTTGAGGATATGATCGATCATGGCGTCAATACACAACCCCCGACAGTGAAAGAAGTTGGTGTCAAGCGGTCACTCAAACCAAATAAAGTGCCGGGTGCAGATTCGAGCTGAACTGCTAAAATCTGGTGGTACGGGTCTATTGAATGCAATACAGCAACTACTTCTGCGGGGCGACCGGTAGCGCAGTGTGTTGAGGCATCAGTCTCATGTTTGACTACCGGCGTTTCGGGTTCGAATCCCGTCCACGACGACGTTCGTGGCCATGGATGTGCAGGAGGAGCATGCTGGCAACTGCATTCTCTGAAACCAATTTATGCCAACGAAACGTCAACTGTGCCACATGGAACAGTGGACGCGCTATGCCCCACAAGAGGTTAGGGCAATTGAGTATCATCTGTCCCATTTACAAAAAGTGAGGTAAATTACGGTGTGAGAATTACAGACATCTCACAAGATTGTACGTCCTACAAAATACTGACCAAAAATTTTGGAAAACAGAATAAAGCCGTGCGCTGAACGAATCATTGGCCAATATCAAGGCGGTTTTAGACCAAGCAGATCTGGGAATACAATATTGACGTGTACCAAATTTTTGCTGATTTTAAACAAGCGTACGACAATATCGATCATTTCCAAGCCGACGCAGTTGATAGCGTACGATAGCGACATCAGCAATATGTTCCGAAATCTGGCCGACACAGAACTTCTAAAATAAATAATCTTGAAACGTCTCCAAAAAAGAAGTTGCACTACGCATTAACCAGGACAAAACACTGGTAATGATATAATAAGGAACAAGGACACCGGAACTATTCTACGATCAACGTTAGATACTTCAGCATCAATATGAAGCTGGCAAATAAGACTTTCTTCTCGGTCCTCCCAATAATGAAATCGAAGCGTGTGCACAGAAATACATATGTACTAAGCTCCGCATAAACCAAACTATCAAATGACCTGTGCTATGCTATGGCTGCGAAACCTGGACTCTTACACATCCCTCCGAAAACCTGATAAACACATTTGAACAAAATGCCCTTCGGCGAATTTTCGGAGCAGTTTGAGACCGAAATGAAGAGCGTATCCGGTACAACCATGAGCTGTACGAGCTTCGAGTTTCGAAAAGCGTCAAATTCCAAAGTCTACAATGGGCAGGACATCCCAACTAAAATAACAAACTCTCAAAAGTTAAGCTTTTGTAAATTGTAAAAAGGTCTCATAAGACTCTCTGACACTCTCATAATGTAATTATTGTAATAAGACTTAAATTAACTCTCATAGCATCATTAGTCCGAGACTTTAACTCTATTAGAATGTAACTCTTGTAACAAAATCATTTCTCAATTATTTTTGTGAGAGTTGAAATACTTTGACTCTTATTAGGCTTTTTTATGGGAGTTCAACGCTTTAAGCGTAGAACTCTCATAACAATGTTCTTACAAGAGCTTGAATCTTATGATACTTATAATGAGAGGTTTATAAGAGTTTAACTCTCAAATGTCTTATAATAATGCTGCTATGAGAGTTAAGATTCAAAAACACTCATAATAGGAGTACGTGTATTTCACATTTAAGTTGGCAATCTGTCAAACATAAAAATTCGATTTATTCTAATTATTTTCGTTTAAAAAATGATACACTCAGGAGAGTTGTGTAAAAGAAAACAATGATTATTAACTTGAAAGGCTTTCGTGCAGATGCTTAGCTTGCATTACCTACAGACACGCATCTTTTCATATTTGCACCAGGATTTGCTGATCATAAGTCAACGCTAATCTGTAGGAAGAATGGCTACCTTCACCAACGAGTTTTGGCGTATGCCTTGGAAATGGCCGAGAATACATCTATGTGAATCGGTAAGCTAATTTTACATGTTTGCTGCAGGTCGTTTATGCGTATACAAAAAAAATTCTGTCATCGTTTTTGATTGGTACTTTTGAGGGTTTGATTGGGGCTCTACTAGAAGGCTTCAAAATAAAATTTAGGTATAGAATAGGGGTGCGAGCCGAACGGGTTCGTGCATTATCCTCGCGAATAGTAATTTATTAAAATAAGTAAATTTTTTTTTCAGAGTTCACCATCAGCGATATAGTGGCAATTTCCATGAGCGTCATCCTTGAAGGTTGTCTACAGGAAATAGTTGTCGTGTCCGCATACTTCTCCCGGAAGTCTTCAGTCTCGTTTGAAGAGCTATAACGTCTGGTTGACCACCGCAGAATCAACGGCAGGAGCCTTTTTATCGGCTGTGTTGCTAACGCACATAACACGGTATAGGGAAGTACCAATACCAACAGTAGAGGTGAGTACTTCCTCGATACAATAACCAGCCTAGATCTTAATATATCTAATAGGCTGTATAGTCCCACTTTCGTCACTAGGTCGAAGCAAGAAGTTTGGGACCTAGCTCTGTGTAGTTTATCTAGCGGAACGAATATATAATTGGCATATCTCGGACGAGCCTTCCCTCTCCGATCACCTGCATATTCGATTTGATATTGTACAGACGCGCCGCGGCAGCACCAGCAGATAGATGAGTCCCGGAACGCACGAACTGGATCGGTCACTTCGAGTCGCTGCGGGAAAAGCTCTCTCTGATAGAGAACACAATCACTCTTAACATTTTTGAGTAGAGCACCTAATTATCACCTAATTACGCGAAATGTCAAATTTTGATTTGTTGTTGTTAAGAAAAAGGAGGTGCCAGCGGGACGTCAAGCGTGCAACCCCGTATAGGATAATCAATTTTGGTGATTCGGCTGGAGTACTGAATCTTGAGTTGAGCACCTAATTATGCGATATGTCGTATCTCGATTTTTCGTTGTGGGGGGTGCCAGCTTAACGGACGTTTGATAGCCTTGGATATTCTTTCACAAATGATTATTTTTCTTTGAAGGTCATGTATTCAAGCTTGTCATTGTAGGTCCTACTTGATGTGACCATTAGACACCAGTAGCGAACACCCACTTTGAAATTGAGAAATATGACCGCACTTTGTTATCAAATGCCCAGTGAAATATTGCATTGTATTGTATAATATCTTTTTTCACGTTATTTTTCGCATAACATCTAGCATTTTAACAAGGTGGTGGCCTGTTGAGACGATTCCACTGTTGTTTTCTAATCGCTTTAGGGCCAGTTTCCACTGGCTGTTTCTTAACTGTTGGCGGTTGAGAGGTGTAATGCTTTCTGTGAGTGGTGTTTTCCACATGGCTGTTAGCCGTTTTCAATGTCTAATTTTGAAATTTCGATATTAAGCTTTCTGTATACTGAGAACCAGAATAGCTTCCGGTCTTTGGTGGACCATACTCGTAGACGTTCCGATATACCGGAGAGGTATAACTCCTCAGTAGCCTGTGCAAGATGGTATACCTGCACGTGACAACATACACGCTTCAGTTGACCTGTGCAGATATATGTCTCCGGTATACCGGAACATCTATGGCCGGCCTTACACGCTTGTAGAGAAATCCACACTTGACTTCATACTTCAACTTCAACAGCCGGTCGAGGCGGTGCCCTGAGTCAATGACGATATTGACGTCGATTTTCGCCGGACACATCGGTTCATTCTATCCTACGGTATTGCTTCGACCGCTCGACTCTATCCGCTACTTGTCGAAAACTGCCCATGGAATCTAGCCCTTAATGTTCAGTGAAAGAAGGCGCTCAAACAACATTGTGAACTTTATAAACATGTCACTTCGTAGTAATACTAGAAACGAAATAATGCTACTTTGGCTACGTGCACACTATCTGTAACATAATACTATAATACATAGCTATGTACCTTCACATCCATTATTATTCTTCCGTCGTTCCCGCTATGTTTGGGTCAATGACAAACAACTTACTGGTGCTGGCCAAGCTACCTTATATATTATGTTTCGGGTAGATAGTACCATCGTTGCGGATAGTACTCGTAGGCATGACGCGTCATTGTCCGCTAAAAACATTCAGACAACATGTCTGCACATTCTCTCCTACTCAAAAGCATTACTAATGGACGAATTAATGTACTCGGAGTTGTCATTTATTATAGGGCCAATATCATTTGCTAACGTTGGATTTGAGTGAAAATCGTAATTATCCACTTAGAGTGTACTTCCATTAAATCAATGGAGGACCGAGGTTTCATGGTCGTGAAATGTTTCTGTCTAGGGAAATTTGTATTCACGTCCTGACATTTAGGGTAAAAATGGCATAACTGGGAGCTCGGACCAATAAGGTAACCAGACAGATACATATTGAGTTGCATATCAGTTACATGACAAGGACATTTTTGTGACATTGGCATTTAATGGTTATCCATCCCAAGTTAAATATGCCAAGCCATCGTGGCAGGAAGGAGACCTCTAGTTTGTTTGCCTGTTTTTGGATTAGGTTCTCTCCGAGTAGGAGAGTACTACTATTGGGTTTGTTTGATCATATCAATTTTGTTAATACCAAAATCCTGTTTCTGTCAAAATGAAGTAGTACCAATATTCTTTCAAATTGAAGAAAAGAGGTGGGTAAAGGACCAAGCTCCAATCTGTCATAATAATGCTTCAGGGAAGGGGCGAATTCCTGTTAACAGTTTCCAAGGCTGCGGGAGAATTGAAAACGGAGGTAGTGAGGGTTAAAAAAATTGTATCTTTTGAAAGCAATGAACGTAATAAACTACTAAGCTTTTCAAAATAAGGAATGTAGGGGACATTGCCCACTTTCATGGTTGAATAATTTCAGGGAGAACCGTCCTGTGCTACAGGTTTTCGGAGTAGTATAGGTATTTATTAACGTCATCTGGCTGGAAAGCGGCGAGAAATATCTTCGCGGAAGAAAATGTTAAGTGGACTATTGAAACTTCCTGGCCATTCAAGTCAGCAAGCATTCGTGGAATATTCTCTGCCCTTCTTCAGAAAGGATAAGAAGCATTGACTCTCCATTTCCTAAGAATATTCAGATGAAGCTTCGCACTGGAATCTATTTCACACACATGAAAATCCGCGAAGGAAGTCTTCATTCCGAAAATAGCAAATCGCGCAAAAGTTAACCCTAAATCATATCCATCAGTCTCATTTCCTTTATGTTGAAATCAATGGAGAACATCTTGGACGAGCATATTCTACAAATTTTCCTAAAGTGAAATCTTCTTCATGAAAGACAGTTTGCCTACCAAGCAAGAAAATCTACAGAGTCCGTTCTCCACTACCTGGAGATCGAAGCCCCAAAATGTACAACTCTCCTCTACCCATGGGAAAACACGCGTCACTCTCCATAGCGAACTGCTCTGGCAAGAACATATCAGGGTGGTGGTGGACAAGGACACTAAGGTTTTGTGGATGTGTAGGCAATATGTAGGTAAAACCCTTGGTATATTCCCATTTCACCGAGCGGCTCTTTGTTGTTTGCGCCTTGGTTAATAGTGAGTTTACCGCTGTGGAATATAGAGCGAGCGTTCTAGGGCGGTATACTAAGGGTTGCAGTCCCTTAAGCCAAACCCATATCTCTCTGGATTCTGTCAACCCCATAGGGCATTAGCCATGCGACTTTCCATCTCGTCCTGTTCGCCGCCATCGCCTTCAACTGTCTCCAGGATTTGCCTAATGGCTTACCCTCGACCTCAACTGATCTTCTCCAGGTGTTTCTAGGTCGTCCAACCTCTGCATTTACAAAGATTTTAGCAGACCTACATCAGAATATTGTGCTGTAGCCTGGTGGAAAAGAGCATATTAGGTAGGTAGGAAAATCTTGAGCATGCCTAATGGTAACATGTTTTTGCACTTGTCCATCTAGCACTTTAATTTGCAGCCGATCAGACAGATGGCTCGACAACCAGTGAAGGTGTTGTTGCCGTTGTTGCTGATGTTTGTTGCCCCAACTTCTCCAGGGGCATGGGCGCGTCAATATTTCTTGCATTACTATGCCTTGTTGACGTTTCGATAGCATATTTTCGGATGGTGCAGTTGCTGGCGTGCACCTGCAATCCGTCTATTACTGTCGAGCTTGGAGCGCTGTGGGAGTTCTAATAATACTCAGCACAGGTTGTTTTTATTGACGGGGATCGAACCCCTGTCCTCTAGATAAAGCATCGTAGAGTGTTGACGGAGGCTTTAAGGCTAACAAGCGTGTCGAGCCACTGCCTTCTTGATTTTGAACTTGATCAAATCTTTTAGTTTAATCTAATTTGTTGTATAGGTAAAAAAAAAATGATTAAATGGAAGAGAGAAAGGTCTGTATTAGACACGTTTTCTTGTTCTTGTAGAACAAAGGTGCCGTGTGTGAGGACAATTATCAGAAGTGGTTTTCTCGCTTCCGTTCCGGAAATACGGGTTTAAACGACTCGCCCCGCACTGGTCGCCCTGTGACCGTTGAAAACGATGTAATCTTGGACCTCATCAAAACCGATCGGCATATGACGCGAGATCGAAGAAAGGCTCAACATTGATCATTCCACCGTCGCAAAACGACTAAAGCAACTCTAAGTCGTAAAAAAGTCCGACGTGTGGGTACCCCATGAGTTGTCCATGTTAAACCGAATTTCGATCTGCAAATCTCTACTGAAATGACATTCATTGGAACCATTTTTGAACAAAAATTGTAACGGGGAATTAGAAATGGATTGTTTACAAGAACATCAAACGGAAAAAATCGTGGTGCTCGCCCGGAGAATCATCCACAACCCTTGCAAAGGCGGAAAAAGTGTTGCTTAGCATTTGGTGGGATTACAAGGGTGTAGTCTGCTACGAACTTCTTCCACGCGGTCCCACTATTGATTCGTGGAAGTATTGCACTCAGCTGGAAAAGCAGCAACGAGCAATAGCCGAAAAACGTCCGGAATTGGCTAACCGAAGGGGGGTCGTTTTTCGTCAAGACAACGCCAGACCCCATACTTTAGTGGAAACGGAACAAAAGGTACAGAGCTTCGGCTGGGAAGTAATGCAACATCCGCCTTACTCACCGGATCTTGCGCCGTCGGATTATCACATTTTCCGCTCTCTTCAGAATTATTTTGATCGAAACCGTTTTGAATCTTTGGAAGCCATCAATATGACCTTGATGAGTTTTTCCACAATAAGCCACAGCGCTTTTATGAATGTGGCATCATGCGCTTGCCATAACGTTGGCAGAAGGTTGTCGAAAAGAACGGACAATATCTGGTTGATTAAATGCATTTTGAAGAATCAAAAGTTTTTGTCTTAATTTTGGTGCAAAAAATCCCAGAACTTTTTCCACACCCCAATACTTTGATGCAATATTTAAAATAAATTCTGTTCGAATCAAACGGTTTAGTTGTTCTAGCTCCATGAAATCAAAATTGTTGTTTTGCTGAAAAAAATGTCCTTCCCTTTTTTTTCTCGAATTTTTCCATACATAATGTACCTGTCCTGTTTCGAAAATTCATTCTCTATTTTATTACGATCAAATCTCGTTAACATAATTTTATCCTAACAGCTTAATTTACATCAGTTATGCGGTAGTTGTGGGACACCTTGTATAGTTTTAGCTGCTTAACTGCCATCCTCGGTCGCGACTCTTCCTATCGACCTACCATAACTTCAAACTGTTTAAATATCCATGAATTCATTTAATCACATTTCCAATATTCTTAACTTTGAACTCAACAATCTGGTCAACGGCGTTAACCTGCCACCCCACAGCAATATCTTATTTTTCGTTTCCTTTTTACCAAATTAATCATCGGAATATACTGAATTTATTAAGAAGATAGATCCCTTATCACGATTCAACTCGCATCTTGATACCGCAGTATATATCTTTTTACGCTTCTTCGACCGCACTTCAATTTTCTGCTACAAAATTGCCCATTGCATGTTAAAAACTACGTGACCCTCTCGTCGTCAACACATTTTTCTAAATAAATGGACACCAAAACGTAGTAAATCCCAATAAGAGTAAAAGGAGTATCGTAGATAAACTCAGTGACATTCGCATCCTATCGAGATTGTCCTGTATCTGATAACGTACTATGTGTACTAATGTGAAGAGCGTATGATGATGGAGGATGCTTTGGTGAATGGTGAACGTTGTCCTTGTTATATCAGGATAATAGATATAAACATGAACATATCACAATATATATTGCGGAATGTATACCTCCATATAAACGTACGTAATCCCTCGCTAACATGAATGAGAGTTGTATCATAGTAGGTTTGATAAAGTTAAAATCAAGAACGTTATACGGCAACGCACCGTTGTACTATATTTCTGCCCGAAATATCTTGGAAAACTGTTTTAAACTTACCGGAATATTATTTAGGAGGAAGGAAATCGTAGCTCCAGGCTTTGATGGTGGCGTAGAACAATTGGCTCGTAGTATATCGCCAGGATCGTAACGTTCTCGTTCCGTCCACAATGTTGGCGAAGAGTGTGGTAGTTCTGTAAAGAGAATAACAAATAAAATTTTGGAGAAAAAAAGAAGGGAAAGAAAATCTCGTTGGACAAGTTGTAATGGAATTGTAATGTACAATATGGGTGAATTATTTCGAAATATCTTTGTTAACATTTCGTGAAATCAAAGTAGTGCTCGTAGAGTGTACTACGTGTAGTTCGTATAAGACTGAAATCCGGAATATCGCGATGAGTATACAAGGTGGGCCATCTAGTGGTTTCATTTTAAATCAAAAGTTATTTTGACAGTGAAAGCTGTTTCCCGCTCGAAATCTTGACAGAAAGTCAGTATCATACCTCCGCAGAACGAAATGAGTCGCTTTACACTTGAACAACGTTGGGGAAATATTAAAAACTTATTTCCAAAGTAAGTGCTGTGTAGCCCAAACAGTGGGTTTTTTGAAAAGAAGTTTTGGCCGAAATGAAGCACCCACCGCGCCTACTGTACGCAAGTTTGTGCAAAAAGTTCGTGAGAACTAGTTTTGTTATATTCTTCTGTAATAAATAAATAAATAAGTTCGTGAGACTGGCATGCTAGTGGACAACACTCATGGTCCCCGTCGTCGTACGGTGCGCACAGACGAGAATGTGGCTGCTGTAGCCGAGAGTGTGAGACTCACTCCACGAACACCAACTCGCCATCGATCTCAACAGCTCAACATTTCACGCACTAGCCTGAGAAGAATTCTGCACAAAGATCTCGGATTATTCGCTTACAAGGTCCAATGACTGAGCAATTGAAGGCGCACGAAAAATCATCTTTGCTGACGAGGCGCATTTTCATCTCGGAGGCTACGTTAATAAACAAAATTGCCGCATCTGGGGCTCGGAAAACCCGCACGTTATGGTCGAGAAGCCAATGCATCCGCAGAGAGTGACAGTTTGGTGCGGATTGTGGATTGGTGGCATCATTGGACCATTTTTCTTCGAAAATGAGGCTGGGAACAACGTTTCGGTCAACGGTGAACGTTACAGAGCCATGTTATCCGACTTTTTTATTGAAATTGAAGACATGGATTTGGACGACCTCTGGTTCATGCAGGATGGCGCGCCATACCACACAGCCCATGCCACAATCGATCTTTTACGCACCAAATTCCCAAATCGTGTTATCAACCGTCTTGGCGATGTCAATTGGCCGCCTCGGAGCAGCGATTCGACCCCTTTGGACTTTTTTTTCTGGGGAACCGTGAAGGACCGATGTTATGTCAACAATCCACAAATGGTTCAAGCACTTAAGGCCAATATCATCCAAGCAATTCGTGAGCTACAGCCCGAAACCATCGAAATGGTCATGGAAAATTGGAATGACAGATTGCGCTACTGCGAAGCCAGCCGGGGCAGCCACTTGAATGAAGTTGTGTTTCGTCATTAATGGGAATGTTTGCTCTTACTAATGAAGCCATAATACAATATATGGAAAAAAGTTCAATTTTGTTCATTTTATTGCATTTTTAAAAAGAAACTTGTATTTGGCCCACCCGGTGCTCTTCAATATACTTTATTTCATTGTGTGAGAAATAATAAGATTTTTTAGTACCTTCATACTATTATATATTTCGTATGGTTTTTTTTTTGGAACATTCCTGTTTCGCGAATATGAGGAGAGTTCTCTTTATTTTTTAAGATTCCTTAAATGCGGTGTTTCCGCTTTAGGTATTCCATTTCGGCTTTAGGTGGTAAGAACCTAAAACCCACGCAGGAGGATTTGCCAAAAAACTAGTGCTTTAGGGCTTAAATTGACAATAACGGGGCGACCGGTAGCGCAGTCTCATGTTTGACTACCGGCGTTTCGGGATCGAATCCCGTGCCTTTTGGCAGATACCTCTGGATGAGTGTTCTAGGGATAAAACCGCCCTCACTGTACCAGGGAGGCCGTTGTATCAGTTCGTGACTATGCCGTTCGGACTGTGCAACGCGCCCCAATCGATGCAACAACTGATGGATCGGGTGATTCCAGCCCGCTTTCGCCACCAGGTGTTCATTTATCTCGATGACCTGTTGCTGGTGACTGAAACTTTTGAGGAGCATCTCCTTTTATTACAGGAAGTCGCTTTGCGCATGAGGAATGCTGGACTTACTCTGAACGTTGAGAAGTCCAAATTCGTAATGAAGGAAGTACGATATTTGGGACACCTTATTGCAGACGATACTATCCGCACAGATCCTGACAAAGTACAGGAAATTGCTGAATTTCCGACATTTTCTGGGCATGTGCGAGTGGTATCGTCGCTTTATAGATAATTTTGCTACATTGGCGTCTCCGTTGACAAATATGTTGAGCCGAAAACGTGCATTTAGTTGGACGGAGGACGGGCTCAAAGCTTTTGAGGCTTTAAAGGCAAGTCTAACTTCCGCGCCCGAATATTAATATCAAACATCTACAATTCTACAGTGTTCATAGCGGAATTATTTCGCTGTATTCTCTGTAATTTCCGTTACATTTCGTTTCGCAGAACACAATACTAGGAGGAAAAAATACCAGCGTGAGTCTGAATTTTAGCCTTTTCACTCAACGTGTTAACAAAACTATCACCAATTTTTATTTCTGCTAATTTCAAATGTAAACCTCGTTTTCTCTAACGTTAGAAAAATGTAGTGCTGACAGCTCAACCCCCCCTCGCTGTAAAGCTATCTACACCATCGCCACTACTCATTATTGTGTACAGAATATCTTCCCGGTTCCTTAAAAATTCTACAGATTATTTTACAAATGTTCCTCAAAATTCTTTATCTAATATCCATGTTGCGGTTGCGACATAAACTCACCTTTATCAAAATTACCAGCATCGACAACATCAAGAGTCCGCATGAACTCCATGGAAAACCAACAACCACATCATGTCGCCAAGGCAACAAACACCAAGCAATCAAATTACTCGCAGTCATTTCCAGTCATCAGTCAAAAAACGCCCGACTTTTGTTCAGTTCATGTCAAGTATCCTCAAAATTAATTTTAGAAACAGTTCCCGTGCTCGTCAGTTCTGTTGGTGAATGTATGACGTGGTTTTTGTCATTTTCTTCGTTTAAACTTCTCCCCATTCATTCTCCGTAATATTTACGCAAACATACGTCAAAAGTGACGCGACAAAAAAAGAAGCAAAAATATTTTCGCAGAGTTTTCAGGACACAAACTTCCAACACTTTTCGGCTTGCCTGCAGGTAGGTACGTATACTTTTGAGTGAGAC
This sequence comes from Chloromyia formosa, assembly GCA_964017055.1. Classification (NCBI taxonomy): domain Eukaryota; kingdom Metazoa; phylum Arthropoda; class Insecta; order Diptera; family Stratiomyidae; genus Chloromyia; species Chloromyia formosa. Next base: position 20,072,367 of record OZ024813.1, read on the forward strand.
TACCTCCTGTATAGTTAGTTTTAAGTCGCATAATAAAAAAAACCGAAACTCCCTCCCGGCATATTTTGTGATTCCGTTTTAAAAGTGCCTACAGATTTTCCACCACTCTACTCTATTCAGGACGTTAGGCATGTTAGCGAAATAATTTTAATTTCCCGTCATTTTTATTTGCAACTTCCGCCCTCATCCGGCCATTGAAATGGCTCAAATAAAAACTTAAACATGACATAATGGGTAATTTAGCGAAACTTTAACATTCCTAGAAAAGATTTATTCCATTTCAACATTTCCATATTCAAGTTAGAGAACGAAATTCCGGAGGAGTACGCGAAAACTTTAGTAGCGCACCTTTCATTTCCATTTGCAGAAGAAGCTGCTCGATACAGACGAATAAGTTTCAAGCTGGCGAAAACGACGACGACCGAAGGCGAAAAGAAAATGGTTAACTCGCTAATGTACTGTTCTGAACAAATTGTTATACCTGATTCATTTCCAAATATCCTGAAGAATTTCGCCAAGGGTAAGTTGTGAAGAGAATATCTTAGAAGTAAGCGTAGATGGGTGCGTGTATCTGAGTGGGAAAGATTGAAAACGGAAATGATGCATGAGAGTTAATTTTCAGTTAATTTATACAGTGACGAACTAATTTTGAATCGAACGAAATGCCGGTTGTGCATCGAAGCTATGAAGTTTAATTAAGTTCAGAGTTTGAAAATCGATTCGGTTATTACACGCCATTAAGGATGTATCGCCTTGGAGTGTTTACTTAAGTAATTGCGTTTCCGACTGGAAGGGAAATCAATGATGGTGGAATTCAAATAATTTGCAGCGATGAGAAAGGAATGATGTTTAATTTAAATATTTTTTCTCCGTGCAACCGATTCAATTTCCTAGATGGAATCAGCGGATGATACTCTAGTCATTGAATTTGAGTTTTGATAAGAACGTCGGATTGTCGGTCGTAGATTTTAAATTAATTGGGAGTATAGGTTGAATTCCCTCAAGCTCTATCTGCTTAATAGTTCGGGCTGGGAACTCCAAAAAGGCTTGATTAGGAAAGAAAATCCTGTAGTTTTGAGATTTGGCACAACTGTTGGTGACTCCCCTGAATATGTGATCAAAGTCCCCGATGATATGGGGTCCGGAAGTGTAGGGGAGAGACGGTTAAAAGTCCTTTTTTTCAGTTCTCCTTGATTATTTTGGAAACTATGGATTCAACAAAAAATGTCCAAGTCCAAGTGCATAATTGAAAAAAGTGTCATGAAAAAATTGAAACTGAATGTTTATGGCTGCATCTTAGTGCCGGTGCACATGGACGTCCAAATGACGCCTGACGCTGCGTCACTTTCAATCGGATAGGAAGAAATACATTACGGCCAATGAAGCGATGCACATGGCCGCAGATAGCTATCCGAAAACTATCGGCGGCATTTTGCGCCGCCAGAGCTTTCTGGGATGACGCTGGTTTCTGCTCCTATCTGCGTCAATTCACGCGTCCGCATATCAACTTTTAATAAACCGGCCCACATACATTCGAACCTGGAACACGGACACAGTCACAATGTCTGATTTGTATGATGTTTCTTAAACCATTCGCTTGAGAATCACTTTTAAGTGCCAATTAATTAATTGTTAATCGTGACTACTACAATTGACAATTAATTTTTAAAAAAAAATAGTGGGGATGGATGCTCCTCAGCACGGATGGGATTTTCTAAGGGGGGTGAAAATGGTGTCAAAAATGCGAAATTCCTTATATTTTAGAAGTTATGGCCAAAAAACAGTTTATTTAAAACTAAAAATATCATAAATTGTAAATTCAGGTTCGCTATTATGTGGCCCGGCTTATATAATACAGAGTGACGCTACGTCCTATCGCATCATGTGAATTGAAATGCAGATAGGTATCAAAGAGGGAGGAGCTTAATTGACGCGGCGTCCGGCGTCATTTGGACGTCCATGTGTACCGGCTCTTAGGATGTCCGGAAATAAAAGAGCATGCTGTGTGGTATATGATTTAGGTAGTTTCATTTATGGCATATAAGATGAATTATGATGTAAGATGATTTTTACCAATGTGTGGAAGATGGGAAGCGATGTCTAGGCAAAATGGGTATCACATGACTGGAGGTGATGAGGCGAATGCAGTAGACTGTTAAAGGTATTTTGAGTCCTTTGGGCAGGAAAAAAAGATGTTCTTGGCAAGGAAGCGATATCTAGGCAAGATGAGTATTATATTATCGGGGGTGATGAGGCGAATACAGTAAACTACTGTTAAAGGCACTTTGAGTCCTTTGAACTAGAAAAATGATATTCTTGGCAAGAAAACTATTTACCCCAAATGGGTAACCTGAGTGGACTCATAGTCCGGCACGTAAATCCCCTTTTTTATCGAAGACTACCGCCGCATTCAGTAGGAATAAAACCGGAGCCCAATGTATAGAAGGCGAACGTGCTTACCGTTCCGCCATCTGGATTACTACTACTACTATGCAAAAAGATGTGATATCTCCCAAAAACAACCCAGTTGTAAAAAAAAATCCCCGCCAAGAAAAACTCCTCAGCCGTAAAAAGGATTGATATGAACACAATACCGCCAAGGTACTCGTAGCTTCGCGCCTCGCTCTAGGGTATGCATATTGAATGCTGATTGCAGCAGTTAATTTCTTTCAACGCGGTTTGGCGGGGAGCTTCCATTAAACAAAATAAGTTGAACAATCTGAAGAAGAACGCAGTAGAAAATAGTATATTAGTCACTTCTGACCTGAAGTGCATTTTTAGTCTTTTGTAAGGCTTTATAAACGAGATCCGGCCGAGAAGCCAATAATACTTGGCATAAGAGCTTACAGCATGATCCGCACGCAACTACTTATCCATAATTTTGTCAGAGCGACATCGTTGTCACTATCACTGTCATTTTGTCATTAAATCCGTTCGGCGGTGAGTCTTTAGGCTACGAAGCTCCCCGCCAATCAGCTTTGAAAGAAATTAACTAATGCAATCAGCGTTCAATATGCATACCCTAGAGCGAGGCGCGAAGCTACGAGTACTTTGGCGGTATTGTGTTCATATCAATCCTTTATACGGCTGAGGAGTTTTTCTTGGCGGGGATTTTTTTTACAACAGGGTTGTTTTTGGGAGATAAATGCTACTCCAAACTTCTTGCGGCCCGATGGTTTGCCACTTGTAAAAATTGTGTGCGATTTCTTGTCATTGATCTCGCTGCCAAGCCAATTTGTTTCCTGGACTGCAGTAATGCTCAGTTTGTTCGTTTCGACCTGTTGAAGGAGGGCCTTCTCTGCCCCGAGCTTTGTTCAGGGAGCGTATATTCCAGGATCCGAAAGAATAACCCTTTAGTCTTTTGCATGGTCGTCGTTGTTGATGCGTCCAATCCGAAGCTTTTGTTCCAGGTTTGACGTGGAGCGGTTTTTACAAGGACGAGTTGTCAGCACATCGCTTAACCCCATTCAGGGGATGGCCTCGGAAGATAGCTGCTTCAGATGGTTTAATAAACATGATGCAGTTCACACAACTTTGTTGTAGGTCCAACTATGCAAGTCATTCCATCCTACTAAATCTGAGACGCTTAGGTGTTGATCATCATTTCAGGCTATAGCTATCTGCCTTTTTCCAAACTGTCTTATCGCTAGGACTAGGTCGTCAGCGGCTTGAGACACTGCCGTTACCAGAGGGCGCCCACGTGGAGGACTATGGAAAAGGTCTTTTGCGCCAATACCCATAGGTAGTATTAATTGACGCGCCTGGGATCGAACCCATGTTCTCTAGATATAGCATCGTAGAGCTACCGAGCGTGTGAGCGGAATAGCAAGCTTTATTTAACCAGATTCCAATTAAATAATAATTTTCTGTGTTCACTGAATTTTTTTTAATGTTCACCTTGGCATTGTACTTTTGTTTTCTGTTTCTCTCTCATATATGCACTCTACTTTTCGAAATATTCGCTTGATTGCTCGTTTATTTGCACGGATACAAGTAAATTGCGCTCAGACTTCAGAGAAAGTTTTGAGTGATTGAATTTCATATTGATTGATGTCAAACCATCCGAAACGGATCAATTGCAATCAAACAAACAGTCAACGTTTTGTCGGAGTGTTTACTTAATCGGTTGCTTCGCAGTATGACTCCTATACATTTAGCATTCTGCAAAAGATATTCGAAATGGAAAACGACAGAAGGATGCTGATGGCTTTTTTTTTATGGTTGGATCTCACGTCTACTCCACAATTTTAGTCGTTAGCAATATGAAAATGGAGTCTTTTATGACTTTCATCTACACAAATCATATATCTGTTAACTGGATTCTCTTCAGCTATTCAGGGCGATGCAATTAAAAGGACTGTCAATTGTTTACTTTTCGACCCTTTGTTGACACTGCTGAAGAGAATCTGAAAGTTTTGCTTGTCAGGATGTCAGCGAATTTGAGGCATAAGCTTTTGCGTTTCCGGATTAGTACGATAATTGCAAAGGATATTGACAATCAGTAGAGTCTTCGGTGAACGAAGTATGCGAGAACAGAAATGACAAAGCAGATGATGCACTTCCTAGCGTTAGAGGAGAAAATAGGTAGGCTGACGTTCCCTTTTGTTATCCTGATTGTTTTTGGCACCTGTAAGTCAATACTCCTCTTCAAACACTTCAAATTAAAATTCTTTCGCCATTTTGCCCCAATGCACATTCGCTCAATGTCAATCGAATCGGACTCAACCCTTCATATTTAAGAAAATTGAATCTTAAATATACTTCTACGCACCCAATCCTCAATTTGAACTGAAAAAATAATAGTCATCCCGCCTTCTTAAATAAACTTAATATGGCATCATTATAAACTCATCAGTGTCCTGAAATGCCAAAGCTCGGCCGACCTCAATTCCATTCATATTGAAACCCTTTCGGCAATTTAGTGGGTTTAAGTAGATGCCAAAATAAATTACCAAGTTTAATTTTTTCACAATTTTCATAAATAAAACCTTTATCCTTTCTCTGTTCATTTAGCCAGTTTTAGGTATTTGTTTATATCCTTTTTTCTTCATTCTGACTTTTTTTATTTCATCTATATTTCCCTTTTCTCCGCCATAGCCGCAATTCGAACTCAACCGTACGACCTTCTACGATGGTCGGCAGCATATTTCCGTTGTTTGGCAAACAATGAACCACCACCGGCAAAATGTCGCCTCGAAATGAACTTACAATGCGGCGTCCTTACGAAGGGATATTTGAGAGTCCTTTTAGATCAGGTAAGCCACACATTAAATCTAGAGATAGATATGGTTGTAGAAAATTTTAAGTGTAGTGTGTCGAGTAAGAAATGTAAAGTTGTTTTTTTTTTGTTATTTAAAGGGGGTTCGAAAGTAAATATTTTAATCGAGCTGAAAAGCGGGTTTCAGAAAAGGATGGCCATGATGGCTTTTCATAAATTTGGATGAGTTGATGAGATGGTCAGTTGCCCCATGCTTTTTGCATGGTTTCGAGCTTATCATTAGTGTTTCTGATTATGAGACTGTGACTCGCTAAACGATTCCTTGATTCACCAACTGATGGCTCTCAACATGGGTTCACATGGAGCCAATCGCCAACTCATCGAATTATGCTGGAGACATTATCCGGCTTCTGAAAAATTATTGAATTCACAGTTTTAATAAGAAGTGCATGTGTTGGACTCCATTTGAATTCCTCCTAACATATGTATCTGCTTTTTTAAGCATCCAATAACTTTTATCATTGTCAGCTTGCTGCTAATGTGAGGAAAGAACCGGATACATATTAGCAGTTATAGCAGTACACTCAGCCTCCCGAAGAGGAAGTTTGTTAAATTAACTAATTTCCAAACTAAGAGTTGATAAATTAAAAACATTTTAAAGTAACAGTTTGTTAAGTTGAGCAGCTTCTTAAATCAACAGAGTATCTGAATTAACCGTTTGCTAAATTAACAGCTTACGAGATTAATGACTTGACAAATTAGCAGATTTCCAAATCAACAGTTTGAAAAATCCATAGCTTTCAAAATTAACAGCTTTTAGCAAATCTTACACTGTTACTGGTACTTGTGCCACATTCTTTTCTCTTGTTCATTGCTAATAGCTTTCTACAATAAATTAGCAGCTTGTTTAACTATCTGCCAATCTATTTTAAATGTTATGATGCATGTTAATATATATATGTTATAATAATAAATTAGCCACCCTTCTCTACACATGGGCTTGAGTAGGCGAGTAAAAGCAATGTCCAAATTAACCTTCATTAGTGTCAAACATGCCAATAAAAATTAGCTGGGACTAATGATGATACTTCGTGCCGTTAGTTAAAAAAATGAAAAAAAAAAGCAGTTAACGTCTAAAGTGATCAAGTCGACAATTTTCTGGTAGAATTTGAGATCGAATTTGATGTTTCAAATTGTCCACATACAGTGCTGGAAAGAAAAAAGTTGTTCAAACTATTTTATTCCCTTTACCGCAAAAAGTCTTCTAAGTAGTTAGGGTTACGGTGTTTTATTGTCTCAGGTTATAACAAATTATGTGTATCATGTCTAGATATAGTGAACATTTTTGATAGAAGTTCACTCATTTGGTGATAATAGCGTCATAAGCAGGAAAGTGCAGTTTGGGTGAAAAAAGTAGACAAAAAGTTAGTGAGAAAAATAAAAGCAATATTTTGGATTTGGCGCGAGACAACCGAACTATTTGCGACAGCAGTGAAAGACTGGATGTTCGTCAGTGTAATGTGCAATGATACTCGAAGAAGTTTCACGAAATGGGCTCCACCGAGCGTAAGAAAGTCTTTAAACGATTTAAATTAGGCTGGGTCTAATCATGGTGGATATCGTTGATTTTCGCTTCGGACACGCCTTAATGGAAAGCATAAGCTCGTCATTCCCAAGTAATTAAATGTATGTATTCGTTTGCGACCCTATTCCAACCGTGAAGGTTTATTTTATTGATCGAGATACGATTTTTTCCCTGATGGATGGTGAGATAAAAGATCTGGTGATTTAAACTAATTTGTAATAATATTTTATTTAGTGACAACATAGCGAAAATCTGACAACATATTGGATGTGTTGCGCAAAAAAGAGCTACATTACAGCCCTATTGTGAAGTTCAATTATGAACCGATTAATGATGGAAAAATTTGTCAGTCGAAATTGATAAGAATAATTCATTATATCCTAGTTTTACTATATATGGTTTTGTCATCAGCTTAGTGAAGTATCAGATCTGCATAGCTCTGAGTTTTGTTTCAACTTCACCGGTTTGTGGTTTACCGGCTTTTAAAATCTCCGAATAAGATTTCATTCTATCAATTTATTTGTAATTCGCGAACATCCGCGTGACGAGCGATAGCACGTAAAAGACAACGAGGGGAGGACTCCTCGGGCGACATCATCCTACGGGATAAACCAAAAATTAAAAGGGCTTGATGAACAGCGACTCCTGCTAATCGTTTTCAACCTATGGCGGGTTCGGAACCCGAAAACCATGACAACATGACTACAATATTTAATGCACCAGGAACAGCTTCTACTAATTCCCCAAAAAGGTGAAACCACCAGCAATAAACCGTATTGCCCCGGAATACTGTGATGGCGAAAATGGTAGAACTGAATGTATCAGAGTTTGAAGTTTGAAGTCCCCTTGTGGGGCATAGCGCGTTAACTGTTCAATGTGGGCCAGTTGACGTTGCGTTGGCATAAATTGATTTCAGAGAATGCAGTTGCCAGCATGCACCTCCTGCACATCCATGGCCTCGAATTTCATCGTGGACAGGATTCGAACCCGAAACGCCGGTAGTCAAACATGAGACTGATGCCTCAACACACTGCGCCACCGGTCGCCCCTCGTATCCTTCACCGGATGTTGGCAGGAGTTACAGCCACCTTTAAATTCCTTGATCACACCGTATACGGCGTTTTACTTATTGGTTCTGGCTTCCTCAGCTGAGGCTAGAACAGAATTCGCATAATCTATTTTATCGCGTCGCACACTACGCTGAACTTCTCGAGCTTTCTGACGGTAAAGGGCTTCGAAGCTGCTTCGATTGTCGTATGATGCTGCAGCCAGAGGAACCTTCAGCTCTTTTCTTTCAACAAACCGCTGCTACTAAGCGTCAGACACCCAGGGCTTATTCTGATAATCCGGGTTTGTTTCAAGGATGATATCTGTGTTGTCAATGTACGCATTTTTTATGGCATAAATGTTTTTATTAATGTCACTATCTGGGTGACAAGTCACCACAGCTGCTTTTTGTGCAAGATGGTCCTTTTATTGTTGTAAGACAGGTGGACTTTTTAGCCGAGCGGTGTTGAATTTGCGGTGCCTGGGTCTTCCGTTAGAGGGACGGCGTACGGCTGCAATACTCAATCGAACATTAGCGATCATAAGATAATGGTCTCTACCCATCCCAATATCGGCGCCCTTCTTATTTCGCACGTCCAGGAGGTAAGTCTTAAATCTTTTACTAATGGCAAAGTGGTTGATCTGATTTCGTGTTATACGCCGATCAACAGAGGACCAACTGATTTTGTGGTGGTCGTTATGCTCAAACATAGTACCATCGATGAAGAGACTGTGAAAGTTGCAGATCTCTGCAAATCTTTCACCATTGTCATTAATAAATAGATCAACTTTTTGAACCCGTCCTATATGAATGAAGACCAACTTCATTTTGTAGCATTGTTGCCGAAAATGGTGGTACGGAGCAGGACATCGCTCGTCGTATCAACCAGGCTAAACGCGCATACGGCATGCTGTCCAAAATCTGGCAGAGCAGTTATCTCAGCATCAAGACCAAGCTGGGCCTGTTTCGCTCCCTGGTACTATCAGTGCTTTTGTATGGGAGCAGTACATGGAAAGTTTCCGTAGGAGTTACCAGAAAGCTGCAAGTTTTCGTCAACTCATGTCTTCGTCGAATTTTAAGAATTTTCTGGCCCGAAACAATATCAAATGAAGAGCTAAGTCGGCGTACGGGTCAGATGCCAATCGACGAATTGATACGCAGGCGAAAATGGCAGTGGATAGGTCACACATTGCGGAAGAGTGATAACTGCATTGCTATGCATGCCATGAAATGGAACCCCATTTCCAACCAAGGCCGACCAAGAGGGGGTCCTCGAATCACATGGCGTCGATCTGTGGCAAAGGAGTGTCAGGTACTGGGTAAGTCTTTTGAGGAGTTGCTCCCTATTGCCCAGAACAGAGTACGACGGCGCGCAGGAGTTGTTGACGCGCTATGCCCCGCTAGGGGTTAAGGCAAAGTAGTAACTTCATTTTGTGGAAAACTTCCGAATCGAAATATGATAGACGAAATGCTCCATTAAGAATAGGTTACACAATCAGGTACTACTCTTTTGCACTGCTTGAACCTGCGCGATCGCACATACAAGAATCCTTGGAATTAGCTGTCCCGTGTAGGTGAAATTCTGTGATGCCTGGCGTACTCCTATTAACAGAGTACCCATAAAAATATTGTAAATTATCACAAAAAAAAAATATGTCGTATCTAATTTTACATTGGTGGAAAATCGTTTGTACCTATATTCCACTCCTTTGCCTATTTTACAACACAAACTGTACGCGCTCGCCCCCAATTTCCGTCTTTATCAGTTGCAATTATTTTCGGATTAAAATTCATTCTATTCACTATTTTTAAGCTCAAAAAGGAAGAATTCCTAACAAAAAGATTTTTTTCTCTTTTTCATTTTTCACTGGATTTTTCTCATTTTTTTTCGGTTCTGTGGATTTGGAATCTGTGGCCAATGGTGTTTCGGTTCGCTTTTGGGCGTGCAATAACGACAACGTGAACGTTCAACTACGACGATGATAATGGTAATGATGATGATGACTACGTGGAAAATACCCAACAAACAAAACGAAAAAAACCCGCTCGGAAAAAAAGGTCGGAAAAGGATTCTTCATTAGTCGGGAAATTCTACAGAGAAAATGGGAAGGCCTATGTCTGCCAGAGGTAATCCAGTTGTTTTGTCCCCAATACTTAGTTTTTTTTCTTTTTGTTTGCCTAGTCTCTCTCAGTTCCTAGGCTTCAGCCATTCTTGGCTTTCTACAGTGGAGTGTAAATCTCTGTACAGTGGAAATAACTGAAAAAATACTCGAAAAATTTTTTCGTTAAGATTCTTTTTTTTTTCTGCGTCGTTTTCTTTGTTTGATTCTATTTGTTCTTTGTTAGCGTGTTCATACCGGAGCAAGGTTAAGTAAAATATTATTTTCATTTTTCTTTGTATACAGGATGAACTCCTCAAGTATTTATCACTATGTCGGATGCTAAATTGGCCTCAGATTCACTGGCTTAGAGTCTTTGCTGTTATGGTTGGGTCAATAAATGAGGTAGGTTAAAATTGTTGATGGCAAAATTGTTGAGGACAAAAAAAAATATTTATACATACTATATCTAATCCAGTTTTGAACGCCAAGTGTTGTCATATTGCAGGGAAATTTCGGGATAGTTTTCGAAATAAAAATTCATGATAAGTGAAAGCATTTCTAACCACGTACGGTAGGTACGTGGCTAGATAACGAGTTAAAATCTTAACTACTGTCTGGTGGGTTCGACATGTCATGCATAAAGTGTGTAAAAAAAGTTTAACCCTGCTATCGCAAGGTATTTTAACTCAACTGTCGCTAGCATCAAGTAATTACATCTTATTCTGTTCTCATGCCTATTTTGCTTTTTTTTACAATAACAAAATCCTTCGAGTGCTGTGATAGTGCTCTTTTTGGTCCTTGATTTTGCATGTGATTCCGCTAGTGTTTTGGAAGTTTCTCAACAATTGGCAATTTTCATTCTTTGCCATCGGACCGCTCATCTGATTTTTCCAGTGTTAAACTAACATTTCCTAGCCCCGTTTTCTCAATGTCGGGTTAACGCTGACCGGGAGTTTTATTTATCGAATCGATAAACTAAAACGTCTAATACGAATAAGTCAGCTAGAGTTTTTTAAAATAAATAACTGGCGCAACAGTCCAATTTGTACCACGGCCTCGAGATGAGTTAGCATCATCTCATTTTCTAGATCGTGACGGTTTTTTTGTGCAGAGGTATGTGATCAGCAATACGCTCAACCGAGTTATTTACCCCATAATGGGTACTCATGTAACAGCTGAGTGGGCTCATAGTCCGACACGTAAATCCCCGGAATCGAACCGGGGCCCAGTGCGTTGAAGGCGAACGTGCTAACCGTTGCACCATCCGGACTACCCTAGAGTTTTTTAGGTTTATAAATTCAAATGGGTTAATTAATTAATTATTAACTCATTTCAATGTACAATATTATAAAAACGTTAAAAATTCTACCTAACGAATTCGTATCAACTGTTTTAATTTATCGATTCGATAAAACAGACTCCCGGTTAACGTTAACCTGACATTGAGAAAACGGGCCTAAGTGTTATACCTTTTCACACGATGCACGCGACTGATCGATCATTCCCATTCGAGTGATCACTCGAACATCGTCCGAATGATAATTCGCGAGTTACTTATTTGCAGACCAAACGTAATTCCTTCTTTGTGTATGCATTGCCACTTATCCGACAAATTTGTCATTGAGCAGCAAGTAATATTGACTCGTTGCTATGCAATAAAAATAATACTCACTCGTCGTTAAGCGATATATTCGTTGCTAAACAAAATTAACAATATTCGTTCGAAAAAATCAGTGCTATGTCTATTTTGCATTGACAGTCATATTTATATGTGTATCTCCAATTAATTCATCATTGTCAGCAATTTATCATTCGCAGAATTATCATTGGGGTACAACGTGTGTCCAAGGTGTATGTCTAAGAAATTTATTTGTTTGAGCTGAGCTCAGAAGATGACGAAGATTGACCGTCCGGCACACCTTAATGTCGAAACTTCCAAGCAAAAAATGTGTTTTTATTTTGCATTTTTTTCAACACTTAAATGAACACGATACCACATACGCCATTGAGACTAATATAGAATGGCTTCCAAACAATGCTTTATAAAAAAGTGGTTAACTAAGTTGGATACGTACCTGAGTTACCTAAATCATGAAAATCGTAGCCCCCGCGACATGGTCATAGCTGAAAAATTAAATTTCTCTTGGAAAGCCTATGGGCTGAATGAAAATGGTAGGTACGCCAGGATGGCTAGTTAGTATAGTTATTTGGGTAGTACGCGTTACCGGAAGGTACGGTTTTTTAATGGGTCTCTAAGCGATGACTATAGGTGACGCGCGCTAGATAGCTAGCTCGGCTATCGGTAGTGTGGGCGGGGTACAGCGGCCTCTTCATCGTTACAAAACAACAGACAGATTTCACGATTCGGCCCGAATGCCGAAGAAGAATGGGAAAGCACCTAACTGGATCGATACGCAAAAAAAAAACTGACCGACGTGGAACCGATCCTCGTCCCTCCAACCTGGGCTAGGCTGCGCAATTGGCCTAGCCCTCTTAGCGACAGCTAAGGAGTATGCACTGCGAGGAAGCGGAAAAGTGGAGGGCCTTAGGGAATCAGAAAGCAAGAGAATTGACTAATTTTGATTGATTTGATCAGGATCTTCATCAATTACTCCTGCGAGTATGGGAGAACGAGGAGATCCCAGCCGATTGGCGCAGAAGCATCATCTGTCCAATTCATAAAAAGGGAGATAAACTGCGGTGTGAGAATTACAGGGGCATCTCACTAGTTTGTACGTCCTATAAAATTTTGACGAAAATTCTGGAAAATAGAATAAAACCGTACGCAGAACGAGTCATTGGCGAATATCAAAGCGGTTTCAGACCTGGTCGCTCCACAAACGATCAGCTCTTCTCAGTCAAACTGATACTCCAGAGGTGCTGGGAATACAACGTAAACGTATACCAAATCTTTGTCGACTTCAAGCAGGCATACGACAGTATCGACCGTGGAGTACTGTACAACATCATGCTGCAATTTGGTATACCAGCAAAATTAGTGCGACTGACAAAGATGACGATGACTAACTCCGTCTCACAAGTCAGGATCCAGAATAGACTTACTGATCTATTTGAAACACGCACTGGTTTGAAACAGGGCGATGGACTGGCACCGACGCTCTTCAACCTAGCACTGGAATACGTTATTCGGGCCATGAATATGGACAACAGCAAGACGCTACTCATCAAGTCGACACAATTAGCAGCGTACGCCGACGACATCAACATCATGTCCCGAAGATTGGCTGACGCAGAAGAACTTCTGCATACGCTCGATACCGCTGCAAAGGAAGTCGGATTACGTATTAACGAGGGTAAAACTAAAATAATGATGCAATCGGTGACAAGGACACCTGCACAACCGAGCATCAATGTGGGGGACCTCAACATCGAGTTCGTGAACAACTTCATTTACCTGGGTTGCAACCTGTCAAGGGACGCCAACGAAACTGACGAAATCAAGCGACGGATACAGTTAGCTAATAAGACTTTTTTCTCGGTTCTCCCCATAATGAAATCGAAACATGTGCACAGAAACACGAAGCTCCGCGTGTACAAAACCATTATACGACCAGTGCTATGCTATGGCTGCGAAGCATGGACCCTAACTCAAGCCTCCGAAAACATGCTAGACACTTTCGAACGTAAGGTTCTACGGCGAATTTTCGGGGCTGTTTGCGATCGAGATGGATGGCGCATCCGGTACAACCATGAGTTGTATGAAATGTACGACGAGCTGCAAGTCTCGAAAATCGTGAAACTACAACGACTTCAATGGGCAGGGCATGTACAAAGAATGGACGATGATCGCATGCCTAAGAGAGTAATGAATGCAGAACGAGTCGACGGAGCGAGACTGCGAGGACGACCGAGATCTCGTTGGGAGAGCTCAGTAGGTGTGGACGCCGCGCAGCTGCTGGGCTCCCAAAATTGGAGGACGCGGTCACGTGACCGAGATAATTGGAGGACAATGATCCAGGCGGCCAAGGCCCGACGTCGGGCTGTCACGCCACGATGATGATGATGATCAGGATCTTCTCTTATTATTTAAAAAATTATTGTTTTTCTTACCATTCCACAGATGCCACATATTCTCTTTTTTTACCGTACGTTTTACGTACTGCCATTAAGCCATCTTGAGTTCGCTTTGCTGATCGCAGCCAGCCTAATGGCATGCTTGCATGAGTCCATGGGCATACCAATATTGAGTTGATTCTCTGGTACAATTTCCGTTATCCCCAGTCGAGCCAGCTCATTCGCTCTACAATTTCCGACGAAGGCACTATGGCTCGGAATCCAGCACAGGGTAATGTTGAAGAATTTGCCCATTTCCAAAAGAGAGGCACGACAGTCCATCACCACTGTTGAAGTGGTAAGTATGGATACAAGGGATCTAACCGCAGCTTGGCTATCCGTAAAAATAGTAATGTCTCTCGAGGTTATGACATGGCGTCCCAACCAGGTCAAAACTTCCCGAATCGCTACGAGTTCCGCCTGGAGAACACTACAATGGGAAGGAAGTCGAAACGATAGGTTTAGACCAGGCCCGTTGCCATGAACGCCGGCTCCTACTCCAGAATCAGTCTTGGAACCATCGGTGTAGAAGTACATCGAGTCCGGGGATGAAGAAATATCATCAACCCACTGCGCTCGTGTTGGTATCAAACTTACAAAGTTCGTACCAAACAAATATTTAGGCGTAGTATAGTCCGTCGTTAAAGGGATATCTCGACTGTTTAGAATTGTCGAGTGTCCAGTGTTTAAAGTCTTCTACTGACCCGTCTCGCGAAGGCGGACGGCCGTACCTATACATGCAGCCATCTGTTCTGCGAGAATGTCTAAGGGAAAAAGGTGGAGTATAATATCTAAGGCGTCAGACGGGGTGGTTCTGAGGGCTCCACTGATTGCCACACTAGCAGATCTTTGCACTTTCCCCACCAAATTGCGGTTAGTTCCAATGCTAAGTGCATTCCTCCAAACGATCACGCCGTGCAAGAGTATGGGGCGAATAACCGTCACATAGAGCCAGTGTAGTACTTTCGGTTCCAGTCCCCATGTTTTTCCGATGGCGTTCCTGCAAGAATAGAGTGCAATCAAAGCCTTGTTTACGCGCTCCTGAATATTGGGCCTCCAGCTGAGCTTCCTGTCCAGTATAACTCCAAGAAACTTCGCCTTCTCCGTGAAAGTCAGTTCCATCCCCTCCATCTCAGGGGGCTTCACAGGTGGTAATCTATATTTCCTTGTAAAGAGGACTATCTCCGTTTTGCTTGGATTCACCCCAACACCACAATTTTTTGCCCAGTTTGCTAACAAAGAGAGAGCGTTTTGTAGTACCTCACTCAGAGTAGTAGAAAACTTACCTGAGATTGCCATAGCAATGTCATCGGCATAGGCAATAACCTTGCATCCCAGTGCCTCTAGGTCCAGGAGCAGTCTATTGACTGCAATGTTCCATAGGAGCGGTGAGAGGACACCTCCCTGCGGAGTGCCTCTTTCAACACATCTACGTACAGATGAAGCACCCAGCTCTGAGCAAACAATCCTAGATGTTAGCATCAGGTTAATAAGTTTGCAGAGTGAGTCATCCACTCCCATGCACGATAGTGCATCAGTGATTGCATCAGGTTTCACGTTGTTAAAGGCGCCTTCGATATCCAGAAAAGCGACCATAACGTACTCCTTGTAACTTCTCTCTCAATTGCCCTAACCCCTTGTGGGGCATAGCGCATCAACTGTTCCATGTGGCCCAGTTGACGTTTCGACGGCATAAACTGGTTTCGGAGAATGCAGTTGCCAGCATGCACCTCCTGCACATCCATGGCCACGAACGTCGTCGTGGACGGGATTCGAACCCGAAACGCCGGTAGTCAAACATGAGACTGATGCCTCAACACACTGCGCTACCGGTCGCAATCTCAATATAGCCCACGATGGAGTGGAGGGCTGTGTCCACAGATCTTCCCTTTATGTAAGTTCGATAAATAGCCCAAAAATTGGCTTAATTTTACTGGCCTGGCAAACTCGCAAGAATAACGTGGAAGTTCAACCGGAATTTGTATTTATCAAAGATCGTACTGGACTTCTCCGCCGGGAGAACAAAAAAAAAAACGATCTTCGTATAACATAATTACAGTGGGTTGTCAAATGATTAGGGACAATTCTCATATTTGTATATTTTCCGTTTGTGATTATGTTAAAAAGAAGAACAACTTAAGTAGGCGAAATATTTGTTGTTTTTTCTAAAAGTAATTTGTGCATTGACGAATACATAATTTTAATATTTAGTGATGCCGCCGTTTGCTGCCATTACAGCTTCTATGCATCGAGGCATGCTCTTTATGCAGACTTTTGCATTTTCCTGCAGTTGGGTGTTGTGAAGCCATTCACTGATAGAAGTTTCAATTAACTGGCGTTTGGTGGTAATCACTTCTTTGGCCATCCCACATGTTCTCTATGGGGTTCATGTCTGGTGAGTTTTCCGGCCAGGGTAAAACGATTATATTTTTCGGCCAGGAATGTCGTGATACTTCTCTCTTTATGGCACGGAGCCGAATCGTGCATAAAAATGCAGTTTTTTGTGTTACGGAACCATTCCTTGAGCTGTGGGACCAATAGAGTTTCTAGGATACGCTGTATTGATCCTTCTCCATGGTTTCCTCCACGATGTAAAGGCGCCCCATACCCTTGGTCGATATAACAGACTATACCATAACACTAACCGGGTGTTTAACCCTCTTTGTCTGGATGGAACAGCTCACTTGGGCGTCGTTGGACAAATGAGCTTGTCTCGGCCAAAGTCTGGAATGTCGATTTATCGGAGAAGCATACCTTTAAAATATGACAATAATGACAAAAAATCATTATCGACTGTTAGAAAAAAGAGTCTTTACTCGACTCGAATCTGCAACATTCATTTGCCGGTGTTGTTTGGCCCATTGAACTCCCTTTTTCTTCATGGTCTCGGTTTTTTCATAGGACGACGACCGACCAGATTTGAATAAAAGCCGAAATATTCCAGGAAAACTTGAATAAAGGACCTTTGACCCCCCTTTTCCGACACTTCCGGACCCTGTATCAACGGGGACTTCGGAACATATATTCGTGCCAAGTTTCGAAACTACACGATTTTCTACGGTATTCCCTTGTGAATATATCAATATATACCATATATTTCATGGTCTAGAAGAGTATAATAAGCCATTTTATGGTCAAGGGTATAATATATCATTTCAGAGGGAATTTTATGTGCTTTGATTCGGCTTTGTAACTTTTTTTTTTTGTAACTTTTTTTAGAATCAAAAGTTTCCAAAATAATCAAGGAAAACAGAATTAAAGGACCTTTGAACTCTTTTCCACTACACTATAGGCCCACTATCATCGGAGACTTTTTAGCACAGGACATATTCCCCAACAATTTTGCCAAATATCAAAACAACATGATTTTTGTTTTCCTATTATTCGCTCGTAGCCTGGACTATCTTAAGAGTAGTTGACGCGTTATGCCCTATTAGGGATTAGGACAAATAATAGTCATTTTCCGGACATCATGGTTTTAATATTCAAATTCTATTTGTTCCTTTCCACAGCCGATTGACAGTATCTTTGGTAATCCTCTCATGTCACCGAGTTTTTTTTTTTTTCCTTTTTTTTTATTCCCTCAAAATTCTAAAATATGACAACACAAATGGCATCACTTTATTTTACTTGTCCCCGACATACGTTTTAAAGTGTCTTTCCCTTTATATTCTTTACGCTCTACAGTCACCAACAAATTCGATGGTAATGTTGTGTGAAATGTTGACGGAGGATGCTGAAGGCGGACCTGCACGAATTCCCATGTGGATGTTTAGAACTGTTTACACGTATCTCGCCGAATTAGATTGTTCCGAGGAGCAGACATTCGTGAACGGTTGCAAGATGCTGTAAGAGTGTACCCCCATTTTATTATGTGTCATACCGTGTACAATCATCGCCAAGAATGACACAATGATTTTTTACCTTTCACCTCCTGTTTTTTGTTGCCAACATTGACTTGAAGATACGCTAATGAATTTTTAATATGTTTTTTTTTTGGTTGTTTTTGACACCGTTCTTCTGATGGTGTACGGTGACTCGCACAGTGATGACGGGCGTTATGAGCCTGAAACGGTTATGGATCATGCCCCAAAGGTGATTTCGACAACTTCGCTGAAGGAGTACATCATGAATGAGTGCGTTCAACGTTACAAGGATGAGTATCAGGTGAGTGTTTATCGGTGTATTTGACACAAGAGAGTAGGCAAGTAAACAAAACTATTTAAGCGGAAATTGGTATCGTTTAAAATAATGAATCAACTGGGATTGGTTCGAAATTTTTAGTGGTTAGGTTTACTGCAAACTTGTGGCAGTTTCACCATATTGGAATGATTTTTATCTCTTGTAGTCAAGCTTGAGAGAAGGATAGTAGATATTACTAGGAATATCATCGTGGCGATACAACCCGACGTCGGGTTTTGGCCGCCTGGCTTATTGTCTTCCAATTATCTCGATCAAGGCACCGCGTCCTCCAATATTGGACACCAAGCAGTAATTCGGCGTCCATATACTAAGTCTTCCCAGTGAGCTCGCGGTCTTCCTGGTAGCATTGCTCGGCTGGTCGTTTCAATATTTCCTTGGGCTGGCGGTTATCGTCCATTTGTTGTAGATGCCCTGCCCATTGAAGACGTTGAAGTTTGACGATTCTCGGAACTTCCAGGTCATCGGACAGTTCGTCTAGCTCATGGTTGTACCAGATGCGCCATCCACTTCGGTCGCAAACTGCTCCGAAAATTCGCAAAAGGACCTTCCGTTCAAATGTGTTGACAGGGTCTATCTATAGCATGCGCTCGTTAAAATGTTCAAATTATGTACCTAAATAAAATGATGTGAAATTAGACGATTATTCCGTGGGTTCGATATTATTAATAAATGAAGACATTTATCATTTCAGCGTGACAGATCAGTTTCCTTATCATCCGGTAGAAGCGCTTCTTCCTCCTTAACAAGTTCTGGCTTCGAATTTATCGGAAAACTGGGTGACACCAAACAAATAGCTGGAAAATATGGAGATTTTGAGAGTCTTATTGTGATGCTGAAAGAAGTAAGCAATTCACTTTATTATTTTCACCACTAACCTAGGATTTCAAAAAATCAAAATTCTGCTAGACACAGGAGGACGAATCGCATGTCTACAAGGGTCCATATCATATCTCGCAGGCCAACATCGAATATGCAAAACGCCGTGAGGCAAAAGTTGACGAAGAAAGGGAGAAATACGCCTCCCGCCAAGCGGACAACGCCAACAATTACTTCCTACAGGAAAGTGTTAATATGCTGCGCGAAATGGGACCGCCATGGACATGGATCCATCAGTTTGTCAGCAACAATAACGCAGACATTTCATATAATTTCATAGAAGAAGATTCGATAGTATCTGATGAAACTCCTCCGGAATCGTCGGACGAGAGTTTCGATTTTGTTCGAGAGAAGCCTGTGACATCCAAAGGATCTGATTCGGATTCTCATTTGTTCTCAACCAGTACGGATGATGTTGCAGATTTGATTAGGGAGGAGAAAGGTGAAATGAAGGCTTCTAAGATCGAAGAACCTGTCCGCTGCAGTTTAAGCGGAAGCGAGAGCAATTCTGCGAGCAGTTCTGTATCTGAGAAAGACGTTGATCTAAGTGACTCAGAGAGTATTGTCAGTTATTTGAACAAGGACGAAATGGGAGTGTTGTTGAGGTGTGGTGAGGAAGCGCCATCAAACTTTCGCATTGATGTACTTGATCAAATCCTTCGAACCGCATTGCAAAACGGTAAGATTTTTAAAAGCATTGATGAAGTCGTCGATTTTGCGAAAATTAAGCTTGGCGAATTCGGTGACGGCGATCAAGTGGATACATTGCAAAGTGATCACAATACCCAATTCGCTGGAAATACGCCTCGTGATCAGGAAGTCATCGAAAATCAGGAGATGGACAAAAATATCAAAGCTGAAGTTGCTGCAACAATTCCTTCAAGCACTGATTTCAAAGAAAACATGGAAAACCTCCTCAACGACTGTGGAATGGAAGTCGACTTGAAAATTGCGGCGAAAAATGTTTCCGATATTATGATATTAGGATTGGCTGAGAAAAAGGATAGAGAGGATAACGGTGAAGTTGAGGATAATGGGAGTGAGACACCAAAATCAACTATTGATACGACACAATGTGCATCAAGTCGCGGTGGTTACTTGTCGGATAGTTCCGGAAATGAAATATCGACCCCAGTAATCGGTGCACAAGGAGCACTCATAACGGATGATATTTGTGTGAGTATCCTTTTGTAATAACTTTAGTTTATTTTAAAATTGTTGAACTTTTTTTGCTTGAAAGGCAAACCTTAAAGACCTTCAAGGTTATTATTCGAAGGCCATTTATCCAAAAAGAATTTAAACAAGAAAAATCAGCACATAAAACGGTCACATGCTTTATTCTCCGACGTGATCCAGAAAGTTTCAAACTTAATTTTTCTATACGACGCGACGCTTCAATTGGTTCTGCCTACATAACTCGTAAGGGTTCAAATATTTTACGATGCTTTCTTAGTTTTTCTTTGCTTCTTCACTTATCATGTAAGGTCTAATGACATTCAATACATGTCCGCGAACCTTATTTTCCCCAAAACAAAAACCAATTCAAAAATCCTTTGGCCCATTTCATCTCGACATCACGACATGCTTACAATAGGGGCCAAAAGCAAAAGCACAAAGAGAAAAACTTTCAACTTAGCCTAATTTACACTTAAACAACTTTATTACAATTTACTCCTTGCAGGGAGTCACCAACAACAACGAGCCGAGATACGAAAAACGGCCACCATACGAATGTAGCATTCCACCGTTTCCGGGAATTGGAAAATCTGTTTCGAAGAAAACGATACAGGATTTTCTTACCTATTTAAAATTCCGATCAAGAAGTCAAAAAGGAATGGTATGTCCCAGAAACTTTCGAGAAGATAAATGCCCAAAGATGTTCGATTGAAGGCAAACGAACGAAAGTTGTTGGCGTTGGCATTGGTGAAAACATGGTGAAAGACGCCCGGCGCAAGAGGAAGGATATTTCTAATTAAGTTGTCTTACTGAAAATTTTCTTTTGGAGCAATATTATCGAGTCGGCTGAATGTAAAGAGTCGGGGCGAGGGAGAAGGATTGCGTTCGACGTATAAATCTAAAATTATTTTTTGAATTAAGAAAGTTTTTTTCTCGATATTGTGGACAAGTTAAAAAACTTGTTGGATGTTTGGAAGCTGATGGAATTGTCAACAGGGACTAGAAAATTAAGTATGATCAATAAGTGTTAATTGGATTTTCACGAAAAAATCTATCTTTCTAACTGCACCGTATTGATATCAATAAAAATGAAACTGAAGCATTGACAAAAGTTTTTTTTTTAGTATTTCGTACTTTAATCAAATCAGAGTTTACATCAAAATATCTAAATTGCATTAAGCACGGAAATGTCTGAAGAAATGCCATTAGTCGCCACCTCAGTCATCTCAATAAAGACATCACATGGTGCTGTCTCAGAATCCAAGGGCCCTTCTAACGTTTCAACTACACATTGTACGTTCAATTCAATTCAATGTTTATTTCTCATCATTATCTTGACATAGGTCGTTGAGATTCTTAAATTCTAGTTTGGAGTTCAGGCTAAGTAATGTGGCCTAAGCAGCTCTTGAAACAGATTCTTAAGTTCTAGAATTTTGTATACTTATATTGAATAGATAGTAGAGGAAAAGATAAAAACAAAAAACCTCTTCGATTACGATTATGTACATACGTCACTTGATCTTGGAACGGTAAAAAGGTATGAGTAGTGTGGGGCTTAAGAATAAAGCCACGGCCTTTCCCGGAATGTCGTAGAAGGTGACTATGAAAAGGCAGGATCTGAATGCCAGCAACTTTCGTCACCCAAAATCTTCTATATGCTAACGAAACATCGATTATGCCTCGGATAAGGACTGACTCACCGAGTACGACTTTTGGGCTATCGTTCAATGACAAAGATTGGTTTCTGGAATGTACTCACTCCCCTTTACAATGGTTCAGAAGGTTCCCGGAACTCACGATTTCTTCAATTGAAGAGCGAATTTCAGCAGTATAAAATAAACATAGGAGTTAGGTTAGGTTAAAAAGGCTGCTGTGTAAAACACAGCACACATAGACCACCAATGGGTCCGTTGTGATACCTCAACGTCATAACAGCCTAGTCTTCAAACCACCCGGATGTATCAATAAAGCGATGTAGATGACCAGCACTTACGTCTTTCAAGTCATCCAGGTCAAGAAAGTAAAGGGATCCTGGAGTATCCTTTCTTCTACCGGCCAGAGCAGGGCAGGTGCACAGGAAGTGAGCTATTGTCTCCTCCTCGTCTCCACAGCTTCTGCAATGATCATCATACGAAAGCCGAAGACGCCTGGCATGCTCACCAATCAAACAATGTCCTATAATGATCCCCACAACCTTCCTTAGATGCCTTCTCTTCAGCATCTGCAGCCCTGAGGAGTGGCTAGAATTAAAGGCCGGCCAAATTTGCCTTGTAACATTGTATGCTGTTCCATTTAGCCATTCGATATTAGCACGGTTTAGTGCGTTTTTCTTGATCTTATAAGCTGCAATCGGTATTTTGACAGGGCGAAAACACCTTACGTCCGCATTGGTGGAGCCCGCTCGTCCACCCAGCAGTTATCGCTGGAACCACGTTGCCCTGGTATTCAGCACAAATTGATGTTGAAAAAGTTGCTGAGCTCCTTGGGAGCAAAGCGGCACATCACTACGGTTTTCGAAGCAAAAAGTACAGTGTCTAGGGATTTTATCGCCGCCTGACTATCGGTATAGATAGTAATAGTCCTCGCAGATACGACATTACAACCCAGCCTAATCAAAACTTCGGCAATTGCAGTGATCTCTGCCTGGATGACACTACAGAATGCTGGAAGACGAAGTGAAAAGCCAAAAACCAGTCTCTCTGAAAAGATACCAGCGCCCACACCTTCGAGCCATCCGTAGAAAAGCTTATAGCTTCCGGCTCTGGAGTACTGTTTACGCCCCACTCTTGTCGAGAGGGTATTAGGCTGGTATAGCCTTTGTCGAAGGAGTACACCGGAGAGGTCTAATCTGTTTCTTCTGGAATATCAAGATTGTCCACTATAGCCAAGTGACCAATAGTAGTAGTAGTAGTTTTTCACTATCCCGTTTCCCGAACCGGATAGCCGTGATTGCACTAACTGTTGGGCCAAGATGTTCAAGGGAATCAAATTAAGCAGAATTTCAAGAGCAGCAGTTGGTGTGGTCTTGAGAGCACTAGTGATAGCAATACAGGATAATCTTTGAACTTTGTTCAATAGAGTCCTGTAGGACGCCTTGTTGAGTGAAATCCACCAAACTATTACCCCATACATTAAAATAGGGCGTACGACTGATAGCTACCACCAAAATACCACCTTTTGTCGCATGCCCCATTTCAAGCCAATAGCCTGCCTGCAAGAGTACAGAGCAACTGTTGCCTTAACAACTCGTTCCTCGACATTTGCCTTCCAGGAGAGCTTTCTATCACATGTAAGTCCCAGAAATCAGCAATGGTGGTATCAATGAAGAGAACAAGGTCTGTTTTGGACGGACTGACCCCCCCACACCCACTTGCCTAGCCCACTGAGAAAGAATATTCAGAGCATTTTGCAGAATCTCACTAAAGACCCTGGGAAACTTTGCCGAGATAGCATTGGCAATATCGTCCGCGTACGCAATAACCTCACAGCCAACCCCCCTACAAATCTAGAAGCAACCTGTTAACCACCAAGTTCCAAAGAACGGGGGATAGGACATCTCCTCGGGGAGTGCCCATGCAAACTTGCCTGCGTATTTTTGATAAACCCAAACTGGGGTCGAATTATGAGTTCCGTGAACGGAACGACAATCGTATGAAAAAAAATTACGTTACTGTTCGTACGAATGAATACATTGGGATTATCATATACGATTGCAAACGGAACGTAATTTTTCAAGGAATGTAGTAGATTCAAAGCTAATCGTATTGGAAATACATATGACAAGTTAATGTCAAAAAAATAAAAATATTAAAAAGGAGAGCTAAAACAGAAGGTTTGTGTAAATTCTTGTCTTTTTTTCTTAATTTGTGATTGATTTGTGTGCGTGTGTTTATATTAAAGATGGACCGAATAGAAGCGAACATGCGGTAATGGCTCGGCGCGATGTTTGTATGACGGAAGGCGGAGGAATTGCTTAAAGGTATTTTTAGATTTGGCGAAACCACTGGCGTAATTGTTGCGCGAGGTAACTTACGCGAAACGAAACCCCCTGAAGGTCAGTCTCGCCCTTTCCGTTCACACAACGCGCAATGTTGCGTACAATAGACACTAGAGAGGGTGAGACGGCAGTTTGGATGAGTTAAACATGGCGTCCTCGTCGTGTTTTTGAATTCGGCTGGTCTGTGATTGTAAGTCTTTACCGGGTATGGAATGGTAATATTGTTTTGTGTGGTGCAGTGGTTACGGTGGATTCTCATGTCAATACACATGAACTCGACTTTACATAGCACTTTTACGTAAGTGGCTGAGGGGAGACTCTTCAATCGTCCAATAGTTGGAATTGAAGAAACCAATCAGTTCGCTATTCGGAAGTGTTTGCAATGAGGAACGTGTTACTATGAGTGCAGATGGCATGGATCCAGGTCTTAAGATCCATACCTCCGCCTTTATGGTAGACTGAAGAGTTGGAACTCTTCGATAGTGGTATGTGCCTCGACAGTAACACAAGTACGAATTGTGAACCAAATCCGCTTTGCGGTGGCCGAATGCGGTGTAAAACAAATGCTTTACATCACATCGAGAACACTATGACCAAGCTTACTTACTTACAAGCTTCAATCGCGAATGGCTTCGGTTAATCTATCTCAACGCACCTGTACAGAGTTGAACTTACAAGCTTAAATTAAAAATCAATGCTTTCATCCTCACGCGAAACATTCCCGCGCAGCGTTCACACAAGGTGAAATATGAGGCTGAGTAGTTGCGCGCGAGCAACTAACAATGAGCAACCAGGTGCGTCACACCGCGAGTTCCTCTCGAGAGATTAATTTCGGGCTAAGAACATGTTCATACTACACGCAATTTTTCCTCGCGAGCCAGTTGCGCGAGTGATTTCACTTGATCTGAACGCACCTTTACAGAGTTGAACTCGCCCAAAATACAAAATTTTTTGCTCATTATTAAGCTTAGTGGTTCTAAAGAAATAATTTAAATTTAATTTATTGAAGAATAACCAATAAACGTGCGTTTTACAATCATTTACTTCCATTTTTCTTACTAAATTTGTGCTATACGATCGGTTCAATGCAATCGAATGGGGGATCGAATGATTGATACGATATCGTATACGTTGACGGAAACCATAATAGCCGATTACGATACGTTTGCTACGTTCACGGGGTGTGTAATACGAAATACTCGTTTTTACGTGACGAGTAGTCCGTTCACGGAACTTATAATTCGACCCCTGGTAATAATGAATCTAAATTTTAGCATCAGACTAATAAGCTCACAGATCGGGCCATCTACATCCAAACTCAAGAGAGCATTCGAAATAGCCGCCGGTTTAACGTTGTTAAAGGCCCCTTCAATATTCAAGAAGGCAACTAATTAGATATTTCTCAATACATGCTACCAATGAATGTAAAGCTGTGTCCACCGATCTCCCCATCCAGTAGGCATGCTGTGAAAAGGAGAGAAGGTGTGATGGAATAGTGTCCCTTAAGTATATGTCGGTAAGACGCTCCAGAGTCTTCAGCAAGGTTGACGATAAGCTTATGGGACAAAGGTTTTTCGGACGTGGGTGCGAGCTTCTACCCGCCACCGGGATAAAAACCACCTTCACATCCGACCATGTGCGCGGAATGTGTACCAACTCCAAACAAGCCCTGAATATACGAGTACTTTCAATCCAAGGATACACCAAGTCCATCGTTTTTTGTACGTCCGCTTGAATAATACCATCCAGTCCTGGGGACTTAAATGGGTCAAAACTGTTAATAGCCCCTACTATTTTATCATTCGACAGAATAGAATCATAGTCAGGGGCCATTTCTGCCCGAGAGCACTGTCGCACATCACCAGATAAGCTGTCTGGGAAATGAGTGTCAAATAAAACCTCAATAGTTTCTTCACTAGAGGTTGTCCACGTCCCATCTTGTTTCAGCAAATAGCTTTGTATGGCGGGAGCAGTGGATAAAATTTTCCGTAGTCTGGAAGTCTCGCTGGAATCTTCAACTTGTTCTCAGAAACTCCTCCACGACTCCCGCTTAGATCTTCTGATCTCGTTTTTGAAGATTTTTAGATTTACTTTGTAGTTTAACCAATCAGAGTCTAGCCCTGAAGACTTCGCCACATTAAAAGATCTTCTGCACACAGCCCTCAGCTCTGCAATCCGAGCGTTCCACCAAGGCGGTTTCCTCATTCTGTTATGCCTGCTAATTGGCCAGCGCATCTCCCGAGCGCTGCTGCCAGGGTTTGCGCCATGGCGTCCAGCTCCCGCCTACTACATGGCTGGCATTGTAAGGGGAGTAATGCCTCCTTGAGACAATCCCTGAATTTATACCAGTCGGTTCTTTTTCGATTTCTGAAAACCGAATTATTACTAATGCAATCGTCTAGTCTAAACTACAACTTACGGTGATCAGAGAATGAGTGCTCTGCCCACACTCTCCAATCCCACAATAAATGTTTTATGTCCTCCGAAATAAGGGTGAGGTCCAGGACCTCTGTCTGCCCTTAGTGACAAATGTAGGTTCACAGCCTATGTTACAAATGAGGAGGTTTGTGCCTAATAAAAACTCAAAAAGCGCGTCACCTCTCTTATTCGTGTTGGAGCTTCCCCACACCACATGGTGTACGTTAAGAGTCACAGCCCAGAATGACACGAGTACTGTGTGACTCCGCCGTGCATAGCACCGGTTCTCCACTTGACTGTACGGCAGGTACGCCGAAATAAGCCAATACCGCCTATTTCTCATCTCCAGACTGACTACACAGAGTCTTTTCCGCTGAAATTACAAACTAAAAACGCATCTAGTGTTTTCTTAACAAGAATGCAAGATCAGGGTTTACCCTGCTCTTTTACGTAAAAAATATTATATAACGAAGTACCTAAGAGTAACACAGGAGTTAGTGAGATAAGTAAGATGGTGGAACAGCGGAGAATTTATCTCTCCAACGAGTATCATTGTAATATTGTACTCCGGTAAAGCTACCGGTAGTGGTCGTGAATCAGGTGTAAGGCCCTTTTTAGCCAGAGCCGTACCAAGCTGTCTCTTATCCTGGGATCCAGTTTCCGACAGAATCATGGCCGCCAGGTTCCGGGGGTAAGTGACCGTGAAAAAATGTCCAAACAACTGAAATTATTGTCAATGTTGTGAGCAAAGCGAACAACGTGAGCAAAGTGAGCTCTTTCAGCTACTTTGGTATACGTAAAAATTGTACTCCCAGCAATTTTCAATGCTTTGCTTGACCATAAAAAGCTTATCGGTTGTTCATCGTCCAGGTCGAAAACCGAGTTAATAATCGCCAGAAATCCGCTCAGCATAGGTCTTTATTTAATTTTTCAGGATTTCGTCTCTACGTTCTAGAATGTGCAGACTAGTGAAATGTCTCTGTAATTTTGCACCAGTTTATTGCTCCGCATAAATAATTGGAGGGATGGTTCATTCCCTCTGCTGGTTTTGGAGCGCTAGTTTAAGTAGACAACCGTAGGTTTGTACTGGCACCACAATCACTACTACGCCCGCACTCATAAGTAGATTTCTACTTTAAGCAATATGAAATTACCGTGTAGGAGTCATAGCAATAGCGCTGCCTAAAGAAGAAATCCAGCATTTTTGGCTTTAAGTAGGACGAGCCGACGTATAATATATGTACATACATTTAGTCTTACTAGCACTGGAGTTTGTAATCTAATTTTGTGCTTGTGGATTATGTAACTCACCATATTCTAATAAAAGAACTTCATCTTTTCTCATTTTTTATTTCTCAATTTTCCTCTTCTAAATGTCACCACACACTATCGAACTCGAACTCGATCTCGAACCTGGTACAAATGCCGTCTGAATAACTCAAGTCACACAGGAGGTTCAAGTTTTGCACAACTGATTTTACGTAACCGAAAAGATCAAATCAAAATGAAAAACAAATTGTCCTGGAGCTCATTGCTTTTTCGTAAATCAATCTTAGACAAAAAAGCGTCAAGGATTTATGTTTTCGTATCTTTTCTTAGCACTTTGAATCCAACCTGGATGATTTGTGGGATAAGACGCTACCATCTCGTCGTTCAACTCTGCACTCTTGAACATTTCTTCTTTTCTTTTTTACTTTCGTCTCTCTGTCGACGTTGGTAGTGTGTTTGTATTTTTATGGCATGTGACCTCTCAACCGAGTGGCAAATGCAATATAGTTTGTATGTGGTGAATCCTAGATCCTTTTGAAGGTGTCACAGCCGTGAATTTATGGAGCAATATTGTGACCAGGGCAAAGTCATTGATTTAAGTGAATGATAAATTATCTGAACAGTATTAGTACTGAATATACGAGTGGTTGAAAGTTGTGCACTGATAGTTTATAGTATTCCAAGGAGCATAGGTGAATAGTTTTAGCAAAGCTAATATCTGTTAAGCTGAAAATAATCTCGACACAAGCAAGTTCACGTCCTAATATTTTTTTTTTATTTATTAGAAAAAGCGATTTGTCACTGTTCTTATGCTTCGTTTCTACATGAAGATTGTGCAAAAGAAGGAACATTGAAAAATTGCATTGAAAAGCAACAACAACAATAAGATACCTTTCTGTCTTAGTGTCACCATACACTGTCGAACTCGAACTCGAACTCGAGCTCGAACATGGTCTCAACAGACAATTTTCTTCAGATATGTGCGAAGTATCTTGGGTCATTCGGACGAAATTTTAACACATCGCTTGAAGAGTAGTGATCAAGGGATTTTCTTTCAAAGGCAAGACAATGTGGTAGGTCAGAAGGTGTTGTTGAATACAGGTTTCTTGCAACGATTGCATTGCATCGAATGTAATAGGAAAATTATGAAAAGGTTCGTTTTCGTTGTGGCTTTTAGAAAGAAAGTAATTTCAGGCAATTGAGTTGAAATTGACGGAGATGCAAAATTCATGGAATTCGGATGGATATAATATGATGAATGAATGAAATATGGTGGATAAGATTTTGATAATAGTAGGAGGAGATGCATGATGCATGATGGAAACGCTCGGGGACACAGATGCGAATATATCCGGCATAATATTGGTATACGAAAACGAATACAGAGTAGTAGAAACTTGATTTCAATGTTTTTTTTTAATAATTAGGGAACGTGTGAAATATTCGTATCTTAAAATAATAATGTTCAGATAACTAAGAGGGTAAGTGCATATGCAGGCAAATATTTTAAAGTATGGCGTGTGATATATTCACATTATCATTAAAATACTCGTATGTAGCATATGACTTGTGGCTTTATTTACGAGATATACGTGTGATGTATGGCGAATTGGAATATGTATGGTGTTTGGCATTTTGTAAATGTTGTATGATGTAGGATTTCGATATACGTAGTAGGTGTAGGTGTGTGTGTGTGTTATGCATGGTATTAATTATAGAAAGGGGTAAAATGTAGTTTTGTCACAATCCAGAGTTTCTGTTGCGTGCTCTCTGTTATTCATTTTCCATACAATTACCGATTGTAAAGCCTCGGATCCATATGAGCAATCGTGCGGGGATTCACTAACAATGGATCGTTTTCTTGCGGATGCTCCTACCGTACACATATGAGTATTTGTGCGCGCATGAATGCTCATCTGTATACGAAGCTTAAGATGTTAAATGCATAGGAGTCCATTTCATTGTCATGTGTCCACATTTAACGGATCAATTAACTGGAATAAGATTTTGCGTCCTTACATGTAGAGCATCCAATTGACCATTCAATGAATTTTGGTAGTTTGATCTGTGTTTTCTCCAGAAGAGATAATGTACTTATTCAAGAAGGGATATTTTTTATTACACTAAATTTACACGCAGATATCGTGACAAACGTTGCAATGTAGAAGAATTTATGACACCTAATGGTTCTGTATTACTAAGGGTGGCCACACACGATTTAGAAGATGGTTTGGGCGTGGCTGAGCTCGATCGTGTGTGGCTACTATAAGGATCGTGT
Organism: Chloromyia formosa; assembly: GCA_964017055.1. Taxonomy (NCBI): domain Eukaryota; kingdom Metazoa; phylum Arthropoda; class Insecta; order Diptera; family Stratiomyidae; genus Chloromyia; species Chloromyia formosa. Next base: position 20,102,611 of record OZ024813.1, read on the forward strand.
TCGTTTCAACCCACCAAATCCAAGGGTATTTTCAATACCTCATTGGAAATCAACTGTTCACGCAATATCTGTCATTCATGTGCATTCATAATGTGGCATGTTCAACGTGGTCCATAATAAACACAATTTGCAAACTAATGATCTTTTAAAACCAATGTTGAATGTTTACGAATCGAATTGCGTCTCAATGTCAACATTTACTGATTTCTACCCTTAATTGTAGTCCATAAAATAGCTCATTTAATATTTTAGGAGTCGGGTAATTTACGTATTGCCTGTAATTTGTACCAACTGAATGCTCAACAGGTAAGGATGCAAACTTTGTTGCAGGTAATTGAATAAGTAAATGGTGACATTGAAACGCATTTCAATCCGTAATCTTTAATATCTCATAAAGGATAATTGCGTGAAATTTAATAACAATATAAACACTCAATAATTATATAGTGGAAAAAAAAATATAATTCTCGTACATACTAAATTGTTGACAAACATATTACGACTTTGATAATAGATAATTGTATGATTTGCACCAATCAGTAAAGAATATATTCTCTGTCTTAATACTTATGCACTTTTGCTATGTATATAAAAATCAAATAAATTTCCACACATCATGTAATGCCAGAAATCCCATCCCACATACATTCTTTAATGATAATGTATATCATGTCATACATTATAACATTTCGATGCGATGCATTTACCCTCTATCGTTGCACAAAACTCCTTCGAACACACTGTACATTTTTAATCATTGCCATCATATGCGCCTTTCCCTAGTTCTATATAATATAAGAGTATTAACCGCATTCCGACCAATTCGGAAACTTGATAATGATATAGTACATCATTTGCCGCCTATTATTATCAGAACCAAAACTATATACGCATCAATATAAATCCTCACACAACCTTGCATCATAAACCACGCATTCTTATCTCATACACCACCCGCGACTACTGTGTATATTCCATTTCGGATACCCTCAAATTTCACACTACCTGAAATCCCTTTTCAACAAGATCTTCTTGTGTTTCAAAAACTCAATGCATCTACGAAATATTTGAAACACGTTTACCACCCCGGCGACACAAACATTAAAATTCCAAGAGACTTTGTTTCAACCTGTACAGACCATGTTCGAGCTCGAGTTCGAGTTCGAGTTCGACAGTGTATGGTGACACTTATGTTGGCCATGTGAGAACAGAAAGGGAATCCTTTTGTTTTTGGTTCTTTCAATGCAATTTTTCAATGTTCCGTGTACGGCGCAGTGTTTACGTGGAAACGAAGCACTAGAGTATTATATTTTTTAATCCAATCAGTTTTCTGCTGACTTCGCGCCTTTCCTTGCATCTTGTCTTTAGAGATTTCTCACCATTTCACTTACACTTTTTAAATTATGTAGCTTAAGATTCGGTGGAATCTGGTTCGTCAAATATTTCGTACAGCTCTCTCTACTTTTTGAACCTGGGCCCGAGGTGACCTAGCCGACCAGGATCGGCAAGAACCTCGATAGCGGGGCCCTTGAAACGGGTGGTCAACAAATCTGTGGCTTCGGTCTGTCCAGCAATTGAGATACATGTGAATCTGAAATAAAGGGAATTAACCCGCTGATGGTTTATAGGCAGTCTCCATCTGACATGGACTTGAGTTGAACGAAACGGAATTGCAACGTTAAGGATCCTGAACGCAGGCGTTCGCACTACGCTTGAGCTTTCGAACGCACTCACTGAAAGTACGATTCAACCATGCACATTAAACGAAACGCACTCACTGATGACAGGACTGAAGAAAAGACCCGCCATTTTTCTTCGACAGCTGAGTTTTCGATGTCAAGTGTTTTCCCGCTCCGAGGCGATATTTTCACTCGCAGCCTTAATCGTCAAAAAGTGGAAATTTTAGCATCATAAGTCCTGAAAAAGTGCCGTAGTTGTGCCGCGTCTCAAGACCCATCGACTGTGAGAATCGTTTTAGGTGAAAAACACTGATTTTGTGGGATTTGTCGTTCTCTCCCACCTCTTTTATTAGATCCCACCACGTGGTGATTTGGGGCGTGTTAGTTCGCAATATAAGGAACGCGTCAAACCAGACTGTGTTAAGATATATTTCTGCATACCAAAAAAATTTGAGACTAAATTTAGACTAATCTTGAGCTTAGCTAGGACGCTTTTAAGAATAATGTAAGACGACGGACTCTGAATACGCTTAAACAATTCAACGCAATTGGAAACGAATAGTCGATAATGGTCAATTCAAAATGGGAGACACAATATGGAAAATGAAATGATGCAGGTACCGTCAGGGTGCGGTCTTAATGGTAAATTAAAATTTGGAAACGGGAAGAGAATACTTCAGATGGGTTGAAATTTTAAATACAAATGGGGAAACGAAAAATGTTCGGTGGACCGTCTCTCTGGTCCAAGTGCGGTCCCGGTGCCCGTTTAAAGTATTCTTCAAGAAATTCTAAGAGGGTAAGGTCTAACAACACACTTCCGAACCGATTTTGAGCCGTGTATCGGATGAATCGCGATCCGTTCCAAGTAAAGCTATACTTTGCCCTTACAAAGACGACAGTCCGCACCGTGCCGTCTAGCTCGTTTTTAGATTTTTTAATTTTTTATCCTTTCCAAAAATGAGGCATATCAATTATCTAACATTTTTTCCCACACGTTCCCCCAAACCAGCGTGGTACGTGGTAGCGGTACAGCGGTATCAATTAACATGGCGGTGTATGTGAGCTCTCAGCCGAGATGCGGTACACTGCGGCGTAGTTGCAATATAAATGGGTACCACTCTGATTTAAGGGGGCCTTATAAGGAGAAAATTTGTCTCAAATGTATTTGTTAATTGGCCCAGGTACGGCTCTTCCGATAAAATCAAATAAATTCTATAAGACCTTAAACTCTTCCTCGGCCCACATGATTATCTAAGATAAGCGAAATTTAAGATCGCTGTTTCACATTTTTTTTTACATTTTTCTTAACTGTCTTTAGAAAGCACTATCAATATTCAAAATCGCAACTTAAGTCAAATATTGTATAAAATATCAGATAAATGTTTTGTATCATTCTCTGAGCTAAGATTTTCTTTTAAAGATAAATGTGAGAACTGACTTTCAATGACTAATAATTAAATAAATTTGCTTGAAATTTTGTAATGGCACAAGTGTCTAAAAAGCAATGGCATTGTGTTAGGAATCTTAACTGGAAAGGAAGTAAATTCCTTCACATCGCTCATTTGACTTTAAAAGCTACTCCAAATGCTGGTCTTTGATGGGTCAGTGTCCAAAAAAGAAGACATACCATTATTGCCTTCGCCCCTCTAGCCTGTATACAATGGTAATGGACGTAATAGTAACTCCACCTACATCTCGCTTCACACGCTGGGCTATGATAAGCTATTGCCATCAGAAGGGGCGATGGCGATAATGGGACGCTGATGGTAGACAAACGATTTGGGGTGCAAGTATGCTAACTGATCCAATAGCGCAACATGGGCGCATATCCCAACAACTATTTTTATGTCCCCTTTTCGTCCAAAAAATTTAAGGATTATGGATAATCTCGGCAGTGTCATCTTCCATCTAGACACATCAACTTTCTAATATGCGAACGAACAGTATACCAACGACAAAAAAAAACTTGCTCACAATTCTCGCAGTAAGCTTCAAGTACGTGCTGCTTCTCAATTCATTGAGAATCCTTTTTGCCTTTGCGGCACTTCCAGACGCTTACGACGGATATTTGCACTTTTCAGATACATAAGTCAATTTTGGGGTAGAGCTGGCTTTGGTTGTACCACAACAATGTTCATATTAAACGTGCGTACGGATGCAATTGATTGCATATCTTCGAGCAATGCATCTCTGCGTTTAAGAAGACACAATCCATCTAGCTCAAATGTCCAGCCATCAGGATAACCAGGTTCTTTTCTGCGTCAAAAATTGCAGAAGTCCCTGGTACTAGAAAAGTCTGTTGCGTTGAATTTGCCCTGAATATGGCTTCGTTGTTCCTCGGTGGATCTTCTCATTACCGAATCTAGCATAGGTGTCTGGAAGCGTTTTTTTAGGAATTATGAGCACGAGCCGAGCACACACCTTTATTTATTCTTCCATAGCTGGCAAATACTTCCCTAAGTTTAAACCAAAAGTTCGCCTGTGTCCCCACAATTGTCAACTCATTCCGTGGAAAGCCGCTTATCTTGATCTGAATTTATTGACATTTCACTAAAATATTTCAGACAAGTTTTCAGACATCACCGAGTCAATTTAATATCGTTTAAGTTGTCGTCAAACTACGCCACCAGTATATCCTCACTATGCATCCCATTCATACAGAGATCCTTCGAGTTTTGTCCTGTCCTCCCACAGCCGTTTTATTCGTCGTTTAAACGCTTTTATCACAAAACCGTCGTGTATGTAAAGAGAAAATCCAAAGGAGGATGACATTAGAACGCGAGAAAGCTTAGGCTGACAAGAGATTTGGCGGACTGTGATTAATAGTCAGTCAATGATGAAAGACGAGGATGTGAACCGAAGTAAACCTTGGAAAGGAATTAAAGAAAGGTTCTATGAACTTTATTGGAATCCCTTTCTTTTGTCAGCTACGACAACGACGACATTAACACAAAGAGAAGAAAAAACGGTTTAACAGAGCATCATAGGGAGAAATCCATCCCAGAGAGGGATCAGGCGACAGCTAGTCCTTAATGTACCTAAAATGTTTTTTCTTTATTCTCTCTCTCCAAATATAAAAAATCGGTTTGAGCTAGGATGACACTGTAAAGAAGAAGCAATCAACAAATAATTGAGTCATGTGTTAATTTGCTTATGGCGAAGCGGAATTATCCGCAGGTACTGAGATCCAAGGATTACGGTAAACGTATGGTAGCAGATTCCATAGTTCCTTCAAAAGAAATTGAATATCATGTTTATCCTATTCCCATGCCCAGACTCTTTCTTCTCTTAGGTGTTCTCATCTTCTCCTCTTTTGGCAAATCATGAAGGCTAACAGCCAGGAATCCTGCCGAATTATCGAGATCAAAGTCAGTCAGAAGGATGATAAACGCATTTATTCTTGTGGTATTGTTAAAGATTATGGCGACTACGTCTTGGAGATAACAGTGAAAACGAGCCATTGATGGCTTTCAATAAATCGATTACGATTTTATGACTCCTGACATAACAATGATAGATTAGGCCGCCTTGAATGTTTTTTTTTCTCGTGCTTTCCTCCGTCTGCAGTAGGGTTAGTCGACTCTTTGATAAAAAAGAAAGAAATGCCGCTCTGCATTAAAGTTCTTTGAAAAAAAAAGTTTATTTAGGAAAATAGGGCAGTCCTTTTGACTTGTTAGAGGAGGATAAAAACGTCGAAAACGACTATTCATTATTGCTGTTGACGACGCGAAATGATAGCTGATTTGTTGTCATTTGTATTGGTTCGGGGTTTCTCGAAAGGTTTTAGGATTTTTTTTAGCTTTAAGGCTGTAAGGCAATAAAACTGAATTGGATTTAATGGCTTATCGGTTTTGATGATATATTTTCTTTTTTGCTCCATTGTTCCATAGTCGGCGGCCTCAGACGAACGTATCAGCTAAGTCTTGAAGTGGTTTGTTAAGACATAAAATTTATACTGAAAGACTGTCATTATCGGAGACATGCTTTTAAGTGTCTTCCAAAATAGTCCTTTTACTGTGTTTTACAAACCATTTTTCAAAATGCAATAAAATAATTTCGTTACGACCCTGGAACAATAGTAGTAAATTATATTGTTTTTAAAGCCAGTATTTAAGACTGTGGTTTGCATTATTGAATTGAATTAAGGGTGGTCTTGATAACCAAATCGTGGACACTGTGATCAGATTAGTTATGCCATAGCCAATGGTTTAGCATTAGTCTATGAACTAGTGTCTTGACTGAAATTCTCTCGATGTCAGCATAACACATATGGGAATAGTTGACACGCTGTACCCTACTAGGGGTTAGGGGAAATAGCAGGATAGCACACGGTTTGTTCTATGAATACTTTCCAAGATTTAGCAATCATTCTGTATCCTTAATGGTACCAACGTCCACAGTACATAGAGGACACTCACATCTCCCCCGTTAAGAGTAGATTAATTGCTATTGAAATTTTGAAAATGGTATCCTATAACTCGCAAAACGAATCTCCCCATTTCAAAAAACACCGAAAAACGGAATTTTTCATTCGAATCGAATACTCGATGATTTTTGAAATGGGTAAACTCATTTTCGAGTCACACGATACATTTTGTGTCATTTCGATAACAATTCGATTCAAGTCAAGTAACATGATAGGGCACCAGTAGTGGCAGTCTTCTATTCCTGCAGTAATTCAAAAGCCTACGGAGCTCCGAAGATATATTTTTCTCCGGGTAGGTCGTGCTTTTTTGTGCGTGGAGATTTTTCCAAACCCATTGTGATGAATGACTGAGCTTTTGTCTCAATGCCGAATCCGCAACTATATTCGTATTTTCAATAAGGGTTTCGGCCATTATTTTGTCCGTAAACCACTTTTTTCCCAGCCCCTTGCAAAAATAAAATTAATGAAAACCGAATGCGGAAGGCATGACTTTGTGACTTACGGTGCATTTGCAACTTTGAAATTAGTAGTCAAACTTGTTCCGATTTCACTGTTCCTATGTGAAGTATATGAAATATTGGACTGATTTTAACCAAATTTAGGAACGTGGTTTGGCAGTCAATATGATTGACTAATATGAAATTTGGTAAAGATATCTTCAGAAATAAAAAAGTTTTTCTAACAAAAACTTGCTTCTGGAACGGTCGTTCCTATGACAGCTATGTATATGATAAAGTAATCCAATTTCAACCAAATTCGGGAATGTGACTTGACTAAAAATACTATTGATTAATGTGAAATTTGAAAAAGATATCTTTAGAAATAAAAAAGTGTTTCTCACAAAAACCAATTTTTGGACCGGTAGTTCCTATGGCAGCTATTTGACGTAGTGGTCCGATTCCGTTAGTTCCGACATATTTCCAGCGTGCAATAGAAAGAAAGTCTTGTACAACATTTCAGCTCGATAGCTTTAAAACTGAGGGACTAGTTTGCATAGAACCGGACAGACGGACAAAGCTTAATCGACTCGTCGCATCATACCGACCAAGAATATATATATATACCTATATTAATATACCCTATCACATCCGTGAAGGGTATAAAAATATTTTTCGACTGAATCTAAGATTATATCAAGAAAATTATTACACAAGAAAATTTTGCAAATTACGTAATGGCGCGGCAGGATATTGGTTAATTTTGTGCTCAGAGATCGTACACCAGTACTCTAGACCGAGGCACGCCCCCTTAACTCCTCCACGCGCTTCTAAGGACCAAGGTTTTCAGTAGCCTTCCGGTGGTCGACGACGAAGCCGAGGTTTTTTTTTTGTCCTTCCATATTCAGCAGTTTGGTCTCTCCCTCTCTCTCTCAATTGCACTAATCCATCGTGGGGCATAGCGCGTCAACTGTTCCATATGGCCCAGTTGACGTTTCGACGGAATAAACTGGTTTCGGAGAATGCAGTTGCCAGCATGCACTTCCGCACATCCATGGCCACGAACGTCGTCGTGGACGGGACTCAAAGCCGAAACGCCGGTAGTCAAACATGAGACTGATACGTCAACACACTGCGCTACCCTTGTCGGGTCGCTCCTTGTAGGTTTCGGCGATAAAAATGGGAAAGCTAGTGGACCCAGTACGACGGGTATTTTTCTATCTGATGATCCCAATTTCTCGGAAACAATCCGTAGGCTGTTGTTTCAGGAACACGACGAATATGAGAGTCCTATGTCAGATCAAGAAGAAGGTGGTCCTGACTACGAAGAAGAAAACCTCCTTCTGGCCTCCGATGATGACAATAAAGATGATGTCGATTATGATCCAGAGGATTACGACGATACCGAGGATGAAGGCACTTACACGCGCCCTTAACCACCAGATTTTACTCAGGAGTAAATAGGGAGAGCGACCCAACAAAAAATTTCTCTGGTTACACGCGAAACCTATTTGAGCGCTAATAGTTTCGAATGGAGCTCAGAACTTTGAAATAACAGAGTTAAGGTTCAAATACACGTGAGGCGTAAGCACGCGGGCGCGTCAAAGCCACGATATCCGTCCCGTGTAAACAGCAAACGGGTTTACAACAACGCGCAATTTGTTATCCCACGACAGATCTTGACGGGTACTCATTTGCATTGTGAGTCGTTGAATTAAACAACAAACACCTAAAAGAAAGATTATTTGATTACTCGTACAAATGCTGTCGAATTGTAAACGCACCGCGAGTAAACACAACGACGTGTGCATTATTTCCGCGTCAGTATCCGTTTTGATACTCGTTTCTGACTTTTTGTCAGCGTAGTCGCGTTTACGCGATTCGAGTGAAAATAATGCGATCGCGTATAAGCGTCCCGTGTATTAGAACCTTAAGAACAGCCAGAGGGAACACTATGTCATGTCCGTCGTTTTGGGTGTGACAAGTCCTGCACGTACTCTTGAGGACTAACCGACAGCAAAGCAACTGTGGGATTTACACTGCTTCTGAAAGAAAAGGTCCACAGAAAGTGGAAAAAAACACCATGACTCTCTAATCTTCTGAGTTACACGTGTTTGTGCGTAAGTGAACAATTATTTTCAAAGCATTGAAGCTTCCATTAACAATAATCAAGTAAAACCTTTCTGGTCGTACATTCGCTCCCTAACATCTTCCACTTGTATACCTGCCAAAGTTCGTTTAGAGGATGCAGTCGCTAATACCACCCAGGAAGCAACTGACTTATTTGCTCAGTTTTTTTCTTCCAATTTCACTACACCATCTACTTCTCCTGTATTTTTGCAGTCTATGAATAATATGCCCCTGAATTCGTTACACATGTTATCCACCAATCCAACCGAAGTGGCGGCTATAATTGATACTCTGGAGACTGACGGTGGATGTGGACCTGATGAGCTGCCTAACGTTTTTGTAAAGTCCCTTTCATCACCTTTAAGTGTCCCCTTATGCATCTTGTTTAATCTTAGTCTGAGCGAGGGCACTTTCCCAGCCGTGTGAAAACTGACCAACATTCTCCCTATTCCAAAGTGTAATGACACGTCTTCTGTGTGTAACTATCGTCCAATCTCATTGCTGTCTTATTTCCCTAAAATACTTGAACGCCTTATTCATAACTTTCTGTACCCTACAGTGTCCTTATTGTTTGCTGAGTAGCAGCACGGCTTTGTTAAAGGTCGCTCAACAATCACAAACCTTATGACCTTCCAACACACGGTTGCAAGAGGCTTGGATAAGCATGGTCAAGTTAATGTCTTGTACACGGATTTTTCCAAGGCTTTTGACACCGTTGATCACAACTTGCTCCTTGCGAAGCTTAAAGGCTTTGGTATTGCTGGCTCGCTTCTGTCCTGGTTTGCTTCTTATTTATCTTAACGTAAATGTCGTGTTGTCGTCAATAATTGTGCATCGTCCCCTTTCTCTCCTACTTCGGGTGTTCCCCAAAGTTCTATTCTGGGCCCCCTTCTTTTTAACATTTTTATAAACGACATTCCTATCCATATCTCCTCACTTTGCTTGTTCTGTGCGGATGATCTCAAGATATTTAGAGTCATAAGATCAATCGAAGACTGATTATGCCTTCAATCTGGCCTAAATGCTTTGAATGATTGATGCCTATTAAATCATCTACGTCTAAATGTAAGCAAGTGTTTTTCTATGTCCTTTTCCTTCAAGCCTTGTCCTATATCCTTCACAATTCTACTTTTTTTAAAGTGCATCGTTTCAAGGATCTGGGCATCGTATTCAATTCTAAATTGAAATTTGATTTCCATATTATTGAGATCTGCAAAAAAAAGCATCCCGCACTGCATGCTTCGTCTTACGTTGTTCCAAAGTCTTCAGAAACTCTTCGACTTGCCTCAATCTTTTCAATGCCCTAGCTCGTAGCATTCTCGAATATTGTTCTCCTCTGTGGAGAATACCTTGTTTCCCGTCTCGAATCCATCCAACGCAATTTTACCCTAATAATTCTTTTGTATAATTCTCAAATCCCCTTACAATGAGCACTTTGCCCTGCTAAATATCCCCACGCTTGAAATGCGCAGCGCGTATTTGGATGAGTGCTTCCTCTTCAATATTTGCGGAGGTCTCCTCTCGACTAATTTTTCAAATGAAATCTCTGTTAGAGTATCCACCAGATTAAGCCAATCTTCATCTCAATTTGTGATTCCATTCGCAAGAACCGAGCTATACTATCATTCCCCTTTAGTTAGATTGCCGCGTAACCACAATAGTCTTCAGCTCGGGTCTTTTCCATCATCGCTCTTTCTTTTTAAAATGTACCTTAAAAGTATTTTATTTAATGGTTTGACGGTCTTACTTTTACTTTCTTTCTTTTTAATTTTTCATTCCTTTTTTTCTGTTCCTTTATAACGTATTTTATATAACTTTAACATTTTTATTATTATTTTTCCGTTTAGTTTAATTTTTCTGACCTATTTTCCTTGAATTAAGATATTTCGGATTCTTTTTTGTTAATTATATACTCTCTTTTATCACTTCATTTGTTCATTTCTTTGTATTCTGTTCTGTAATTGGGATTTTTTGTCCTGTTGAACAGGAATTAAATAAATAAATAATTTCAGGTGAAGAGTTCCTGGCCAAAACAGAACGAACCTTATTGCAGTCTATGGGTGCGGTGTATGCACAGAAGCCCGTTCACTACTGCATACTTCCCTCTAGTGATGGGCATAATAACTCTTTTCACTGTGCCACCACATACATAAGCTCTGACTCTTTCCAATGAGTCAACAGTCATGCAAAGAGTCTTGGTTAATATCATATTCAATAAAAGTCTTAGTTTTTAAAAATTCAGTGTTTTCTTTTATTTTTTACTCCCGATTCGAAGTTGGTGACCCCCAATGCCATTTAGTTCGAGCCAGCCAGATCGGACCACTATTTCCCACGAAAACGGGTTCGCCAGTTTGAGGTGGGCGACCTTTTTTTTGTTTTTCTCTTTTTTGACCCCAGATTCTGAGTCAGCGACCCCCCAATGCCCTTTAGTCCGAGCCCGCCCGATCGGACCACTATTTCCCACGAAAACGGGGCTGCCAGTTTGGGATGGGAGTCCCTCCAATAAGAAATGTGTCCGCGCTTTCAATAGCAACATACCTCTTGAGGACCCAAAGTTGAATAATCGCGGACATGCCCTTACCACAGGTAACAAACAAAGTCGGGCCACTCCAAACTCGATTTCCAGATCCAACATTACCTACGGAGCTTCCTTTAAAAATAAATAACTGGCGCAACAGTCCAATTTGAACCACGGCCTCGAGATGAGTTAGCATCATCTCATTTTCTAGATCGTGACGGTTTTTTTGTGCAGAGGTATGTGATCAGCAACACGCTCAACCGAGTTATTTACCCCATAATGGGTACTCATTTAACAGCTGAGTGGGCTCATAGTCTGACACGTAAGTCCCCGGAATCGAACCGGGGCCCAGTGCGTTGAAGGCGAACGTGCTAACCGTTGCGCCATCCGGACTACACGGAGCTTCCTTTAGATTGCTAAATATTTTCCTTGAGACAGTTCAAAATAAAAACATTAATATTTTTGGTAAACCTAGTATTTACCAAAAACATTAAAACATTTAGTTCTAGCATATAAATCAGCCGCAATACCTTTCAATTCCCTTGAATTCAGCGCTTTACACAAGTACTCGTAACGTTCCATGAAAAAAATTAACAAAAGCTTTTCACATTGAATGCATCCGTTTTTATAAACCATTCCATTCTTGTTCCATTCATATGCATCCTGGAAGCCGTAGGTACTACTTCAGACTCACTCGCAGTCATTGCCAGTCTCTAAACTAAAATACCGTATTCAAACGAAACAGGACCTATGGCTTGGACCAGAATAAACGGTACATCATTTAGTAAACAACTGCAATTCACAGATTTTACAGAAGAATCGCCCTTCATAGTGGAATGATTAATGGCTCGCCCAACGCTCGTTCGAATGAAAGGAAAAACTAGGAAATCATTAAAATAAAAACACAGTCCCGACTAAAAAGGAAAGTCGTCTCTTCATAAAATACGTCGACGATCCTCCGGTCGTTTATTCCACTCTCAGCTTTTTTTGCCCGTTGCATATCCTTTCAATTTTCCCCAGCAAGCGGATGATCCTGAATTGAGCTCGTTTTTCCAATAATTTTTCCTTGTCATGACCGCAAGATGTACATACACACATAGAGTGTACTCATAGTGGAAGTGGAAAAATAATAGGGTCGAAAAAAAAATCCTGATCTTATGGATGACTGATGAATGCACTTTACCATCTCATATATTTGTTTATGTATTTAATCGTCCTTTCGACATTTTCTGGTTTGGAAGATGAAAGTCTATAATTCAGAACTCATTTCTCCCCACGGATTGTGAGCGAAATTTCAACTGAATTGGCGCTCAAGGAGGAACTCTAGTCAATTTGTACCCGTACCATAGCGAAAGATACAATTTTTCCTTGTGTAGTCATTTTCCAAGGCGGGGCGGTGTGGAAGTAATATTTCACATTTATCTGAAAATTCCTTTCTGCAATCGTACATTTATTCGGAATATTCCCAAAACGATTTTGAATAGTCGCGTACTGTTGTCATACCGGAAAAATTTTCATTATTTTTACTTACCGACGACAACAAGTGCACTGGTTACCACCGACGTATGAAATGAGGGTGCATCAGCAGTTACTTCGCAAGTGAAATTTCCTGAAAGATTAAATCCAACGTTTCGTACCGTCACTTGTGTTGCATTCGACGTAGGAAGCTGCAAAATATAGAAATGAAGAAAAAAGTTGGTAAGTAGAAGTTTTTGACACGTGGGTAAAGAGATTTTTCTTAAGTGCATTTTAACATTTAGAGTTGTGAGAAATCAATTGAGAGATTTCTCAGAACTGCTTCTGCCAATGATCATACTTTTAAATGTGGAGAAAGTCATCTGCAGCAGATTGAAGAATACAAACTGAACATAGCCTCATTCCAGCAAACTAATTGGCTTGGAAACGAGATCGAGGGAAAGCAACTGCACACAATTTTAAAAAGAAGAAAACCATTGACAAGTTACAAAGTCTGGAGACGCATTTACCGTGAAAAAACTCGGCATTCATTGAATTCAAACCAATCAAAGGGTGGCGCCATTAAAAATCGATTTTTCAATCTCTGACTTATCAATATGCTGTTGATTAGAGAGATTGCAAGAGTGCTGCTGAATACACAGAACTGACAAATAAGTCAGAAGTAAGTTGGAATTGCCGAATAAAATCGACGCCGAGGTGGCGATTTTGGTTCAAACATGGCATTATGAGGAACTCTATTGTTTTCATCAGTCCTCTAAACGTAACTCCAATTCAAGCTTTGCAACTGCAAAATTGCGAGTGTCATCAGGTGTTTTTACGCCTAGTTTAATCATTTCGTAGAAATATTTTCTTCTTTCAGGAATCGCCTGACCAAGTCTGACGAAATGACACTACAGGAAGCCCCAGCATCAAGTAGACCATTAACTTATACGGCCAAAAGGACAACAATAACGTATGGTCGAACATCGCCTCTAGGTCAATCCGACAGTATTGCCTCAGAGACTTGTCTTCTGAAGTTTACTACTTTCTTTCAAAATACACTATTAGTTTAGGCACCAGGGATTTTGAGATGGAAAGTTTTGCAGACCTCTTGATTTTTGCGTGCCCTTATGTATTTTGGGCTGGTGAACACGAATCTGAGGTTTGCTAACAAAAATTCGCTTGGGAAATGAAGATATGGAATAAAATAATGCACTTTTTTTTGGTGTTTGACCCATATTTCCAAAAGTACACACCCTACAGAAAAAGTCAAAATATTATTTAAAGCACACTACATTTTTTAAAGTTTGATACCAAATTCAGCTCTGTACGCCCAAAACGTACTGAGAAACAGCTCTTCAAACTTTGTTAGCAAGTCAGAAAAGTTCGCCGCGCGTATAGTATATCTTGCTAAACATTGTGAAAAGTGCGAATCCTATGTAGAAACTTATTTGAATCAAACTTGTAGATAATTTGATTATCTTTAATCTATCATAATATATAAACGACTTTCGTATGATATATGGTATAGTTCCGTATGAAATGATGAAAACGTGGAAGAAGGAAAAGTTTGCTTGCGGATATCAAATCAAACTTTAGGTATGATTTGTAATGCATTTCTTCTAGTGGTGAAAACGGTAAATTTATGAACGAGCAATCTTTCTCCTGATTGCATACTTTTTATTTTATGACTGTTGCGTTGTTTAAACGCAAAACAATACCCCCAATCCTTATTGAGAACGCAGATACAAATGGTCGTGGGGGGTGTGTGTTTCCACTACTAATGATATTATGATCCTTTCGGAGTCGGTTTTCAATTGCCCGTCTTTTTAACTAGTTTTTTTTCGGTTGGGTTGAGTTTGAAATTTTACAAAAAAAAAAAAAACGAAATGTGGGTAGTTTCTGCAAAACCCAATCATTTAGAAGTGTGCTATGTGCGAAGAATATACTGGAGAATATGCCAACGCATTGATAGTTCAAACTGCAGCTTCATTTATCGGTATTGTCACTGGTGATGTATTATTGTCTTATACAGAAATATTCACTGTCCAGTAATGACGGCCATAATGACTCTCTTCACTGTGCCAGCACATAAGCTCCGACTCTTTCCAATGAGCCGTTCAAAAATAGTCACGCAAAGAGTCTGAAACTTGGTTAATAACATATTCAATAAAAGTCGTAGTTTTTAAGAATTCAGTTTTTTCCTTTATTTTTTACCCCCGATTTGAAGTTGTTTAGTTTGTTTGAAGTTTATTTCGAGCCAGCCAGATCGGACCACTATTTCCCATGAACACGGGGCTGCCAGTCTGGGATGGGCGACCCCCACTTTTTTTCTCTTTTTTGGCCCCCAGATTCTAATTCACCGACCCCTCAATGTCCTTTAGTTCGAGCCAGCCCGATCGAAACACTATTTTCCATGAAAACGGGGCTGCCAGTCTGGGATGATCGACCCCAATTTTTCTTTTCTTTTTTGACCCCAGATTCTGAGTCAGCGGCCCCCTAATACCCTATAGTTCGAGCCAGCCCGATCGGACCACTACTTCCCATGAAAACATGGCTGCCAATCTGGGGCTCTTCTGACTCTTTTTGAACGATATGGACGATTCGATTTTGATTTTTGAACGAATCTTTTTGAACGATTCGATTTTGTATCGTTCATGTTGAACGAATCTTTTTGAACGATTCGATTTTGTATCGTTCTTTTTGAACGAATCTTTTTGAACGATTCGATTTTGTATCGTTCGTCTATTATGTTAAATTGTATGTATTACAGCAGCTGGAAATTTGAGTTTGCTTACACTGTAGCTGTAGTGAAAGTGGAAGCTATGGGTTTTTGTTTGGTTTCATCTAAAGTTGAGCTTGAGACGATGATACGTAATAGCCGCCATACATTATCCGATCCGTCGTCCGATCAATCGGCCGATGGATTGCCACAAAATATCTGCCGATCACCACTGCACACACACTGTACGATTTTCGTGCAATGCGATAACGAATGACAAGTCAAAATATAGGTTATGATTCACTCCCAATCCAACCTAGATTAATTTTTGTTAAATATTTGGATGTGTGTGGTATTTTTGAATACCACATATTTGATATTTCAATTGCAGTGCCATTTAAATGATTAGAATCCTTCAAATTTCATCATTTAATAGTTTGGTAATTTGACATTCACTTGCGATAATCACATACACTATCCAATCGATCGTCACCGACGGATCGCACGAAAATCGCACTAAAATATCGGCAGATTAAAATTGATCGGCCGATCGTTGCGATTTCCACATACACAGGCCGATCCGTCGGCCGATATCGAGATCGGGAGACGGATCGGCAGATCGATCGGTGTGTGTATGGCACGTTTAAGACGAATACTTTTGTTTTAGAATTTTGGGATTGTTTTCTGTATTTGGAAAAACTTGGATGTGCGGTGCAACGCAAGTAAATGATTTTTGATATGCTTGCTGGTTTGTTTGTTTGTTTGCAGCATGGTTTGTTGTGTATATATTTAGAAGTATACACAATGT
This sequence comes from Chloromyia formosa, assembly GCA_964017055.1. Lineage (NCBI taxonomy): Eukaryota > Metazoa > Arthropoda > Insecta > Diptera > Stratiomyidae > Chloromyia > Chloromyia formosa. The sequence continues at coordinate 20,118,786 of OZ024813.1, forward strand.
GTGCATTGCATACTGCATAGAGATGATTATGAATGAATTTAGATGGGATTGCTTTGGTAGATAGATAATGGTGGTTTTGTTTTAGATAGATAATGGGATGGGATGTGAGTGAATGAATGTAATGTTCATTATATGTAATGACAAATGAGCGTGGATTGGTTATGCGTTGGGTAGTATTTATGCGATGGGCTAGTTTGGGAATTAATTTTCCAGTGTGCCATTCTTAAATGGAACGACTCGGAGGCTATTTCGTTGTACTGAATCTTTAGCTCATTCTGTTGACGCGTTCAAAATGAACGGCTTGTTACTGTGCTACACATCACTACTGTCCAGCTTGTATTAAGTTTTTTATTATGCGTTAATGTCTGTCAAACAACGTTTCGATTATACACGGCATCATCAGTTTTCTGTAACATTTAGTAATAAAAATCATTTAATTCTTAATTAATTTACATTATGGGTTTATAACTTACATGTATTGAATTTTGATAGGCTTAAATTTGAGTCTTATTATGACACTATTGTAAACTATTCTTCTTCTTATTTGTAAATCTAAAGTAACTTTCTAATAAAAATCTTGTCACCAATAAGTATGGTGACCATTTGTCGTTCAGTTTTTGTGTTCAAAGTATTCTGGTAATATTCACAGGGCTTCGATCTGCTATTGGGGCTGGGTAAGTCGATTGGCGAGTTCCGCCTCATTGCCCAGAACAGAGTGCGATGGAGTTGTTGTTGCGCTATACACCCCACTAGGGATGCAGGCAAAACAGCATGTTTTTAGCATAACTTATGACTCTATTTGGATATTTTTGCACTCCCTCTCTCTGGATAAATTTTTGGTCCACAAATTTATCCAGAGAGAGGGGGTGTTATTTTTTGACCCCATAAAATACTCATAAATACACGTATTAGTGTCACCCCACACTGTCGAACTCGAACATGAACCTAGTGCAAGTGGACCGGTTTTCTTCACGCCTATGTGAAGTGTGTGTGTGTGTCAGAGGACATTTGTATCAGGATAGTGTTCGAGTTCGAGCGCGACAGTGTGTGGTAACACTTAGTGTAGTTTAAAGTACTTTTTTCGTTTATCATTTTAGATGTGACTGAAATTTATCTAAAAGGACGGACCCTATGCAACAATTTTTGGAGTGAACCTCACACCGAACTTTTTACTGTAGGTAATCTCTACTACTGCCCATTTCCCTAAGGGCTGCAATCGATATGTTCGGAGCTTCTTTTTTTCGGTCACTCACTTTTATTTTTAAAATTACTCCGAACCTAGGACGTATCTACGCCGAACACCTAAATCTTCGAAATCCTCAGAAGCCCGAATACTAAATTTTGTTATTAGTATTTAATAATTTGGTAAGCTACATCATTTTCGACTTTTGTTTTTTTTTTTATTAAATCCTTCGTTTCATGAATACTGAGCAATTCCTTTCCAACAGAGGATGCTGAAAAGTAAAAAGTTACCACTTCTCGGGAAGACTTTCCAAAAGCACATTATGCCCAAAATCAATAAATTAAAGCTGCCCAATTCAAACAAATCGGATACTTAGAATTGAAAATTTTCCACAAAAAGCCCACAGATAATGTTGAATAACCACTTCTCAAATGTCGAATCAAGTTTTGTCTTACGACCAAAACAAAGTGAAATCTGTCAAAGTTGTCTTTTTTTCAAAATTGTTTGCGCTATTTCAATTATTTCCCAATATTAAATTTTTCTCGACCTTCATCAAACTGTTTTTTTCTACTTCGTCCTGTTTATTATTACCTTTCCAATAAGAAGAAAAAAAAAACACACACACAAACATGTTTGCTGTAATACCACCGTAAAACATACATCCCTATGTAAAGACGGAATTCTTCGCGGAACAGGCCCAAGGTTTCGATCCTAATAATCAACAAAAGAAAAGATATGCGGAAGAAATTGAGAAAGAAAGCAGGAAAAGGAAATTAGAAGAAAAAAAAAGAGAAATAAAGAAATGAAATTCGAGGCCGAAATTCGGGTGGGCTGCGAAGCGTAAATTGCAAAAGGGAACTTGTCGGTTTGCCCATTTCGCAAACCTAATTACCCTGTAAAAGAAACCTTAAAGCAAATCATTAATCACCACCGGAATGAACTGCCGCCACTATCAACACCACCAAGCCTCATATCAGTCCTAATTTCAGCGGAACAATTCAAATTTCGACGTCTTGCCACGTCATCATATACTTCAGAATTCTACGAAGTAGCAAAAGAGCCAAGGTCTACGCACCACCGATGGATAAATCGACCCCATTCTGACCGCTCGGAAACCATTCCATCTTTTTCTGTTTACACAACGAGTCCTTGGAGAGTCGTGCTGGAATGGAGACGAGGTTTTATTTGTTCTTCTCGGTGTGAGCCAACAGAAAACAGACTAAAGTGTTGGCTTGATCAAGACGGACACTTTTGTTGTCCTTCCAGTCCATAAATGTGGGTTAAATGGAGAGATGTAATCAGTAAATAAAGTGATATCACCGTAAATTTTGAGAGTTAGTTATATGTATTTTGGGCGCTAAAATTATATCTATGTTGCTGCAAAATGAAATAGTTTGAGGCAAATTAAAATTTGTAATAAAAGTCAAGCTGATAAGCCACAAGACCAGTAATGCCCAGACTTAAATCGGAAATTGCGAGAAGGGAAGAAGATATCTAGTGCTTAAATTTAATAAACCTTCAAGTGTCATTATTTGAAGAACTTGAAATTACATCTTCAAAGGAAATTTTTTGTTTATCGACCGTCACAACAGTATTTAAAAGACGCAAAAAACCGACTAATTTTAATAGTCATCTTAACTGCGACTATCAGCTTAAAATCCATCAGCAGTCACTCAAAAACCACGTCCTCATTAAACAACATCCTGTTGTTGTCCTTTCAATTTTTCTTGTCAAATTATTGTGTTTACCATAAAAAGAAGATCAACGCCTTAAAGCAAGTCATTCGTTCCATTCTTCTGATTCCCTTAAGGCACTGTAAAACAACCCTGCAACTACATCCTTGTTTCTCGAGGAGTCCAACGAAACACTTGGCATAGTGTCGTTATGAAAGACAGGGTCAAAGCAAAACTCCTCTCTGTGCGAGTAGATTGCATTAACTTTGTGGGTGTAATGAAGTTTTCTTGCAACATAGCGCAAATGCAAAGATACAAGTATTAAGGGGCGCAAAAATAAGGAGGCTACAAGGCAAATAATCATCGCGTCCTTCGTTTCTGGGCTAAATAAATGCAAATTTTTTTATTTACTTTGATGGTAATGAAAATATTCGCACAATTAAGAGTTGACACTTGAACCCTAGTCGCCGCGAGACACCTCCCTAGTTATTTCGTTCGTTTCTTTTATCATTTTTTCCGGGGAATTCAATTAGAGCTCTGCTTTTTTTGGTGTGGTTGGATCAAGAGAATGGGGATAAGATGTCAAGATGTTAGAAACGTGACAGTTATTTTGTTGAAGTTGATAATATCCAAGTAAGTTGACATGTTGAGGACAAGACAGGGAAGCAAGTAGGTCAATCATATTAATAAATTGAGTTGGTTTTTTGGGTTTGTGAATCACTGAGCCGGATTGAACAAATGCATATTTAAATGGATTAAAAATAATATAAAACGAGACCGAGTCCCTAGTCCCAAGCGTATATACGAGTACTATAGAACTATACCGACCTAGTGCTGATACCAAAACTACACATTTGTAACGACCAGATAGGGGAGGTAGACCTTGATCTGCTCGGGTCTTAAAATCAACTAACTTACCCACACCACAAACAGTTGACTAAATTTGCAAGTCACTATCTGCATTCTATGTAAGTTATCGTACTTTTGAGATAACATTTGTAGGGGAGGTAGGCGTTTCTTCAGTCAGACCATGCCTTTCATAAATACTTACCAACTAGATTACAATGCAGATATTTGGTCAAAATTTCAAGTCGGTATCTCCATTCTATCTCAAGTTATCGCATGTTTAAGGTATCATTTGTAGGGTAGGTAGAAGTTCTCTGATCGCATCTCGCACATTTTCAATACCAACTAACTAGATCCTACTACCAACATTTGACCAAATTCTCAACTCGCTAGCTTGGTTGCATTGGAAGTTACCTTCATCATCTTCGTCGCGCAACAGCCCGACGTCGGCCCCAATGATCTCCGCCAAGGGATCGCGTCTTCCAATTTCGGACAGCCAGAAGTTGTTCGGCGTTCTTATCTACTGAGTTTTTTCAATGAGCTCTCGGTCTTCCTCCCAGCCTTGCTCCGATGACACGTTTTGCAATGAATATTTTCTTAGGCACGCGGTCATCGTCCATTCGTTGTATATGTCCTGCCCATTATAGACGTTGTAGTTTGACGATTCTCGAAACTTGTGGCTCATTGTATGCGCCATCCACTTCAGTCGCAAACTGCTCCGAAAATTTGCCGAAGGACCTTTCGTTCAAATGTGTTTATCATGTATTCAGAGGCTTGAGAAAGTGTCCAGGTTTCGCAAGCTTCGATTTCATTATTGGGAGGACCGAGAAGAAAGTCTTATTTGCTAGCTGTATTATTCGCTTTATTTCATCAGTTTCATTGGCGTCATCTGACAGGTTACAACACAGACAAATGAAGTCTTCTATGAATTCGATGCTGAGGTCCACGACGTTGATGTTTGGTTGTGCTGGCGTCCTTGTTTTTGACTGCAACACTACTTTTGTTTCGTCTTGGTTAGTGCGTGGTCCAACTTCTTTTGCAGGCGTGTCAAGATTATTTAGAAGCCCTTCTGCGTGGGGCAGGTTTCGGGACATGATGCTGATGTCGTCAGCGAATGCTGCGTCGGCTTTAAAGGCAGTGTGTACTGGGGTCCGCATTCATTACCCGGATGGCATGTTCAAGTAACAGGCTAAAGAGAGTCGGAGCCAGTCCATTGCCTTGCTTCAGTTCAGTACGTGTTCCAAAGAGATCAGTTAGCCTGTTTTTGATCCTGACCTGTGAGATGGAGTTGGTCATCGTCATCTCCGTTAATCGTACTAATTTTACTGGTATACCAAATTACAGCATGTTAGTTGCCTTGACCCCTCATGGGGGCGTCAACATCTCCAACATTTCTATGCCTTGTTGGCGTTTCGAAAGCATATCTACTTTTCGGAAATGCAGTTGCTAGTATGCACCTCCTATCCGCGCCGTCTTTATACCGACAACCTCGAAGCACTGTGAGAGTTCTATTAGTATTCACAGGCATTTTTTGTTCACACCGAGATTTGAACTCTAGATTAGTATCTTAAAGCGGTGACCGAACGACCACGGCCACCAAATTACAGCATGGTGTTGTACAGTACTCCACGATCGATACTGTCGATTGCTTGCTTAAAATCAACAAAGATTTGGTACACGTCAACGTTGTATTCCCAGCACTTTTCCTGGATCTGCTTGACTATGAAAAGCGGATCAGTTGTAGATCGGCCCGATTTGAAACCACCTGATATTTGCCAATGATTCGTTCAGCATAAGGCTTAATTCTATTTTGCAGAATTTTCGTCAGTTTTCTGTAGGACGTACAAGCTAGAGAGAAGCCTCTGTAATTTCCGGACCGCAATTGATCTCCCTTTCAGTGGATGGCACAGATTATCCTCCTGCACCTATCTTCTGGGGTCACCTCATCCTCCCGGATTCACAGAAGTAGTTGATGTATTGCATTTAATAGACTGCTGGAATCTCGTCAGCAGCCGACGCTTTATTCGGTTTGAGTGACAGCAAGGCGAGATAAACTTCCTTCACTGTCGGGGGTTTTAAATTGGGGCCATGATTAATCATATTGTCAACGATAGCGGCTTCTTGTATGGGGACATAGTATGCATGATTAAGAAGCTCTTCGAAATAGGACGCCCATCGGTTGTCGTTACTATCGGTGTCGCCGATGAAGTTTCCATCCTTGTTCTTACAGAGGCTAGTCCTGGGTTGATAGCCATTCCTAAACATGTTTACTAGTCTGTACGCTTGTCTGGTGTTGCTAAAAGCGAGGTTATCGTTAATGTTCAGCAACGGCTCGTCAAAGAATTTTCGTTTCTTACGTCTAATTAAAATATTTGATATTCGCCGTAGCTCGTTACATTTTTTTCTCTTAGCTATAGTTGAACGTTGGATACATTGTCTGTAAGCTTCGTTCTTTACTACTCAATTGCCCTAACCCCTTGTGGGGTATAGCGCGTCAACTGTTCCATGTGGCCCAGTTGACGTTTCGTTGGCATAAATTGGTTTCAGAGAATGCAGTTGCCAGCATGCACCTCCTGCACATCCATGGCCACGAACGTTGTCGTGGAGGGGATTCGAACCCGAAACGCCGGTAGTCAAACATGAGACTGATGCCTCAGCACACTGCGCTACCGGTCGCCCCATCATGTGATTTTTGGCATTCTTCTTCGAACTAATCATCTCGCGCTCGCCGGGCTTTTTGTCTCAAAACCTTCTCTGCGGCCTCTTTGATAGAACTTTTTAGTTATTCCCAAAACTCGTGTACATCTATGTCGCCGGTGTTGTGTAGTACAGGCTGCAGTTTTTCTTCAAGCGCGGCTACATTTGTCTGCGCCGTAGCATCGTTCAAGATGCAGTCAAACTCAAAGATTTTCGGAGGGTTGATTCTTGATTGGTGCACTGAAGAGATCCTACACCGATAGGTTGTTTTACCAAGTGATGGTCAGAATGCCAATTTGTTTTTCGGCATGATCATATATCCATCACGCTGGAAGCCCATCTCTTGCATATGAGGACGTGGTCCATCTGGTTGACGGTGTGTGTATCCGGAGATTTCCAGGTTTATTTTTGAATGCGTCAGTGCTAAAAGCATGTTGAACTGACGACAAGATTCCTCCTGCATGCGAAGTCGATTAGTCATTGATCGCTGTCCTTGCATTTCTCCTGAAGGCTGTGTCCTCCAGTGGTTCCCTGATGCCAACTTTCTTTCCCAACTTTCGCATTGAAATCTCCCTGCAGTTTTTTGACGTCGTTTGTTGAAACTAAGTCAAACAATGTCTCCTGGCAGTCGTAAAACTCGTCTTTCACGGCTTCTTCCTTCATTTGAGAGGGGGCGTGCACGTTGATGAGCCAGACATTGAAAAATAAAGTCTTAATGCGAATCGCACACAATCTTTCATTGATGGGTTTAAAGTCAATAACGTGCGGTTTGGGGTGCTTGTTCAAAAGTTTTAAAGTTTATTTTTTTTTTCATTTAAGTCATTAAAAAGGCTTAAGCGAGAAACTCTATAAAATTTCATATTTTTGGATGGATATTTTTATCTACTGCACGGATCAAAGCAAATTATAGCCTGTGCACACCTTTGGACACAGTCAATCCGTGAGAAAGGAAAGCAGACCTCGATACGCTCCCTACGAGGCTGTTTGAAAAATAGCGATTTTCAAACTGTCATATCTCGGGTGTATTTCCTCGTATCAAAATCAAATTTGCAACACTTCATAAGACCAGAGACATGACCATACCAAATTTGAGCCCCAACAATCACCCGGGGCCGGAGCTACAGAGGTCCGAAAACCCTTACGTGTTGTGTCGCGTAAATATAGTCTTGGTTACTTTACCAATTTTTTTTTTTCATTTTCTCATTTTTCTTTAGGGGGCGGGACGCTCCAGCATCCCTAGATATTAAAACTTTTTCTGAATTTGACATCAAACTACGAGTATTATTCAAGCATTCATAACAAATGGAGTTCACTATAAAATGAAGATGATTCCTCGTTTGACAATGAATGAAAATACAACTTTTTCATCTTGCCATTTTGGCATAGAAAATGCACTTTTTTCCGTCCGATTTGTGGGGGGACTGTCAACTGTCATACCTATTATATTTTAAGAACGTGTAATCAACCTAGTTTTCGGTATCAAACGGATTAAATGGTATCGTTTGGAAGGGAAACGATGTATTTCGAGCTACTAAGCAAAATAATTACCGGGCGTAGCATATTTTCGATGGCTGCGGTCTGTCATACCCCACCTTGTACACGAAGGGGTAACATTAATATTTTTGGAGCGATATTCAATAAAATTTGTATGACCCTGAATATGCGCTATTAAGATTGGCATATGATTTCAATTATACATATGAGCATGTACTTACATCCACTTTAATTCCTGTAAAGGGAAATGTTTTCGCTGACGGTTTTTCAAACGGTGAATATCGATAAAATTCCAAGTTTCCGCGATACCATTTCACCGAATACAATGGATCGCCACTTAAGTCATATCTGCAATGTAGAGTTGCACTTTCACCGCGTTTTATCCATCCCGGCTCTATTGTCAGTGATAAATTATGAAATTTTCGTGGACCATCTGTAACGAAAGAAAGGAAATAATCACATAAGAATGTGCGTACATATAAAACAGAAATCAAATCATAAATCTTTTTTCGGAGCAAGTTCATATGACTTATTCATCGTTTTGTCATTTAGCGAAAAACATCTATTTAGGGGAAATTATGATGATTAATGAAGAGAATGAATCAAATTAAGGTCTTGTTTTCAGATGGAAATCAAATGTAGAACGAATTTTTTTAAGACGGGAAAGAGAACATCGTAAATTTGAATGCACTTTAGAGCGTCGCCAAAGAAGTGCCATTCTGGGGTAGGCAGCTCCAAAATTAAAGGTAAGCGATAAGGGGTGCGAATTAGAAAAAAGAAATACCACACACATACCCACTTTCCGGTTTGTGGTACCCATATATTTCCCATTTGGGTAATAGGTAGGATAGGTGTATATCCTACTCATATCTTAAGAGGCAAGCTGCCACTACTACCACTATAGATTAACCCATAAAAATGCAGCACTGCACAAATCATCTGCAAAATCGCAACACGACTGCACGCGCCATCCTAATATACATGCTGTCCATACAAATTGTTGCTGATTTTTCCTCTGAAAACTGAAAACGTCACGTATCACAGTTTAAGTTTTCTGGGCACAAAAAGTTACCTAGAATTACTTCCCATTCTGTCATTCCAGATGCCACAATTTTTTGGGGAAAAGAAATGTGGAGACTTGACAGACCTCTTATTCTCTTATTTCTGCACTACATAGAACCGATGGCGAAAATGCTAGCCTTGGTATTAATACCGTAACAGGATCCGTCGCTGGCTCCCCAACTAATAGTAATATTTTTCTCATTTAATACCAAGTTTCAATTGGTCCTGGCAATATACAAACTATATATTTTCTCTGTGAAAACCGCTTTATGAAAGCCGAGTCTGTTGAACAAATTTTAATTACTCCAATGGAAAAACCATTGAAACTATGACCAAAGCGAACCTTTTTGTGTGGCTTTGTGTGCTCGCGTTTATTCATCCCTTGAAGGCATATTTATTTTCGCTTATTGAAAACGCTCTACCTATATAATTGTCCTACCTCGTTTTAAGTTTTCGCAATCTCCAATGCCATAGACAAGGCTTTCTATGGATGCGAATGTTGCAAACCGGGGTCTTTCAATGTAGATGTAAACTGTCATTTCACTAGAGTATTCAGTTTCCAGTCGTAACCTATTCACTGCAACGTATACGGGTACACCACAGAGATGAGAGATAGGGGTGGAAAACGGCTCGAAATCATTGGAAAAACGAATAATATTACGACTTTCATGCAGGATTCAAGTATCATACCTACAACCGCCTGTTACTACACGTATATACGTATAAACGTACACCAGGAGGTATAATGGTGGCTCCAGTGCCAGCCACCACCACAGTGCGCACATACTGAGTGATTTTTTTATATCATTGGGGCTGCCACGTTAAATAACTTTGCGACACCAAAACTGAATTTATCATACAGCTCCTAACTTTGCTGGGATCGCCCCAACGAACGTTGAGCAACAGAGGGTTATGGTGACAGTGTGTAATGTATGAAGTCATTAAACTTCATCAATGAGTATTTCCCAGAATAATATATAGTTCCCATGTGGATTAGGGAATACATATATCGCTTTTACGGTGGGGTAAATGACTGCGTATTACTCTGAAATCGGCAACAACCAAGGCTCTGTAATAAATTAAGATATCTGATGGATTGCTAACAATGTGGTCAACCACTGCTATCTTTACTAACAGGCCGGACTGTCAAAGCAATGACGTCATGACAAGCAGTGAACCATATGTAAACAAAAGAGAAGAATGCTGCTAAAACTAAGTACTTCAGTTTGGGCCCAGGAAGACAGAGCGAAATCTGTTTATCGGGACAGGCGGTCGAGAAAGTTGACAGTTTTTGCTACCACGGAGGCGTAGTTACAGCAGATGGCGGAGCAGATGCCGATGTACAGTCCCACATTAATAAGGCTCGGGCAGCTTTTTTCAGTTTGACTCCCCTCTGGCAAAACAACAACATTTCCAGACGCACCAAGCTGAGGCTCTTCGAAACCAACGTAGAATCGGTGCTTCTATAAGTCTGTTCCAAGTAGAACAGACTTATAGGTGACCAACAAGATAACAACTAGATTACAAACTTTCGTGAACCAGTGTCTATAGCGCATCCCACACATACGATGGCCGGAAGTCATTTCAAACATCCTTACAATTACTGGTGAGGACAGGATAGACACTTCGATTAAAAGGCAAAAGTGGCAATGGATAGATCACACTTTTCGAAAAGCGCCGAATAACATTGCTCATCAGGCCCTCGTGTCAAGTTGCCGTGTTGGACGACCTCGTAACACCTGGAGAAGATCAGTTGAGAGAGGGTACCTCATTAGGCAAGTCGTGGAGTGAGCTGAAAGCGATGGCGGCTAACAGGATGAGGTGGAAAGTCGATGTGGTTAATGCCCAACAAAGTTATCCGCAAGGAACCAGAGACAGAGAGAGAGAGAGAGAGACGTCACTTTAGGGGTGAGTAAGGGATGGTGGACACCAGCACCCCAAAAATTCTCTCTTTAGGTCCTTTAAAGAGTGCTATACAAATTTACGAAAATTTTGGAAATTCCGATGAGTTTGGCGGTTTCAAAGCGAGTGTGGTGTACTTTTTCCAAATTTTCATATTTGTGACGTCACTTAAGGGATGAGTGGGGGATGGAGGACAACAGCACCCACCCAGAGTTCTGAGCTTGCCTTTAGGTCTTTTAAAGAGTGTTTTAGAAATTTAAGACGATTTTGGAAATTCCGGTGAGTTTGGCGGTATCAAAGCGAGGAGGGGTTATTTTTTTTTTAATTTTCATAATTTTGACGCCACTTGTGGAGGATGAAGGACACGAGCACCCCAGAGCTCTGGGCTTTTCTGGTAGTCCTTTAAGGAGTCCTGTAGAAATTTGCGAAGATTTTGAAAATACCGTTGAGTTCGATAATGCATGTTATTGTTACATGTTATTTTTGGAGATTCTCATCCCTATGAAGTCACTCACCCCTTAGAGTGGGGGGTGTTGGTTACCATAACCTAAGAATTCTTGACTTGCGAGAGGTTTTTTCATTTAGAAAACCGATTGAAACTTGATTTGGTGAATGGGAACTAACCTGCGTTGGTTAAAGTACATATCGCCAGGATGCAACCCCTAAAATTTTATTTTTATTTTTATAAAATTTTTATTTTTGCAGAATTTTTCCTAAGTGTAGTCAGGAACCCTAGAACTCTTTATTATCCATCGATTTTAGGTATTATAAAATAACTATTTTTGCACGATTAAAATTTTTGCATGAATTTGACACAACAAAATTTAATTATTAAAAAAAGGCATTAAAACCCTTGAACTAACGCCGCACCCCCTCGAGAACTCTAGAGCTATTGCTATTAGCAGGGAGCTCTTAAGAAATTCCAAATTTTGCAAACTTGGGGTGTTAACTTCCGAGAGGTCCGTGAAGGTCGCGCCGTGTCATCTGGCGAAGAAAAAGTCCCCTCAACGAGCTAAGCAGCGGCCTATGCAATGCTGTAGCTCAGTTCGAGAGACATGGGCGGGGTTTTTACCGCTCGTTGCCAGTGTCATTTAGGTATTAATAAAAATTCATAGGCCTAGGGAAGGCAACACGAACATGTGGGGCAAAAATGGGGAATAATAAAAAATTGTGGCGATAAGGATGGAATGGTTAGAGGGCGGCATAGATGCCCTCACGCTCGCATCGGGGTCCGGGTGTAATAGGACTTGGCCTCTGGTTACGTACCACCGGCAGATCACTACTCATCAGGTGCTGCCTTTGTTCTGCTGGCAGAAGCAGCACTACCAGAATATGGCTCACTACCGGTGGTTCATTACAGGTGTGCGAAGGAAAGCGAAAAAAGCCAACGGAAACCAAACGAAAACCAAACGAAAACCAAACGAAAACGAAATTGAACATTGAATTCCAATCGAAATCGGATTCAGCCGAAATTGTCCATTAATGGCTAAATTTCAAATAGTAATTTCATGGTGTTCATTTGCAGATACGAATTTTGATAAATACATTCAAATAGCAATTAGTTCTCCAGAATGATTTCCATGCAATCGGATTTGTTGAATTCGGTGTGCTGACTAATTGTTGATTCTAATTCCAATTCACATTCTATAAAAATGATATGTTATATCATTTTTATAGAAATTTTTAAGCCTGTGGGAAAAAACAATAAAAAACATTGCATTTCATACATCAAATTAATCCTCGCTGACAACAATCCCTCTTAGTAGTAGCATCCAGCTCTCGTCACAAACTTTGTTGGCTCATATAATATCCATACGAGTTCCACATGTGTGTTCAAAAGAAATCACAAAGGACACTTGGTCTCCACCAAAATTGAAACTCATCTCAATAGTGGTGGCAGCCTTGTCATACCATTCAATGAGAACTTCAAGCGCTTTCCAATATAGTGAAGTGATTCGGTAAATTCAGCAGCACCCATGCTCGAAGCTCTTCTGTGCAGAGAGTTCCTTTAATTCTGTGAATAGACTTTTCAATCTTCTGCCGAACAGTGGGAGAGATTCGGGTAGAAAATGAAAAAGGCATAAAAACTGGAACTCATAAAATATCTGACGAGGATATTGCATGGGCCGCAAGCATGGATGCCATGTGTTTTACTTTGGGTTTATAATATTCTTTTTTTTAGATTAATTTAGAAGGCGCCTGAAATCATTTTCAAATATTTAACCCAAAATTGATGCATTCCAAACTCGACCGCTTGGGGGCGAATACTTGGGGACGACCGGTATGTCAATGCGTCAGAGGAGTCGGTCTCATGTCTGACTACGGCCGTTACCGGTACAAGTCCCCCCCCCCCCCCCCTACACGGCGTTCGTGGACATGGCTGCTTGTGTTATGTTCCCCCTCTGTTACAGGACGTAATAATAAGCCACATTTCCCGACTTGTCGCAGGTAGGCGGCTAAATGGGAGCAGTAGGTACATGCTGGCAACATGCCACATCCAAAACTGGTTTATGCCAACGAAACGTCTACGTCAACGCTAAGCCGTATGGAATAGTTGATGCGCTGCGCCCCACTAGAGGTTAAAGCAAACGAGTAAACTCGAATGCTGTCCAGGAGAATTTGTTGGGAGGGCAGAATTTTGTTGGAAGGTCTTAACAATTCGAAGGACATGTTGCAACAACCACAATGATTATTTGCCTATTTTTCGATCCGTTTTCCAAAATGTAAGCTTCAGTTACGCATGCTATTTTCGCAATAATGACGACACCTAAACGAATCGTGCTAACAATCAAATGCCAGAATTATTGTTTACTGATATGCGTAGATTCTTGTTCGTTAGCTTATTTGATGCTGGCTCGTTTGTTGTCCATTTGCACCAGCAGCAGCTCCTGGATACAAATTCACCTCCGATCTCCGACCTACGTACTTATTTGCCGCATTCATCTTTCGCTGGATATTTGCCTATGTGGACCAGATCCCGAACAGATTTCATTCCAGCGACCGGGCAATGGAAAATACGACTATAGTAGCGCCTCAATACTGGAATGGGTGGCTGTTTGTTAACTGGAGCAGAACAATTTCAGCCCGAGTCCCCGCTGGCCAGCGCAAGGAACACGGCCTCATCTCATGGATTCAAACATAAATAAAATTCAGCACTAGCATCTTACTTGTTACTGTACTCGTACACACATGGTAGAATGCAACGACTATTGCTGCACTCCAGGGATACGTGCAAGGAATGTTTGCAACTATTTGCTAATTAGCAGTAGTTCAAGCTGCACAAGGGATCAAGGACATAGAACAGGATAGTGAGGCCGTAGCTTATGTTACACAAGGTGGAGTCAACTCGCTGGTGTGTGGAAAATGCATATTTGGATAATAATTCTCCATATGCGGAACGTTTAAATCACACGCTGCGTTTATTTATTTGCATGAATAATGCTGTAAATATAATTATTTTAGCAGGGCTGTGATGTACGGGTTTGAGCTTGTCAGGTTAACTCAAAAATGGCAGTCAATGTAAACAGAAGCTCACAGAAATATGTTAAATTTTACTTATAAAACCTGTAAACTTATGAAAGAAATTACACGTCGTCGTGGAGCAACAGAATCTCTTTTCACATGTATATGTTTTTAGGTAGAAGTCTGAGTGTAACGCGTAATGTAACGTAGATAGATAGATTGGAAAAAGGCCGTGAGCTGGCCCACTAGCATTGCGACCGGATGGTCTATTGTGCTGTAGCCCTATGTCTGTTTACAGGCCTAGGTATGCCGATCGAGCTTAGTCGTACTACTGAAGTTACTTAAATCTTTAATTGAGATTGGAGAAACTTCATCTGGTTCAAGAAACGAACTCCATTAAAATGTGCATATACAGTCCACTGTCCCGACTAAAGAGGAAGTAATCGCTGCAACTATTACACTAATACGAGGAAAAGCCGCCAGACTCGACGGTATCTCTTTCGAACTTTATCAAGCTGCGCCAAGCGTATTTGCCGAACTCACTTTTTGATAAAGCGTGGAATACAGAAACCTTTCCCCCTAAGGGGAAGGAAGGTTTGATCGTCAAACTTCCGAAGAAGGGTAGGGAAGGAGAAGGCTGTCGATAATGTGAACCGTGATTCTATTTAAGCGGCATTGCGCAGGAGAGGCATCCCTGAGAAGCTTGTGGCTATTATTAAGGTAACCTATGACAACGCGAAATGTCGCGTTCTGCATAAAGGTAAGGTGCCGGGGGACTTCGAGATCTGGAGTCGAGTTCGGCAGGGGTGCATCCTCTCAACGATCTAATTCCACATAGTGATCGGCGATGTGTTGCATGGAACCCTATCCGAACTAGACTGAGGAGTTCAATGGGCTTTGACATCTTATCTACAACATCTTTACTACGCTAACGACATATGCCTACTCTCCCATAAAATCATGGATCCACAATAGCGTTAGATCCTGAGATGGATGCAAGCAAGGTTGGGCTAAAGATTAATACCAACAAGATCAAGGTTCTTAGCCCGACATTGCGAAAAGGAAATCCTGCACCTATTGCCATCAATTTTAATGAGCAGCCTGTGGAGGAGGTGGACAGCTTCGTCTACCTGGGTAACATTGTTGCCGAAAATAGTGGTACGGAGCATCACATCGTCCGTTGTATCAACCAGGCTAAAAGCACGTACGCTATGCTGTCCAAAACCTGGCAGAGCAGTTATCTCAGCATCAAGACCAATCTGGGCCTGTTTCGCTCCATATGGGAGGAGTACACGGAAAGTTACCGTAAGAGTTACCACAAAGTCGCAAGTTTCCATCAATTCATGTCTTCGTCGAATTCTAAGAATTTTCTGGCCCGAAACAATACCTAATCAAAAGATAAGTAGGCGATGACAATCAACAAAATGATACGCAGGCGAAAATGGCAGTGGATAGGTAACACATTGCGGAAGAATGATAACTACAGTACATTGCTTTGGTTGGTTCAACTTGCTGTCCTTCCGCTACTGCGGGAAGACACAATTAGCGGTTTGTGCGCCGTTTTGTAATCACACGCCTCGTAGGAGGGGGCAAAACCTTGGTTATAAAAGTCTGTTCGTGATTGTTGTCGGAAAATGTTCTCAGAATCATCTTGTCGAATTAAGCAAACGTAGTATCTCCCTAATCGTCTTAGAGGAGATAGCGGATATGCTAGCGAAGAATAATTCGCCCTGTTCTTGGTGGCTCGCTTTAGCTAGAGCTGGACATGCACACATGAAGTTAATCAGGGTCTCCTTTACAGCTTCGTCATTGCAGCTCCGGTAGTCTGCATTATATGGAATACCCAGTCTGGCCGCGTGCTCTCCCACCGGCCAGTGGCCTGTTATAATGGCTCTGACCCGGGCTACGTCAGGCTTTGCTCAGGAGAGCGTCTGTCCTTCGTAAGTCATATGATGCCCATGTCGCATTAGACGTGACGCACGCCGACAGTGAGCTCCATTTGTTGCTAGCCCATTCCAAGTAGAGTCTATGAATCTCTCTTTTTACAACATTAAGCATGGATCAATACTGTATAGACCTCTTGAAGAGCCGAGCCTTGTCTCGCAAGTTCATCCGCTTTCTTGCTCCCCGTTATATTACTGTGCCCAGCAATCCAGACAAGAGAGAGCTCGGCCAGTCCGGCCAGTTCCATGCGGCATTGTCTTACTAATTTCGATGAGATTGACATTGAAGATGGAGCCTTGATCGCGGCTAAGCTGTTGGTGAAAATGACATTTGTGCTGACAGCAGTGCACTTTAGTGATCGACACGCCTTCCTTATTGCCAGTATTTCAGCTTCAAACACACTTGAGTGCTCTGGCAGGCGAAAGGATTTTGATAGGCCGAGATCTTCGGAGAAGATCCCCGCGCCAACCCCCCAATTGCCATCTTTGAGCCAGCAGTGAAGATTTTGCATTCGTACTTCCTGATCATTTTATCTGTAAGAGTATGGGACCACCCTTGTTGGGGAGCCAACTGTGAAGTGTCGCTCGAAGTCGTCTGCGTGGCTATATAATCTGTGGGAGCAAGTCCTGTACTTCCTTGGGTAGAGACTCCAGGATGCTGCTGTGTCCATACGGTCGGGGAGTTCAGCTCATTGACTTCTTAACTCTTACCGCGCTACATTCAGCTTTTAATACTATCTGTAAGTCTAGTTGGAGTAAATGTAAGATGATATTCAATACGTTCGCGGGACATGATTGTAAAGCACCTGGAACTCCGATGCACGCGGTTCTCTGGACTTTGTTCAGCAGATTAAGGTTAAGGTTTACCATGCTTTACATGCCATGAAATGGAACCCTATTTCAAACCAAGGCTGACCAAGAGGGGGTCCTCAAAGTCACATGGCCACGATCTATGGCGAAAAAGTGTAAAAGTACTGTGTAAGTGGCTTGGGGAGTTGCACACCATTGCCCAGAACAGAGTACGATGACGCGCAGGAGCAATGCCCACTAGGGGTTAAGGTAAAGTAGTAGATGCTCTGTTGGCTAATTGTGATTTGAATTTATGATATGTGTTGAGTTACCATCGGTGTTGATAGGCTTCACACTAGTTGGATCTTGGTGGACCGCAGCTTTAGGAACGGGGTCGCCTACGGCAGATGGAGAGCCTATCGCTCCATACAAGGTACTTTATCCACATTGGGAGCCTTGCGTTTATCATAAATTTAGGGTAACTTGCATGAAGTGGTCAACAACTTTCCCTTTGCACACCAGCAACCGCTCATCGAAGTGTAGCGTTGTCTACCGTGAAGACGAGATGTAAGGAGTACTTTTATTCTCCCCTATTTAAGACCCTCAGACTATCGGTTGGAAGTCGATATTGTGCTCCAGTGGACCCAAGACCCTTTCATTGGAGAGAATAGAGCTGTGGAGAAAATAGTCACGTATAACGTGTGGTCGACTGAAATCTCTGCTGGATGCTTCTTCCACCGGTAGATCGAAGGCAGTACCTGATGACTAATGATCTATGAGTGGTACGAAATAAGAGGCCGAAGGTCCCATTACACCCAGACCCCGATTCGAGCATGAGGGTACCTGCGCCGTTCGCCAGCGATTCCATCTTTATCGCCTCATTTTTTTTATTATTCCTGAGCTACAGTAAGGCCGCTGCTCGTTGAGGGCCTTTTTCTTCGCCAGATGGCACGGACCGACCTTCACGGTCATTATGTTACCTAAGGCTCCATCTCCACAGGCATCTCCGGATGCCCACCAAAACGTCCGTTACGGGCAGTTGGATTTGATTAATCAGAAGCATCTCCGCACACATTGACCTGTGACTGCGTTAGTAAAGACTAGCAAGAGCCAGTCTTCACGGGGAACACAGAACTCAAAATGAATGCCTATTGATCTTCGGGCCTGTTTTCGGTCGTGACGTCGGTAATAGCCTCCTGTACTAGAGTCATTTGCTCGATTCATTGTGGGGCAGCATCTGCTGAACAGATTCCCAGCTTTACAGCCGCCGCTACATGACTATGTAACGATTTCCCGGACTCTTCGCGAATCCTGGATTTCTTTGCCAAGTTAATCTTGTAGAAATCAAATCGACCCTGCTCCATCGGTGTGGCGGCTTAGGCCCTGAACATAAAGGGCCAGACCCACACGGCTGACTGTTTCAGCTACCATCGCCTGGATTTCTCTGAAAGCGATCCATCGGGATCAGAGTCCACAGAAAACGGATCAATTTGCAGTGGTGGTGGCATCGGATATACAAATCCGACTTTCTCGACCATATCAACTTTTTATTTAGAAAAAGGAAGCAAAAAATTAATTCTACTAATTTGATAATTGATAGCTAGGAGGAAATGTGTCGAAATACTCCAAAGGACATGTATACAGGTTTTTTTTTCTCATCCTCCTTAAGCTTTAAACTCGCTATCATTTCCACGTCTTATCATTCAATCAATACTTCAATTTTTCTATGTAAATTTTGGAATACTCCATCCCACATAAATTTCAACGAAACAGACATTCGATCTTTTCAAACTTCTCGGTCAATACAATTTTTAACAAGGAACTACTACGAAGGGTGACTTTTTCTGTCTAGTGAATAGACGAGAGAACTTTTATTATTACCATCATTATTTGCCGAACTCGAATCATTTTTAATCCAATTATTCTTTTCTCGATACATCTCTTGCTAAGTCCATTCTCAACGATGTACAATAATTGCATTATACTCCAACTTCCACGAACTCTACGGATATAGTAACCAACGTAATCCAAGAGAGTCAGCCCGGTTCGTGTAGTTCATTTGTAAAAAAATTACTAATCCCTAAAAATGACATGACAGCCAACATACTTTTCGTATTACCCACAAGGAAATAATTCAAGTCATTCCACGATCATTAATTGAAATATGACTTTGCAACAGCAGCAGCATCTGTCAGGCATGAAGACGGACGAAGTCTGTCCTGTAGAACTGAACGGAAGAAAAGCTGGCTCTTGTCCGTCGTGATATTCATTCGTCGCTCGCTTCATGGCCTCGTGTCCTCGTCCGTGTCTTGCGAGTGGCCAAGGAAACTTTAGCCACATTTCAATTTCTGAAAATTTACCATCCCCGTCTGGGTTATTTCACTTTGGCTTGGAGGGTGTCCTTCTAATCAATTTAGTGTCATAGTTTTCGTTAGACGTGCAAAGGACCTTTTCCGTTCCGAATTTGCCACAAGTGATGGTCAACGCTATTCCGGAACTCTGACTTTGCCAACCAGCCTTCGTGACAGTGACCATAGCTTTGATGATAACATCATGCGGCGGACTATCATACGATTTGTTGAAGGATATTTTGGTGTCTGCATTTTAGCCGAGTCATTTGTGACGCCCGCTCATCCGTTCTCCTTTGCTTCGGGGGAGAGTAAAAATCAACGAAATATAAAAAAGGACAAAAATAAATCGAAAACGAAACAAGTCGGAAGTCAATTGATTGGATTATTTGACTCAAAAATTGAATTTCGGAATTCCGTTTCAATTTTTTTTGCTGCTGTCCCCGTTTCGCTTCTCATGTCCAACTGGTCAGCCAACAACGACACGAAGTCCTTTTGCACGTCTCGTCTCATGCAATGTTGGATTTTTCGTTTTCTTTAAATTCCTGTCATGGATACTTTCGTTTGGGTAATTTGATTCCAGGAAAGCACCATATCATGGTGCCTGGCTTCAAACAGGGATTCCATTTTCCGGCATTGCCTCTTAGCTTTAGCGACGGGGCGTTTGATGCTATGTGTGTGTGTATGTGTGCGGTGGAACAGATCCTGTTTGTTTTTATTAGAGGCTGAGGAGAACCTTTGTTGCAAGTATCGTTCAGATGAAATCCCTGGGACAATTCCACTCTACCGCACGGAATTCCAAACGATACGAGCGTTTCCGAAGGCAAAGACTGGCTAATGGGAATAGCTTTTATTGTCAATTTCAAACTAATTTGTTTGTGTTCGTCTCGAGACTATTTCATTTCAGGTTTTTCTTTTCTTTTTTTGTTCTGAGTTGTCTGAGTATTGCAAGCGTTATTTAGTTAGCTCTATTCAATTTCAAAGGAGGACTGGAGGTCATCGTGAGTTTATAAAACTATTGAATATAGATGTGTTTCGGCGATGTATAAAAATGCGGAACGTGCTTCTTGCTGTATATTCAATTAGAGCTGGAAGGACTTTTCAGTATCTATTGGACGGATATTCCTTTTTTTCTTTAGATTTAATTCACTTTGCTATAAAAGCTTATTTACCTTTCTCTACTCTTTTCTTCGTTCGTGTATAGGTTAAGTTAGGTATAGTGGCTGTCATTGTACCTCACAGCACACATAGACTACAATTGGGTCCGTTGTGATATCACCAAGATCAGCTTATTAAACCTATAACTCAAGCCAGGTTGTGCTGTCGACATAGCGATTGAGCTGTATTGGGTTCTGTAATGAACCACCTGTAATGATCCATATTATGGTCTGGTAGTGCTGCTCCCACCGGCAGATCGAAGCAGCACCTGATGAGTAGTAATCTATTGGTGGTACGAAACCAGAGGCCGAGGGTCCCATTACACCCGGACCCAGGGGCGACTGGGTGGGCGTATGATCCGTCCGCCAACCATTCCATCCTTATCGACTATTTTTTTTTATTCCCTATTTTTACCTCCCCTGTTTGTGTTGTCTTCCCCAGGCCTATGAATTTTTGCTAATACCTAAAGGACAGGGGCAACGAGCAGCAAAAACCCCGCCCACATCTCCCGAACTGAGCCACAGTAAGCATAGGCCACTGCTTTTCAGGCGATTACGAAAGCACGATTCCTGACGGCCATGGTCCGTCGTAGCCACTACCTTGATGACTAAAGCGATTAGCAGGACCAACCCAACAAAGCTGTTATGACCCAGATTAGATTCAAGTTGCGCCGCTAAACTGTTGTTGCTGGGAAGGTAACTCATTAGAGCTGCTGTGGGAGTTATCACCGAGACTTGTATAATTAAAAGTAGCTGCGATGGGGAAAAAAAGAAAGTCCATCAAGATGGAAGGGTCAATTTTTGCAATCGATATGAAACATATACCCAAATTTTGAGCCCCAAAAAAGCCCTAAAAATCCATGTCGTCAATTTTTTATAAAAAATTCAAACGAAGGTAAGTGCTTGTTAACTTAAAGTTAAGCTGGAAGTGCCATTATTTTAAAATGTTTATAAAGAAAGAAGTTCCTGGAAGAATTTAATGATTGTAGGCTTTTGTAGGCCTAAAAATAGCCGAAAAAAAGTGAAATTACAAAATTGTTCCACACAATAACTTGATGTCAATTTGAAAGTCCCTTAAATTTTTTTGTTATATGGATTGCAAAAATTGGAATAGTAATAATTAAAGGCAGCGAGAGAGGAAAAACCCCGCACACATCTCCCGTCACTGAGCTACAGCAAGCTAGTGCCGCCGCCTTAAAACTAAGGAGTTTTCGCCAAGTGGCGCCACCGGACCCTCACGGTCACTTTGGCAAATCTTTGCTCTGTCTCCATGGTGTTCTTCAACATTTGTCCATTACAAGGGATTAAGACAAAGTAGTAGGTTTGGTTTCAGTTTCATTTCATTATTAAGAGGGTCCTTTTCTTCAGACGCACACCCGCAGAATGACCAAAATATCAACATGTGGTACTTATAACCCAAGGAAGTGGTGTATCAAATTCGGTTGAAATTCAACAATGGTAAATATCTGGAGGAGCTATCGTTGAAAAGTCTTTTAGACTAGTAAGTCTTGTTTGAACACTACCGAATATACCGTTAGTCCAGTAAAATGCTGAAATTGTTGCCATCAGGCCGTGATCACGGTCAACCAAGCAAGCTAATACAGAATTCGGTTAAGATCAGATTACGGGAAGTGCCCAAACAAATGCACAAGATATCTTGGACTATATGTCCGCCCATTATATTAAAATGTATGTGCGACTAACGGGACAAAATAGAAAATAGAATAATTTATATACTTACCACATTTCACCGGCAACAAACAGGCACACCATATGACTGTTATTTTTATAATAAAATTACTCGTGGCCATCGCATACAACTCTGAAAACAAAACAAAAAAAAATATTAAAAATTTAATTTTATTGGAAACATAATATTTGAATGTATTGTACATTTTATATGTATATGTAAGTCTAATTACAGAACCACATTGTAAAACTTTTAGCTTCACAATAGACGGTATATTTCACATTTCACCGTGGTTCGCGTCTTGGTTAATCGAGGCTTTACCGCTGTTAGCGTTCTAAGCTCGCATAGCGAGAGGAGCTCACGCAAGGGGAGTGCGAAATCACCTCAATTTAAAACCCATTATTAGTAAAAGACGCGAACTACTAAGGTCGCTCAGTAAAATAGACTGTTCCAAAAAAACCTTTTCCGCATAAACGAATGAAAACAGTATTTAGTCCAAAACAGTTGCACATTTGACCCTTGATTTACACTACTAGACACAAAAATTCCTAGCAAATTTACTTAGCACAAAACCCATTGCTGGCAATTATAATATTATCCAACAGGATACACAACCCGTTTCCATTAATTATCGGTTAAAATGCGGCCAGCATGAAACGCTCCAAGTGAAAATGAATGATAAGCATACCATTAGCCGGATATAAGGCAGAGTAAAGAGAAGCCTCTAACCTCGGAAACGAAACAAAGACTTCTACTTCATGCCACAACAACGCCTTAAAATGGCAAACCATCAGGATCTCATCCCCGAAACACCGCGCACCCAGCGCCTTTTCCGAACAAACCTTTCAATGCCGGTGCTTTATTCATTTTAATAGTTTTTCGGGATGACTAACTCCAGCCACTCAACCGTACTAATTAAATTATGAGCCGGCGTACTCGCTTTCATTTTAGGTTAAGATCCTCATGAAAAGCATGAAAAGCAGAGTGCCTGGGATACTCTAGGTCTTCCCGAAAAACATCCTTTTGTCGTCGTCTCCTCGAAACACTCACCCATCCTGCCGGCATCATCGTCATCATCACTATCGGCCAGAGACACTAATTGGCTTCTGTTTTAAATAAAATGAGCGTAAAAGATGATGATGACATTCTTTGCCCGGCTTTTGGGTCGAAATAGAGTGTGGAAAATTGCAGATAGGCATCCCCGAGGACCTAAAAATGAAGTTTTCAAAATTAATTTGGAAAATTGGAAGAAAATCGTTTGTTTGAAAATTTTCCATATTTTCAGGAAGACCAAGAAAGAGAAAGAGAGAGAGAGAGAGAGGGAATGGTTGATCCAGTTTGGGTATTGTACAGTAGATCCTTTGGTTGTTTGAATGGAAACATACATACCTACATAATAATGAAGGGTATAGGTTTATTTATATCATTATTGGATTAATTATGGTTTCGGAGAGTCACAGAGGTTACGGATTTTGTGTTTCAACAAAGTGATTAATCGGTGCAAAAAGAGTCAGAAGTGTCATTACAGTTGCATAGATTGGGGTGATTTTTGATGACTGCAATTCGTTTGATCTTCAAAATAGATTTGACTGCATTTTAGTTTGAAAGCACTGTGGAAAAGTACAACGCCGATTTATGCTGAGGTTGATATTCGATCCATCGAATACAAAAAGCTATATACGTGAGTTGGTAAACTTGAAAAGAACGAATGATATGATGAATTCAGCAGTGGCGGATTTAGAGTGAGACATAAGGGCCGGGCTTCCTCCAAAATATCAGTCTCATGTTTGACTACCGACGTTTCCCGTCCACGACGACGTTCGTGACCCTGGATGTGCAAGAGGTGCATGCTGGCAACGGCATTCTCCGAAACCAGTTTATGCCGACGAAACGTCAACTGGGCCACATGGAACAGTTGACACGCTATGCCCCACAAGGGGTTACGGCAATTAAGATATATATATAGCGGAAATATTTGGAAATTATTTATAAAAATGTTGACGTACACAAAAGATACCCGAGTGTGGCTTTCCTTGCGAATTTGCTTAATGAAGAGTATGGTGCTGCTGTTGGCACACTTGCCTAAGACCATCGTTTGAACGAAGATCTGTGAGCGGGGATACCCCGCAGGGTGGAATGCTTACCCCCATTCTTTGCGAAAGGTGCAAATATTGGCCGGCGTTGCTTTGTGGTCATCTTACGACTACCTCGTCTACTGCTTTCAATAGGCTGTTTAACCTGCTGTGGTGGCTGTAAATACGGTCACTCGACTGCATGCCATAGTTCACTTCAGGTTCTATAGACACTACCACACCTCTACCAAATTTGCGCTTGACAAGCATTTTGTAGGTCCGATAAAATCACGCAGGATGTTAATGAGAAGAGAACGCGTTTCTATTGCCTGATTCAATGGAAATCTATACAGACGGTTCCAAGAATTAGTGGTCGGAGTTTGCTGGGCTAGGCTTAATCTAATTCTTTTTCTGTCTCTCTGAATACTGCAATTACGAAAGCTCTGACCTGACTGAGCTAGACCGAGAAATGAGCTAGAGATATTTTAATGTTTACCGACAGGAAAGCTGTGATTAAATCCCTCAAATTGGGTCTGACTTCGTCAAAGACCGTGGGGGAATGTCGCTCAATGTTTACGTAGATGTCGGTTTTTTTCAGAATTTTTTATGTCGTTTCGCTGCTAACTGTAGAGCAAAAGAGTTTGCCAGGCAGGGTACAACAATTGATGCTGCATTAATTCGTCGAAAAATGTATACACCCATCGCTGCTTCTAAACTAGGTCTAAATTTAAAGCGATTAGCAGGATCAACCCATGATATAAGGAAGACAAGATAACGCCTTGTGCATGTCTGTCTACGTCACAGGTTCAGACAATTGAATGAATACTTAGTTTTTGGTTTTTGCCTTTGTAACTATTAATCCTAGCAAAAAGCTTTCTGAAGCGAAATTGAAGATCATAAATATAAACATAAATGCCCGCACAACTTTTTTCTATCTTAGTTTTCGAGATAATCTCACTCAACGGCTCCCAAGTCGCACAAAGTTGAAAAAGCATATCAAGCAGAGCCTACACAAGAGACCGCTGCACCGTATCCGTGCTACACCATGCGCGTGCTGCACTCTCAACAAGCGAAGCGATACTGTCGTGAGGGTTGCAATGCTGAGTGTTATGAACCATGAGTCTCTCAAATATATTTGCGCTTATGACGTGATACGGAGAACGATACGAAAATGAGACGTGGGAA